>JAMPIV010020929.1:0-140286 GCA_024509875.1 Oreohelix idahoensis
AGGAAGTTGTTCCCAGTTGATGCGAAGAGTTTGCTTGTTGATGCAAGGGGGTCTTAATGATTATGGTTTCAGACTGTTTATACTGGCTCTTCTATTTACGTTTACTTCCATTTATCCCTTGTCTTTCTCAGTCAGTTAGAGTATCGTGCTAGTGATGTTAAATTACGCGAAGGTGGGATAGAATATTTGTTGACTTCATAATATAATCAAATTCCAACGTTAGAGACTTGATAAGTCATTCCTAGAGTCCACATGTATTTATTATATCACTTCCATACGAACAGTTCATACATGGTCATTATGAAGAATTATACATAATAAGTTGCAGTTCATATTTCATATATTATTCCTTTACAAATCAGTCCTTTGTCTCGTAGCTTGAAAACATAATAGTCAGAACAACATAACTGTATGCACGCGTGGTTGGTAATTCCAACGACCGGCAGTGAGATTATGCGTCTGGCACTAGTATCACTAAAAAAGGACTGTTTATTCGTCTTGACAAGGTTTTGTCAATTACTAACCTGTGATTTCATCTTTCTTCATCATCACATTGGACTGACCCATGTCCATTATTTAATATAATATAATTGTGCTGCAATACAAGCCCGGCAATATAACATTCCAAGGACACGTCTTCTCGGTTCGACGGTCGTCTAGAAAAGGGTCCCGTCTCTTGGTCACCGTGCGTGACTACTAACGCTGAAACGTCACAGCGTTCACTAGACTAATAATACTTTTACATTACATTACACGTTGTAACCCCTAAAATCGCATGCTGCTAACCTCTAGCAGACCATGCCAATTAATCTACCGTAACAATTCCCTGTCCACCGGGGAAAAAAAATCTATTAGATAGATTTTTTTTTCTCAAAAACCTATCTGAATGAATATCAAAAAATTTAACAATATCGAAAAAAATTTAACCAACAATGCGGCATATGTCCTACGATGTTCTGTCTAGAACAGTGTCGTGGTCATGTCGACATACTAACAGTCATCTAATATATAAATCATCATATTATACATAAATGTTAGACATAAATTTTATATGAACTAAAAGAGAATGGATAATGTTGATATCTAATTAAATAATTAACTTAAAATATGTCGTAATGAAATGTCATGTCAGACTAATCTAAAGAGTTATTGAGTGTGTAATAAGAATAAAGTTGTTGAAAATCAAATGTAAGAGAAATGAAAGGATATGTTAAGGAGAGAAATAAATAAATGAAGAATAAAGTAGCGAAAGAAAGTAATGTATAAATTTAACTTAGTTATGTGTGTTGGACATCAATTAAGTTTAGTATTAAGTTGTTAATACATATCTAACTAATTTAAACAATAATATAGTAAGTAATGTATCAACATAATCAATAACTATATAATATAGTAGTTACATACAATAACGTTATACAAGAATCATGTGAGTTCTTTTTTTTTTTCTTCCTTTCATTTTTTTTTCTTCAAATTTCACCTTTTTTTTCATATTTATTTCACTTTTCATTTTAATTTCCATTATTTTAATGTACTTAATTAAAATTAATTAAAGTTGGATATGATGATCCATACGTAGGCTTGATCCTTGTGAATTACGATAAGAGAAGATTGTTTAAGTGTTCTGATTCAGAATAAGTATCGATATTCTTAACGTCCAATAGTTCCTATCACAAGCTTCAATTAGTTCGAAATGTCATCAAGTATTAATATCAAAGTTGTTTCAACCAGTTTTATCCGGAACGGACACTAACCAAAGTCCCGGCGTAAAATACGAACACACTGTCTCTTGATTTAGTTCATTTCGTTTCGCACTCGTCTGTACAAGTTATTTAGTTGAATCGTAAGCAAAAGTTTATCTCCATGTTAAGAATTTCGCGATAGGGTTCAGTCTTCTGTGACACGTAATTTCGGTTGACGTATTAGAAAAGTGTCAGTGTTGATTACTCGACATCCAAAGGATTTCTGGATAGTGCGTCTGCGACGATATTGTCTATTCCAGAAATGTATTCAATCGTAAATTTGAACGGTTGAATGAGAATGGCGTATTTTGACAGTTTCAGGCTCATGTGATTTCTGTTGGCTTAAGTTTGCGTGAGACGTACAGTGTTTGATGAAGGACGTCGTCATGATATTGGAGCAAACATGCGCCAATTCCGTAGTTACTCGCATCTATAAAGAGGATAAACTTTTTGGAAGCATCAGGTAGTCTCAAAATAGGTGGGTTTGAAAAAAATTTAAATAATTCACCGAAATATTCTGTTAAACTTACCAGTCCATGTCACCTTTACTGGCATGTCCTTCTTTTAACCAAGATGACAAATGAACTTATGCTGCATTGGGCTGAGCATAGTTAAAACATTTAACTACCTTACTGTCTCTTGTAGGCATGGTAAAACCAAATAAGACAGAAAACGTGTACAAATTTAAAGATGTTAAGAATAAAAAATGTTTTTCGAGAAGAAAAAAAATCAATAAATCAATCTATATTAGGATAGATGGTTAAGAAAGATAAGAAATGATGACTGACAATGCTGAGTCATCAAGAAATAAGATCAAAGTGTGAACGTATACCATTATCTGCGTGACGCAGAATCAGGTACTAATTGTAACTTTAGATAACGGTGATGAAAATAAACACCATTATCACGATCGATTACCCAACGAGCGTCCCGATTGTTACGAAATGTAACCATCGCCTTTCTATTCTGCCCATTGCATGATGGCAGAAGACGAACAAACTTAACGTTTGCTGTATAATCAAAAAAAATTCTAAGTGCCTGCCAGGTAGTATCCTGCAGCAGATTTCGCACTAACACTGTGCGAGAATACGCACTTTTCCCAATATATGTAGTATCATTGTCCCGAAATAGTGGACAATGATGATATGTATTCTTTGTCAAAGAATTAACCTTCCCTTTTAACATCGACATTGTCTTTTTATTGGATGTCGTATCATCCTGACTGGACTGAGGATGACACTATTATTACCAAAGGTATTAAGTTTCCTACATGTCGTAGACATGTCTTTGCTGGGCAAAGTCAAAACTTTGCTGTCAGACTTATTTGTCTTAAACTTCCTATCTAAGTTCCTCATAAACCTAACATTATTTTTCACCTTATTATACTTCTTAGCAATGTTTTTGTCAATGTTGACAACGTCAACAGTTTTATTAGGATCAGTTATATCCTTAGTATGTTGTCCAATAGATCTATCATCTTCATCAATTTCCAGGATAGTACTCAGAGTGAAGTTGGAAACTGCTGTGCCACATGTATTCATGTTGTTGGCACGAAGTGTAGCCATAGCAACAACAGCGTTAGCGTTGCTAAAAGAATGCAAATTTTTTTTCTCCCAATCATTAATTTCTTTAGGAGTGCAATCTTTACTCCCATGTATGCGTCCTAATGTAAGATCAGCTGATGGATTCTGTAGATTGCACACCTTGACATTACCTGAAAAAAAAGGTCTATTAACATGTACTATGGCAGTGGGGTAGTACTCAATAGTACCGCCGAAGGTCATGCAACGGAAGTAGTCCCCTGTTGCACAGCTAGGATGTACCAGAGACTGCCGAACTCCAATGGTTGTTGATCCAGAGTCTTTTAAAACGGAGACCAAAGTACCATTCACTAATCCTCTATGGAACATCAGGGTGCCCTTGCCATCGTTTGCTGAAAGACCAACTGCTGTATGAAGGGGTCCACAATTCAGCACCGTTTCCTTGGCCTTCTGAAAAATAGTATTACAATCTTGGCAACTATTTGCCACATTAAAGTTAACAGCACAACATGCAGAAGAAGATTGTGACTGATTATTATTATCAGAAACACTAGGGGTCGTACCATCCGTGAGTGCCGCCCCTGTATTGTGATCAAAATGTGATGGTCTTCGTGACTGAGATCGATGACGAGAATAATCATTTGAATTATCCCGTTGTCCTCTATTGTAACTGTTATCTCGATGTCTCGAGTTATAATTATCGCTATTGTTCCACTTGTTACCATTATTATAATTATATGACCGATTATAACTTGAGTTACGTGGATTACTGTTATATCTGGACTGAGGTGAATAATTTCTGTTTTGTGGTCTTCCTCTATTAAAGTTATTGTTATAACTATTACACCCCTTATGAAAATTAATGTCATAGTTTCCCTTGAACCTACCTCTGTCCACACTGTGTGTTCTGGGTTTGTTATTACTATGATATGCCATATTGGAGGCTACAGGAAGTGGTTCTCTTATTAACGAGCCAGAAATGTTAGCATTCGGATGAGCGTTGCAGTAATTTAAAGAAATGTTTTCTAACTCATCAAGAGTTTCTGGTTTCCGTTCTTGCAGATAAGCAAAGAATGGTGGGCTGACAGAAGATAACACTTTATCCCTCAATAACAAATCGACTAACTTGTCGTAAGATTTGCTGACACCTGCTAGTTCAACCCATCTGTTAAAAGTATTGCGTATGTTAGCAATAAACCCTGTGAAGTCTTTATTATTATCTGGCAACAAACTTTTGAAACGTAATCTACATGCCTCTTCGTTCAAATGGAACCGACGTAATAACAACGTCTTAATGGCCTCATAATCTGTGGCTAATGTCGGATCAATATTTTGTGCTGCACTTGCAGGTTCTCCATCCAGAAATTCTTTAAGTTTAAGTGCCCATGCTGTTTTGTCAAGGTTATTTCATCATCTCATCTCAACCCATAACCCGTCATGGGTCGTAGGGGTGCCATGGTGGAAGCATCAGCAGACAGGGTCCTCCACTGCTCTCTATTCTCAGCAATGCGTACAAGTGTGGAGAAACCGTGTCCTGCCCATTCTTTGATGTTATCAGCCCAGGATTTTCTTTGCCTTCCTCTTCTCCGTTTACCTTCGACTGTTCCCTGGAGGATCGTTTTCGAAAGGGAGTCATGACGAGTTACATGCCCAAACCAGGCAAGCTTTCGACGTTTCACTATTGACAAAAGTGGTTCTTGATGGCCTGCATAGGTGTTTATCTTCTCTCTAACATAGACATTTGTTTTGTGCTCTTTATAGCAAATGCGCAAAATTCTTCTATAACATTTATGCTCGAAAGCCTGAATCCTTCGCTCCGTATCTGCAGTGAGTGTCCAGCCCTCACACCCATACAAGAGAATAGATAATACAAGTGATTTGTATAATTTGATCTTCACAGGAAAACTGATGTTACTTTTCCAGATCACATTCAACCTTGTCATGGCAGCTGAGGCCATCTCAAGTCTTGTCTTGATTTCTTTATTTGATCTTCCATCACTACATATAGTGGACCCGAGATATTTAAAGGTGTTAACTTCTTCTAACGTTTGCCCATTTAACGTAATGTTGGTCGGAACATGTTTCTTATGGCTATTCACCAATATCTTGCTTTTTTCTATATTAATTTCCATCCCATATGTTCTTGTTACTTTCTCCAGTCTAGAGGTAAGGTCTTGAAGTTCTGATTCTGTTCCAGCTATCAGATCAATATCATCAGCAAAACGTAGATTACACAGAGGTCGGCCTCCAATCGATATGGTTGATTTATAATCGTAGAGAGCCTCCTGCATAATATGTTCTAGATAAATGTTAAAGAGCACTGGTGACAGGATACATCCCTGGCGAACTCCTACAGTTGTTTTGAAAAATTCTCCAATGTCATTGCTTGCAAAAACAGCACTGCTTGCGTCCTTGTATAGTGCTTCAATGATATCTATGATGTTGGTATCAAAATTGAATTTTCTCATTATTTGCCATAAACCTTCATGCCAGACTCGATCGAAGGCTTTTGTGAAATCGATGAAGTTATGGTATAAATCATGTTGATGCTGGAGATGTTTTTCGATCAGTAATCTAATATTGAAGATTTGTTCTGAGGTACTTCTTTTTGGTCTAAAGCCAGCCTGTTCCTCTGACAAGATTTCTTCTGATTTCTGTTTTATTCTGTTCAAAAGTATCCTTAACATCACCTTACTTGGATGACTAATAAGGCTAATGGTTCTGTAGTTCTTGCACATTTTTAGATTTCCTTTCTTTGGAAGCGGTATTACTAATGACTGCGTCCATTCTTTTGGCCATTTTTTTGTACTCCATATCTTCTGGCAAATTGTGGTCATGATTTTTACTATATCTGGTCCTCCATATTTCAAGAGCTCTGCTGGTATATTATCCACACCCGGTGACTTCCCTCCTTTCATCGAACATATAGCCTCTTCCACTTCTTCCCGTAGTATTGCTGCATTTCCGAGTTCTCTGTTTTCGCACTTAATGTTGTTTAATATGCCTAAGTCAGTGTCAAGTTTACAGTTATATAATTCTTTACAATATTCTGTCCACCTTCTCATTACAGCTGTTTTTTCATTGAGCAGAGCCCCATTGCTATCTTCTATGACAGTTACCCTGGGCTGTTGGGGTTTTGATAGTCTTCTTAATGTGTCAAAAACTGCCTTGCTGTTACCTTTTATTAGCCCCGTATTAATGGACTCACATTGATCAGCTACCCATTTTTCTTTGGCCTGTTTCATTAAGGTTATTTACCTTACATATATCCTCAAAGCGCGCCAGCCATGATGATAGGTCGTCCACGTGTAATTTGAAAGGTGGTAGTTTAAAGTAATAATTGCCCTTAAGTCGGTTGGAAGAAGATCCCGATTGAGCATTATCATTTTGGCTTGCTGCAGCACCCTGCGAATTAAGTTTTGCTGTTTCCAATTTGAGCCGTTGCAATTCCATTTCTTGCTGCAATATGATTTCCTGTCGTTTCAATTTATTTTCTTCTTCAATCCGTAGGATTTCATCTCTTGCCATCTTTTTTTCTTCTTCTTGTCTTAATTCTTCTTTCTCTGCCTTAGCAATAGCTTTCCTTTCAGCCTCTTCTGCCTTATGGTTCGCAAGTTGTTGTTCCGCAAATTCCAGGAGTGCATCTCCCTTTTTGTTACAATCTTTTCCAATTTTAATGAAATGATCCAAGGTAAGCATTCTTGAAGTTGAATTATTTCCGTATTCAATTACTTATGTCTAGTAATCACCAATAGAATCTATGTCGATAATTCTAATTACTCAAAGAATGAATAATCAATATAAGAAATTGCAATATTCCTGTACTGTTATTTATAAGTTCCACAAATCTATAATATTTTGTAAAAATATTATATATACCCACTAATATCTATCATAAATAGTTATGATAGTTAGTTATATAAGGTGCTGAAATTATATCATGCACTTAGTACTAGTATCCAACAATTATGTGTTATATCCCCAAATAATTAGGTTATTTAATCTTAATAGTTATTAAGTTTACAATGTAGTACTGAGAAAGTGTACTAATTAACATTAAATATGTCTTAATATGTTATAAAGTTATAATAATTAATCATGGTATATTATGCCATAATCATGAGATATAAAGTGCATTGCCCATTTCTTGGACCACTACTGCAAATATGTGCAAAGTCCCTAATTCCTCATTAAAGCTCATAAAAATTTAATCATATTCATCTACACTATTATTAATGAAGAAATTATAGCATTAATATTAAATTATAGAAGGATGAAATGAAGACAAACAATACAATGTGTTAACCAAGGATTACAGAACATTATTACCATACGACAAGACATTTTCACAATAAAAAATTCATTTATAACTAAGTGGTATAAAACGGAAGTGAGAGATTAAGAATGAACTGAATAGAAAGTTAAGCTGCGTACACAACAATTAGTGACGTATACATGGACTCATTGACGATTGTACAAAAAAAAATTAAACTGAATGATAGTAAGGTCAGAAAAACACGATTGGTTACAAACATTGTTACAAAACTGAATAAAAATTAGAACAAAATACACTAAAATACCCCAATTATAACTAGACTGGACATCTAACATGCAAGGTCAATTAATTGCAATTACGAACGAACGAAAATCATCGGAAGGTCGTCGATGGGTTCTTCGTTAAAAGCAATTAACTAACGGCCTTAAGGAACATTCAGAATGAATATCGGCATCCTCAGAGCCATGTTATTCATTCCAAACCGCCGCCCATCCATACCCGCGAATAAAGGACAACATCAACGGACAAAACAGATATAATATAGATATATAATAAACAGGGAGGACATGCCTGCACAGCGAATTGGACTTAGTATTGTGTTAATGAATGACAATCGTCCTAAGTCTAAACTTATCTTTAGAAGGCTCCGGCGATGTCAAGTTCATCAACGGACTAGACTAGTGCCTAGTACTGTTTGCTCATGATTGGCTGATCACAGTATTCTCTTGTCTGGTCTTCTTGATTAAGCAAATGTTAATCAAAACTGGAATGAGTTGACGCTTGTTCCTTTCAAAGCGCAGCATCTACGCACGATGTAGTGACGTCAGATTTGCATTGCGTAGTCATGTGTTCAACGTAGTATTATGCAAATCATGTGACTTGCTTGTAATGGTAAACAGTTGGCAAAACATGTAAACAAGAAAAATTTTTCCTTCTTCTTTCGTCCCCGCGATGGCCAACCATTGTTACTGGAAGGAAGTTGTTCCCAGTTGATGCGAAGAGTTTGCTTGTTGATGCAAGGGGGTCCTTAATGATTATGGTTTCAGACTGTTTATACTGGCTCTTCTATTTACGTTTACTTCCATTTATCCCTTGTCTTTCTCAGTCAGTTAGAGTATCGTGCTAGTGATGTTAAATTACGCGAAGGTGGGATAGAATATTTGTTGACTTCATAATATAATCAAATTCCAACGTTAGAGACTTGATAAGTCATTCCTAGAGTCCACATGTATTTATTATGTCACTTCCATACGAACAGTTCATACATGGTCATTATGAAGAATTATACATAATAAGTTGCAGTTCATATTTCATATATTATTCCTTTACAAATCAGTCCTTTGTCTCGTAGCTTGAAAACATAATAGTCAGAACAACATAACTGTATGCACGCGTGGTTGGTAATTCCAACGACCGGCAGTGAGATTATGCGTCTGGCACTAGTATCACTAAAAAAGGACTGTTAATTCGTCTTGACAAGGTTTTGTCAATTACTAACCTGTGATTTCATCTTTCTTCATCATCACATTGGACTGACCCATGTCCATTATTTAATATAATATAATGGTGCGGCAATACAAGCCCGGCAATATAACATTCCAAGGACACGTCTTCTCGGTTCGACGGTCGTCAAGAAAAGGGTCCCGTCTCTTGGTCACCGTGCGTGACTACTAACGCTGAAACGTCACAGCGTTCACTAGACTAATAATACTTTTACATTACATTACACGTTGTAACCCCTAAAATCGCATGCTGCTAACCTCTAGCAGACCATGCCAATTAATCTACCGTAACAGTAGCTAACATACATAATAGCAGAATAGGTCTGTTTGAGGGCATAAGTGGTAGCAGAAAGGCATGCTGTAACTCACATAAACTGTTATCATCAGGAGCCTTCACAGCTGACCTCATCCAGGACACTAGGTAACATAACAACCACGCAATAACATCAAAAACCACTACAAATATTGGGGTCCTGTCCGGGATTTGAACCCTCTCCCACTACAAATATTGGGTAGCTCTTGTCCCGGGATTTAGGTTTATCAAAGATATTAGGGTCTCCTGGTCTTCGAATTAAACTAGTGGGGACAGAGTTGCATAAATTTAAAAGTGTCCCTTAAATTAAAAGTGGAAAATAAAAGTTGATGAATCTTCACAGCCAGTGGTAATTAATTAATTAATTAATATATTACCTTAGTAATTATATACTTGGAATTACCTTAGTCATTGTTAAATTGTATGATCTAGTATGGCAGATCTAGCAAAATTTAGATCAGCTGCTGTGCTGACGGCGAAGGAGATGAACATGCAGGGTCAGGTTTTAATTCAGTATGTAACTTCAGAATGTGACAAGTATATTGAAAGGGAAGATAGGAGGTTAGCTGAAGAGAAGAGGTTACAAATTGAGGCTGATAAGGAACTTAAGAGGCTGCAGATTGAGGCTGACAAAGAGGCTAGGGCATTGGAAGCAGAAGATAAGAGATTGACTGCCGAAAGAGAGGAAAAGAGATTGACTGCCGAAAGGGAGGCAGAAGATAAAAGATTGACTGCCGAAAGGGAAGCAGAAGATAGAAGATTGCAAAGGGAGCACGAATTACGACTAAGGGAGCTGGAATTACAAGGCCATGCTCCTGAAAATGGTGCCAGCCCCTTTCCCTCAGATGCCACGCCTAGTCAGGGAGCCTCAACCTCAGCTATGGGGTTTCATTTAGACCATTTTGTTGAGAAAGACCATGACATCGAGGGGTACCTGAGTAGATTTGAACTATTGGCTACTACGTATGGGTTGGAGAGAGAGAGAGAGGTGGAGTCTTAAGTTATCCCAAGGGCTTAGAGGTACTTCTTATGAAGTTTTCGCTAAGATGAATAGAGACGACCAAGACAATTATGACATGCTAAAGCAGGCTTTGTTATTGAGATATGAAAAGAATGGTGAATTTTATCGTAAGAAGTTTAGAAATGCCAAGCTTTTGTCTGGGGAGACATACCACCAATTCTCTGCCAGACTGGAAACCTATTTGGAGAAATGGACTGCTCTGGGGAAGACCCAAGATCTCAAAGAGATGATCATGATAGAGCAATTAAGAGAGTCCATGGCTCCAGACCTGAGAAAATTTCTCATGGAAGAAGGTGCAGAGAGGTTGGGGGAGGTTTTGAATGTCGCTGAGATGTATCAGGCAGCCCAGGCAGAGGTAAGTGGCACTAAAAAGAAGCATATAGAAAATTTTAAAGCTCCACAGCACTTTAGTAAATTTGATACCAGAGAACAAGGTAATAAAGGTAGGACAAACTTTGATAGGCCACGAAATGATTATCGCGATAGAAACTCACAGTTCAATGACCAAAAATATTATGAAAGAAAACCGTTTAACCAAGGAAAGAGATGGTGCAAATGGTGTAAGAAAGACAACCATAACACCGAATTTTGTAAAAGGAAACCTTCAGACATTGCTGCAATGAAATCGGGGAACCAGAGATTAAAGGTTAATCCTAATGGACAGCAGGAACCTTATCACGCCCCAGTTTGTGAGGATGTTATTTGTAATGGGGTCACCATAAGGTGCCTATATGATACAGGTTTGGATTATGATTCAGTTGTGAAGTCTAGCCTAGTGGACCCAAGTCAGTATACCACAGAAACAGTGGAAATACAAGGGGCGACTAAGGACATACCACTCATGACACTTCCCATCGCAAGGATAACGGTGAAAACTCGCTATGTGGAAGGAGAAATCAGAGCAGCAGTGATAGATGAACCAATCTACCCTCTGATATTGGGGTGTAGATACGTCTTCTTGGGGAATCCCGAGAGACCTGTGATCATGGCGACAGTGCAGACCAGGTCACAGAAAAAGGAGGAAGAAGGTGAACCTATAAATGCTCATCCAGAAGAGATGAGGAAGGCGCAGGCTGAGGATAGGACACTCAAGCCATGTTTTAAAAAATTGCCCAAATGCCACACACCTCCAAGCAAGGGAGAGTACTTTATGAAGAACAAATTGATATACAGGAAGGCCGGAACTGGAACAAATGGTCACAACCAGCTGGTTCTTCCCGCTTCATATAGGGAAAAAGTGATGGAACTAGGGCATGCGATTCCCTTCAGTGGTCACATGGGGATCAGCGCCACAGGACCGCGTATAGCTTGTCATTACTTCTGGCCAGGGATAACGGAGGATATAAAAAGATATGTCAAATCCTGTCCAGAATGTCAAAGGGTAGCTCCAAAGCATTGGACTGCTCCTGCAACTCTAGGGGAAATGCCCATAGTGGGAACACCTTTTGAGAGGGTTGCAGTGGATATTGAGGGACCTCTCACTCGGGCCAAGAGGAGGAACAATTACATCCTTACTCTGGTGGACACTTGTTCTATGTGGGGAGAGGCGCTGGCCCTGCCGTCAATTGATTCGAAACATGTAGCAGATGCACTACTTACAATATTCACAAGATTAGGATTCCCGCATCAAATCTTGATTGATAATGGCTCACAGTTCAAGGGGAAACTAACGGAAGAAGTTTTTAAGCTATTTCAAGCCAGACACTTTCATTGTAGTCCGTACCATCCACAATGGAACGGCCAGGTAGAGAGGTTCAATGGGACTCTCATTTCTATCCTGAGGAAGCTGGCACATGAAAAACCTGATATGTGGGATCAATTTCTGCCCGCCGCGTTGTTTGCGTATCGGGAGGTACCACATAGTTCAACCGGGATGGCTCCCGCAACCCTGCTATTTGGGAGGCCAATAAAAGGTCCATTAGAAGCATTATTAAGGACCTGGACAGATGAGAGGGCAGAAGAGACTGTTACCTCATCATATCAATATGTGAACGAGCTGACCACTCGTCTGAAAGCTGGATGGAAACTGGCAAATGATAATTTGAGACAAGCCAGGAAGAAACATGCAGCGTATTTTAATAGGAAAGCAAAGGACAGAGAATTAGCTGTGGGAGAGAAAGTGCTTCTTCTACTACCCGGCAGCCAGAATAAGTTGCAAATTGGATGGCAAGGTCCATATACGGTTCTAGAGAAGGTGTCTAGAACAAACTATAAAATTGACAAAAAGGGGAAGGAAAAGATATATCATGTGAACCTTTTAAAGAAGTATCTGGACAGACCAATCCAGGAAAGCACCCCCTTACTGACCTTGGCTATCGCAACTAAAATGAAAAAGGAACCACTCACCTCACATGAATACCCATTACATCCCTGTGAGACAGCAGCACAGGTAAAAGTCAGTAAGCACCTGACTAAAAACCAGAGGGAGAGAGTTCAACAGGTTCTGGAGGAACATACAGATGTATTAACAGATAAACCAGGACATACAAATTTGCTACAGTATGACATGAAGCTGGTAGACTCAAACCCAATCTGTATGAGAGCCTATTCTGTTCCGTTCGCTAAGGAGAAGGCATTGAAAGAGGAAATAGATTATTTGTTGAAAGAAGGAATTATTTCTCACAGTGAATCTTCTTTTAGCTCCAGTGTAGTTTTGTTGAGGAAACCGTCTGGGGAACATAGACTGTGCATAGATTACAGGAAACTGAATGCTGTCACAGAAGGATAAGTGGATCCATTACCGGACACAAAACAGTTATTTGCCAAATTGAACAAGGCAAAATACTTTTCGAAGGTGGATCTTAGCAAAGGCTATTACCAGATTCCAGTGAAGCCTGAAGTGAGACCTTATTTAGCTTTTAGCACCTCGGAAGGACATTATGAATTCAACATGCTACCATTGGGACTGAAAAATGCTCCGAGTGTATTTTCTAGGATGATGCGCAAATTGTTGGATCCCTTGAATAATCCATGTATCACAAATTTCATGGATGATATTCTCATCGCCACAGAAACATTTGAAGAACACATTAATTCTCTGAATATGTTATTTGATAGGCTTAGGGAAGCGAACTTAACTGCTAGACCAACAAAATGTTGTATTGGATGCAAAGAGTTGGAATTCTTGGGACATACTGTATATCAGGGTAACATGACCCCTGATCCCAAGAACTTGGAAAAACTGCAGAGAGCACCTAGACCACAAACAAAAAAAGACGTGCGATCATTCATGTCGTTATGTGGGTTTTACCAAAAATATATCAAAAATTTTAATTCTATATGTGCTCCTCTGACTGATCTGACTCGCAAGGGAAATCCAGATAAAATTGTTTGGTCAGCGCAATGTGAATTGGCATTTCAAAAGTTAAAGGAAAAACTCACTAGCAAGCCTATTCTCAAATTGCATGATTTGACTCAGGACTTTGTGGTGAGAACAGATGCAAGCAATGTAGGCCTGGGGGCGGCTCTGTTGCAAAGGTCCTCTTCACCCAATGGGGAACTAAACCCAGTCGCGTATGCAAGCCGCAAGTTGAACAAAGCGGAGCAAGGATATTCCACAAGCGAAAAAGAATGTTTAGCGTTAATCTGGGCAATAAAAAAGTTCCAAATCTATCTATATGGTAGGACTTTTGTGGTCCAGACAGATCACCAGCCCCTAGTGTTCTTATCTCACACCATGCATGAAAATGCAAGATTGTTAAAATGGTCTTTATTGTTGCAACCTTATCAGTTTAATATTGAATATATCCCGGGGTCACAGAATGTCGGTGCAGATTTCCTCAGTAGGCACCCCTGTGATCTAAATTAGAGTAGTTGGCAGGCGGGAGGAGTTAATTTTATCTATGTGTATCACTGGGGTTTTGGAACTTGCATTAGTGCATTTTCTCAGGTAGGGAGATGTGTGGTGAAATTACAGTGATGCAACGTTAAAATTCCTCCAATTATAAAGATAATAGGTACAATAACATGTAGGGATAAAATTATACGTAAGATACGATGATACATTCTCGCCTACGCCAGCGTTTTCTAGCGCCATTGAAACTAACTAGTTAGAACATGCAGACTAAACGGTTTACCCTTTTAGACGGGAGGGAAGCGGAGATAAAAGAAAAAAATATGACGGTCGGAACACGTGTTTGAATCTAAATGCTAAAAAGACGCAATTTGTAGTTTTAAAGAAAAAATTACGCCACTAGTTGACACAATGTAAGGAAATGGACAATAAAACGACCTTAGCTCTTGTTAGAAACAGTCGTATCTTGGACGTTTTACGGTAATTGGTTGTTTTGTTTGAATATAGCGGCAAACGCCGTGGACGAAGGTTCAAAAACAAATTTCAAAACTAACCTTGAGAAAAGTAGGTTTTTCTTTAATAATAAAGTTAGGACAATAAAAACTAGCTAGTTTGATAGCCCATCTTAATCTGACAAATAATATACTTTTAATTACACAGACGGACAGATAACACGGAAGATATTGACGAAAGACTGTATTGTTTAATACAGACTAGCGAACAGTTTTTTGTGCATATTTTCACTAACGTTACATTTTGACGTCCTTGAGCCGAACGCATAAAAACAAACTGCAGTGGACTAAGGGGCAAAGTAGGAGGATAGTAGCTAAAAATAACTTAGCATAGAAATAGTATAAGTAAGTGGGGCAGGTTTGTGTAGTTTTTTCTTGTAGTTAGTCCAAAAAACAAGTGTAATTTTGGGGAAAAAAAAAGTTGAGACAGACGGACCGACAGAAAAATACTACACACTAGACTGAGATTGGACTGAAATTGGACTTTTATTTTGAATATTTGAAAAAGTAGAGGGGAAGTCCGCTGATTGGACAAAAGCATTTATATTATTGAGAGAGAGACGCACGCTTGTGCCATTTTTAAAAGACTGTCGTTAAACACAGTTCGGTACTGCTAAATGAGTGTTTTCCAGAAGATATTATATATTATTAGTGGGACGCCATACTATAGCCTGCAGCTCAGCTGTGTTTTGCTAGTACAACGTAACTGTGTTTTCACATTTTGAATTGTGGTAAGGAGAAAAATTCATTAACCCTTTTATTTAACATTTAATATTTTGAGTGATTGATACTGCCATATCATAAAAAATGATTACGACAAGTGAGTGCTTATTCTAGGTCTCCAGCGACAGCCAGGGCCTAGAGACAAACACATAATAATAGAAAGCATATCAAAGACTATAGAAGACAGATCTATATTTGAGATCAGTGGGAACATAACACCCACCTTATTGGATGGAAGAGGAAACTATTGAACATATTTCGGATGCAATGCAGTCTTTGGAAACTGGTACTATTTGATATCACCTGGGTGAGATGTGCTGAGTTGGTCAGAGAGATCTGACCCAATCTTTGTAAGTTCTGTTTGCTTTGTTGTGTGTGTAAAATTGGTGCATTAAGCAGTGTGTGACACATGGCACACATTTTGGTTTCAGAGTTTCTGGTCTGGCACTACGCTAGTGCCAGATGCTTTTGTAGAAGTACAAGAGTGGATGCCGAAGCAGCCTAACATTTTACTCCAGCTAATGTGAGGAGTGGGCTACTAGAATTCTGTACTGCATCGTCACAGGCCAGATAAGTGAATACCTGGCCTGCTGTAGATTCATCACACTGGTTCCACAAATAAATAAATAAACCAAAATCGTGTTGATAAAAACTGTACTGCAGGTCTATATTTCAAAGACATGAACATTATAAAACAGAGATTGGGCAGGATGACACCACCCCAACTAAACATCCAGTGCTAGTTCTTCCAAAGACACTGTAGTCAATATTAATATTAACCAATGTAACCATATATTTATGTATAAAATTTTCATTTGATTGTTCAATATATATGCACCTTTATTGATAAATACATATTATTTCATACGTCCTGACCAGAAGAAACATTTGGTTCAGGACTAAATAAATTTAAAAGATTGTCAAATTTAAATTCTAAAGACAGTGTTAGTTGATTTTATCATAGAGATTATTATTCTTAGTATTAGACTTAGAATCTACATGTGTGTGTCTGTATATTTAATTACCTACACATCACAATTCAGTACCCTAGACATTTAACGTAGCTAACATACATAATAGCAGAATAGGTCTGTTTGAGGTCATAAGTGGTAGCAGAAAGGCATTCTGTAACTCACATAAACTGTTATCATCAGGAGCCTTCACAGCTGACCTCATCCAGGACACTAGGTAACATAACAACCACGCAATAACATCAAAAACCACTACAGTTTTACAGCTACTTATGACCATCCCTCTCTTCTCCAGCTCTTCCTTCCAGACTTGCAGGTTGGATTGGAGATGTGCCTCTGATTTACTGACGGAACTACTGAGCACAAATTCGATGACATCAGATTTATTGTAGGATTCATGGGAAAAATTGTCCTGTCCTGCCAGGTGCATCAAAAAAGAATAGTCCACTAATTCACGTCAGATCCAGAACAGTATTGTGTGCCAAATTTTGACCATTTGTTAAGAGAGTATCTTTAGTTTAAAGATATCTGTCCAGTTGATCAACTCTGAAATTTACTTCACACAAAATGTTTTCATCCAGTGTGTCTCAGAACCAGTTCGAGAAGGAGCTGTCAAAGGCTAAAAGAGGGCGACGAATAATAGTTTTACATTTCTATTTTTGTTACCTATCAACTACAGAAATGGCCACTATGTAAATTTATCTTATAATTACTTAAATAAATTAACTTCAAGATGTAGCCGAGGACCGCTGTATAGCTCAAATATAAAATTGTGTGCTCCATCTCACAAGTAGACATCATAATAAAAATGCATAATATGTAGTTCGTTGTCCATCCAGTCTTAAAAGCATAAACTGCATACAAATAACTTTGACCGTTTCAGCTAGAGGTCAGCCCACGTCCTACTTGACCGAAGTCCTATGGCATATTTTAAAGTTGAAGACATATTAACGAAATTTCATAACAATCGATTGCAAGACTTATCTCAGAAGCTGCGAGTCATAGTGGCTTGACAATAATACAGTAGCGACCGATCTCCAATAAAATAGCCACTGAATAATATCTTGAAAGTCTCCACTGCTTGAGAGCATACATAACAAACTTCCTTTCACTTCGACGAACAAATGAGAGAGACCCAGAACATTAACGGTAAACCTAAACATGCTTACGTCACTTGGTTACCAATACGTCATATCGTTCACAAATGTTGCGTCGTTCAATAAGAGTGTTTTATCGTACAAAAATAGCTAATGCATACAACTGTATCTCCGACAATCATGGGCATACGCCTGGTTGCAAAAGCATCACGTAACACCACTCTTTCCACTCCGAAATTGAAACGGGCAAAAAGTAACATCTCTACAATATGTAGTCATAACAATGTATAGTCACGGTCGAGACTAAGTCGAATCATAGTGCATGAAAAAAGATGAAAGTAATATGAAAAATCTGTCAACAGTCATGATTCTAAGTGAAAACTATGGTTTTTTTCTATAAATTCTAAAGAAATGTATGGTTAAAATGGAAATGTTAAAAGAAATCTTAAAATGTATTTAAGAAAGAGTGAAATATAACGACAGATCAATAATTTTATAATCAATAAGACACTTCTACAATAAGGGAAGTAACGTAATGTAATGCGAGTAACATGAAAGTACTTACGTCCCTTAATAAAAAAAATGCATGGAAAATGGTTTATGATAATGCATTAAAAATGTGAAAAAAAATTGTTAAATGTGAGATTGAATGCAAAAGAACTAATTAATAATATATATGAACACATGTTTATGCAATGACATTAAATCAAGTTCTTGGGTGAAGTAGCTCAACATTTCCTAAGTACTCTGGGCAATTATTGACCTGGACTGTTAATACTTTGAAGAAGGATCAAGTTTCTAATAATTTGCTTTTATCGCACCATGCAAATTGTTGTTTAGGTTACGAATACTTGTAAAATCATAGCAGGACTGCCAAATGAACACTGGCACTGTGTAGTAGTGAAGGGCTTAATATAGCTGCAAGTTTATGTGACTTGATGCGAAAATAATTTCATTGAGAGCAAAAAACAGATCTCTGTGTAGTTGCAAGGTTCATAATAGTCACACGTTACAAGAAAGTGTGTACTGTTTGTAGTGACAAAAAAAATTGGCTGGTTATCGTTTTCTTTCTGAGTCAAGCATCGTAAGAATTTAAAAAAATGAGTATGACAGCATCAAATCGTTCCAAGCATCTCCAACATAATGTAGGTAGACAGTGTCCATGAGTAGCTGTACGTGTGTGTGTTAGCCCAGTTACATGTGTAGCAGCGCAGAAAAGATTAGTGTCATATATATATATATATATATATATATATATATATATATATATATATATAGTAACATTGTCGTAGTACTGTTAAGTTGCGTTATCAATGCGTGGCTGTGAACAACGAGACAAGGCATCTGCAAGTGCGTTGTAGATGCATCGAATTGCGTGAATGTCATAATGGAACGCCTGCATGGAGATAGCGTAAAGAGCAGCCTTCGCATTCCTATTGTCCGTTTTCTTCAGAAAAAGTAAAGCTTTCTGGTCGGACTTGATGATAAAATGGGATCCAAGAAGATGGCATTGGAGCTTCAGAACTGACCAAATTATGGCCCGTTATATGACTGGGTATCCACTCTCTGTGCCAGTGAACGTTCTATAGATGTACAGAATGGGATGTAGAGTACCATAAAAGTTCTGCATCAACGCTGCACCGATACATTCCAAAGACGCATCGATGCGAAGAATAAATGGTAAATTTGTATCTAGTAATCTCAATATTCTGTATTTGCCTTGTCCATGTTTGCATAAGTTTTTGTGGTAAAAAGTTTTTTTTTTACGGGATGGTGTTAAAGTACTGTCCGCCCGTTCGTTTATTCCAGTGTATTCAAAGAGTTGGTCTGCATTTGATATATGCATACCATCATTATTCCCATATGTGTCTGTAAGAATGTTAGAACATTTGTATATAACAAAGGTGTCACGCGAATGCTTTGTTCGTGGGTATGCCAAAAACTGCACTGTATCGTCCCTGTATTATTTATGCAGTGTTCTCTCACAAGGGATCACGAATTAGTAATGTCTCAGATATGCCCAACAGCTCAATTATAACCAGGTAAGAAGCCAATACTGGTCCGGTAAAATAACAACAACGTTTATTGAAAACTCATGATCAACGAGACATGATGAGCCGTCATTAGTTAATGTCATTCTGTCTATTCGTAACCTCGTTTTATACTCCTTGACGGTGATACATTGTTGCTTTCTCCGTCCCAATCCATCTATACATCTCTATGGATTGATTATATCCGTGCCCTTCACCCGTAATTTCTTTTCCAAACTCATATAATTTTAATAACATGAATTTCGCCAAAAGTCAGTACACATTAGCGACAGAGCAGGCAGGATCTTTAAGACTCCGATTTTTACGGTGTATAGACCTGCCAGTCTAAAAAAATGTATAAGCATCACATTATACATTATTAATAGTACTCATCCTGGTATACATTCCCATTCATGGCACGAATCAATATAACCCTTTTCTACGGGTTTTCAAGCAAACCAGCACACACAAGGCTGTTCACGTCTTGTTTATTTCTTGGGTCCATTTTTGTTCTCCACGTCATTGTTTCAAGACCCAAAAAACTCCTACGTCATCCTTTTTTTACTGCGCGCAATAATAATGCACCTAAGTGTACTATTCACATATCTTCAAATATTTTCACCAAACTCAATTCAGCGCTCTTTGATGCGCAACACCAAAATGTTGTAAAAAACCATACGCAACAATTACCCCCTACCACCGTTAAGAAAAAAGACACGTAGTTTCTTTTTTCTTCAAAATTGTACCACTTAAGGTAATTTAAAAAAAAAAATACCAACATAATACTATCCTAAGTCTCAGTAAGTCTAATTCAGCTAATGTCTCATAATATAATCAGTCAGTCGTCGATGAGATGAAACTGTGATAAACAAGTCATATAATCTACTGCCTTATGAATAAAATCCATGTAGGAAGTAATAATATTACTAAATTAAAACAAATTACGGGAAATCAACAACTACCTCTATTACCTCTAGTATCAATAATACTAGAACCAAAACTTATATAATATGGTTACATCTAATAGGATTACCTATCCATAGGAAAATGATTGCAATAATGTGTACCTCACCAATACAGAGTACACTGCAAATCCCATATCTGTTTATTCCTGATCCAACCCCAAAAAATAGCAAATACATGCATACATTGGTTACAAATTACTTATGTCAATGCCCCTAGGAACCTCTATCATATACACGCAAAAATACGCTATAGAATATCATTGCCGTACAGTCATATTATAGTACACTGTATGTGCACCTTACACCATAAATACCAAATTGGGTTCCGGATAACACTAATAAAAATTCAATGTCCCAATTACATCACCACTACTGTTGACCATGGACTAACTGTCATTAAAAACTTGTGTACTGTCTTCCTGAGGGCACCTCGACAGTACGTCTGCCACCACATTGTCGGACCCTCGAATTGCTTGAATAGTATAATCATATGGCTGCATCAGAATCGAATAACGGGCTGCTCGGGCGCATTTATGGTTCTTCGTCTTTAAATACGCCAAAGCTTTCTGATCTGACTGTATTACGAAAGTTACACCTAACAGATACTTCTCTAATTTGGTTACTGCCCATACCACTGCGAGAAGTTCTTTTTCCAACACCGAATAATTCATTTCCGCCTTGTTTAACTTTCTTGAAATGTACGTGATCGGATGCAGATGTCCATCAAATTGTTGAAGCAACACAGCACCAACGCCCTTGGATGAAGCGTCTGTTCGAAGAGTATAAAGATTATTAAGCCTGGGTAGTTTTAAAATCGGTGGGAATGAAAATAAATCCTTAATTTTAAGAAAAGCAGCATTGCATTCTGGAGTCCACCTAATTACATTAGGAGCCCCTTTCCTAAGTAAAGTGGACAGATCTGATGTAATTGAAGATAAGTTAGGAATAAATTTACCATAATATTGCACTAGTCCTAACACACTCCTGACTTGTTTTTTTTTGTCCTAGGAATGGAAAGATTTAGAATCTTGGAAACATTCTGCTCCAAAGTTTGAAGATTCCCATGACCAATCCTATGACCTAGAAAAGTAATCTCAGAGAATCCAATATACACCTTAGATGGTCTAGCAGATAACCCAGCAGATCTGAGCGTGGACAATAGAGAGTGTAAACCGTGAAAGTGTTCTTCCCAAGTGTTGCTAAACAAACAAATATCATCTATGTACGAGATTATATCTTGTCTATGCGAGAAGAGAATTCTCATCATTCTAGTGAACGTAGCAGGTGCGTTCATCAGTCCAAAACACATACAATTGAACTGAAACAACCCTCTGGGAGTAGCAAAAGCCGTAAAATGTTTACATCTTTCCGCCAACGGAACCTGCCAATAACCTTTTGACAGATCGAACTTACTGAAATATACTGCATCTGCTAATTTTGGTAAAAGATCATCCAATAATGGTAACGGTTCGGCGTCAAAAATTGTGACCTGATTTAATTTTCTAAAATCAATGCAGAGCCGAATGTTATTGTCTTTTTTTCTTATTACAACCATGGGAAAAGCAAAATTACTTTGAGAAGAACTGATTATACCTAATTGCAGCATGTCATCTATTTCTTTGTTTACTTTGTCTTGAAAGTGTAATGGTATCGGGTATGGACGCACTCTAATAGCCTTTTCATCTTTTAAAATGATGTCATGTGTGATGACATTTGTTTTGCCTGGTATGTCTGTAAGTACATCATGAAACGAATGTAATAATTCGGATACATGTGTTTTGTTTTCAAGTGTAAGATTCGGACAGATTGTCACGTCCTCCCAAGTTTCGGTAGATTGAACTGGTAGACTAGGAAACGTCATTGATACAGCTGGGAAAGAAGATTCTTCTTCCTGAATAACTGATAAAGACGCCCAGCTCGTTGGATGTGAACCTACATTATCAACCGCGTGAAAGACTGCCTGAAGATGCTCAGGTCTTGAGTGAAACTCTTTCAACATGTTAATGTGAAAAATCTTTCTTTGTCCCTTAACATCAAGGACATAATCGACATCTGAAATACGTGACAGAATCTTGAATGGACCACACCAAGTTATCAGTAGTCGATTCTGTTTGCTCGGTAAAAGCACGAACGCTTCGTCGCCTGGTACAAGAAGACGAAGACGTCTTGAGTGATTCTGTAACATACGAGCTTTTTCTTTAGCTCTCTCCGATGCATCTGTTGCCAGCTGGCATGCATCCATGATTTTTTTCCTAAGATTTACAACATACTCGTAAGACGATTGAGTTTCTTGTGACAAGGAAGAATCAATCAACAAGTCTTTGATCAAGGACAATGGACCTCTGGGCTGAGCACCAAATACAAGTTGAAATGGGCTGAAACCTGTATGCTCATTCGGTATTTCACGATATGCAAAAAGTACCGCTGGTAAAACTCGGTCCCACTCTTTAGGAAAATCGATTGTAATCTTTACTAACATCTATTTTATTGATCGATTTAGACGCTCCACCATCCCGTTTGAGGCGGCGTGATATACGGAACTCAGTGATCTGTCTATATGAAACATTGCCATAACCTCAGTCATTGCACCTGACACAAACTGAGAACCTCTGTCCGACAACAGTTTTCTCGGAAATCCGATTCTAGTAAAGATATGAAACAAAGCATCAGCTACATCCTGCGTAGTAATGTTCTTGAGTGGTATAGCCTCTGGCCACCGCGTGCACAAATCTATACAAGTTAATACATATCTATGTCCTCTCGATGACATTATAGGAAGTGGGCCAATAATGTCCACGGCCATCTTCTCAAATGGACGCACCGGAATATCGGCTGCTTAAATGGGAGCCAAATGACGTGCCCCTCTAGACTTCACCTCCTGACAAGTAACACAAGAACGGCAAAACATCGCAATGTCCTTCGACATTCCCGGCCAGAAAAAAGATGCCAGAATTCTAGATCTAGTACGAGAGTATCCCATGTGACCTGCACAACGGGAATCGTGAGCATGACTCAAGATATAGGATCTCATTACCTTAGGCACCATGATCTGAGTAGTAATATGACAAGATTTACTATCTCTGAATCTTCGCACTAATATGTCATTTACGATAGTATACCATTGTTTGTGAGAAGTATGACCATTTGTATCATCACATTGTACTAAATTAAAAAAATTTCTTTAATGAAACATCACTGTTTTGTAAAGTAGAAAAAACTTCCTTGTTGATGTTACTGTGTAACCCATCATCATTAACTAGTGGTACTACATTATGTTGAGACTGCTCCTGTGCTCGAGTAACCACAACATTAGCCCTGTGTACGTGTTCTCGTTCCCAATTATTTATTTGCTCAAGAGTACACTCTTTAAAACCGTGAATGCGACCAAGAACTAAATCGCAAACTGGATTCGGCAACAAACATACTTTTATTTGTCCCGTAAAAAATGGCGTCGCGATATGAACCACCGCAGTTTGAAATTTCTCAATTCTACCACCAAACGTAATGCACTTAACCCATGTGCCTTTACAACAAGAAGGATCAACCAAACATTGTCGCACGCCTACCGTCGTGCAACCTGAATCCTTTAATAAAGTTACTGGCATGCCATTAAGTAAGCCCTTGTGAAACTCTAAAGACCCGGTTCCTTCATGAGCTGACATAGCAGGTAACGCCGGCAATGGGTGTCCACATCTCAGTCTGGATACCACGTCAGGCTGAAATAGATTCTTGCATTCCAAACATGTTTCAGCATTATTAAAATCAAATGACGCACACGCATTTGCTTGATTAACAGTATTATTGTTATATGCGACATTATTTTCCGACATTTGAACGGAATTACCATGGTAAGCAGATCGATTATAACTATTTGACCGAAATGCCCTGTCATTTTGTTGTCTATTGTTATACAAATGTCTATTATTATTCTGCGAGTAACGTGCTTTATTGTAACTGTAAAAGTTAGGAGTGTTTCGTTGCCAATTCATTCTGTCTCTGTTTCCCAAATCAACCTGTTGACCAGTTCCAAAATGATTGTTATTCCATCTTCTGCCAGCTGGTGAATCTTTTCTATTTCCACCTTCAAAATGAGAAAAATTTCTTTGATAATTATTATTTCGATCTGAACTGGCACTTCTATGACGAAACCTATCTCTGTCACCACTATTCGATCTAAATTTTCCTTGTCTGTTATTTACAGTAGCAACACCCGCTGACTGTAACGATTCATGTAATTTAGTGTTTCTGACATTCAAGTTCGGACGAGCAACTGAAAACTGGCGCCCTAGGGTCTCAATTTCTGATAACGATTTAGGATTCCGCTCCTGTAAAAACGCCAAAAACTTATCACTTACTGAGGATAATACCTTATCCCGTAATATTAAATCGGCAAGATCTTCAAAATTCCGTTGTACCTTTTCAAGTTCGATCCAACGATTAAAAGTTAAACGAATATCCGAAATGAATTGTGAGAACTCTTTTCCTGTTTCCGGCAACAACTCTTTAAAACGCCTTCTATAACCTTCAGCTGTAAGTTGATATTTTTTTAATAGCATAGCTCTAGCGTCCTCATAGTTTTGACTATCGCCTTCTAACGAAGCGACTGCACTTAACGCCTCTCCTGATAAAAAATTCATCAGTTTGCTACACCACTTACTTTTATCAATTTTATATTCTGTGCATACCAATTGAAATCTTGACAAGAAGAACGTTATATCGTCGACCCCTGGTTTAAACATGGGCAAATGGATTTTAATGTCACCTTTTTGACCATCATTCTGAGTGTGTGATTGACTAGTAGCATTTCCATTTTGCAACTTCTGTCTTTCAATTTCTAACTGCAACATTCTCTCTTCATGGGCTCGTTTTTCTCCCTCAAGTGTAAATTCATATTGTCTCCTTTTCTCATTTTCTTCCATCTCCAAGAGTTTAATTCTCTCTTCGTCTTGCCTCCTTTTCTCTTCGTCTTGCCACCTTTTCTCATTATCTTCCATTTCCAACCGTTTCATACGTTCCTGGTTGGCTAATTCTCTATCTTTTAATTCTAACTGACGTTTCTCTCTTTCCTGCGCCTCTTTATATTCTGTTTGAGCAAACTCTTGTAATTTGTCTCCTGATAAAACAAGAATTTTACCCTGTTTAATAAAGTATTCCGCCGTCGACATTTCAGAATCTGAATTAATATATTTACCTCATCAAATAAACTGTAGTATTCCAATTAGTATCCTATATTTGTCACCTTATCGATACTCATTACTGGAGATCGATCATCTTTTATTTAATAAAATATGCAGCTATACATCAATCAACTAAGAAATTATACAAGATAATAGTACTACTGAAAACATAATGATCCATGAAGAGAATTAATTACATAGAAATATACACGTTAGCAATGACCATCACCGCACCTCAACAATTAAAGAAGAGATAATATCGTAAAGAACCACGGCGTCAACACAAAAATCTACGACATTTCAGCAGCCCCAAAGAAACTGGCTATGAGCCTTTGCGATTCATCGACCTGAAATCAACCTAGGAAAACACCCCAGAACATCTATGATGAAGAACAAGCATCTTACGAGTTAAAATGACAAAGAAAGGTGCTCACTAATCATAACCAGGGTAATAATAATAATAATAAATTCTTTAAGCGCCAAACACGGCGCATAAGGCAGAAACCAGTGCTCTCCAGGTTGTTCGTTGTGACGCCACTCCTCTTAGCTCTTGCACATTATTTAGGCCCAACGTTCTTCCTTCTCTTATTATTGTTCTTCTGAGTGTTTCTTTTGGTCTTCCTTTTTTCCGCTTACCCTCAGGAACCCAAGTGAGCGCCTGTAGTGGTATTCTGTTGTTTTGCATTCGTAGGACATGACCGATATATGACCATCGTCTTTTCCTTATATAGTCGGAGACATATTTCTGCCTAGAGTCTTCTCTTATTTGTCGATTAGTCTTGAATTCTTTCCAACTGATGTTCATGAGTTTTCTAAGACATTTGTTCTCGAATGTATTCAGCTTGTTCTCCAATGATTTTGTTATTTTCCAACTCTCACAGCCGTATGTTAACACTGAGATAACATTTGAATTAAACAGACGAAGCTTGGTATGTATATTCAATGATCGTAATTTCCAAATGTTAGATAATCTATTGAAGGCGCTAGCTGCCAAAGCAATTCTAGTATGGATTTCTCTTGTTGTGTCACCATCCTGAGTCATTTTACTGCCTAAATAATTGAAACTTTCAACTTTCTGTAGTTTTTCCCCGTTCAAGATGATATCAAAGGTCTCGTTAGAAAAGTTCATAGCTTTAGTTTTAGAGGCATTTATTTGGAGACCAATTTTAACCGAGAGATGACACAAATTATTTATTGAACTGACAGGGTACTGACACCATAATAACAATGTCTACTTATCTGAGGGAATCCCAGTACTCGTCGTAAAGTATTCTATCTAACACAGGTTATGAAATTCATACAGCTGAACTGAAGATGAGCAATTCTCAAAAGGACCAGCAATTCGCCCTGGTTGAAAGTATCTGTTACCGAATGACGTCACTCAATGTAACCTCCACAGGTACACAGCAGGACTTGAAAATGGAAATCGAAAACTGTAGCATCATTCCCCCGGTACAATTATGATACTTCTCTGGAGACTTGAATATGTACATCACACGAACGTTGACCTTCCAAGTCAAGGTTACGACTTTGACATAACGATCGATTGATTGAGCATGCAACAAGTGTCAACAAGACGAAGAGAAAAGGAGGCAAGACGAAGAGAGAATTAAACTCTTGGAGATGGAAGAAAATGAGAAAAGGAGACAATATGAATTTAAACTATGAGGAAGCTAGAGCTACGCTATTAAAAAAATATCAACTTACAGCTGAAGGTTATAGAAGGCGTTTTAAAGAGTTATTGCCGGAAACAGGAAAAGAGTTCTCACAATTCATTTCGGATATTCGTTTAACTTTTAATCGTTGGATCGAACTTGAAAAGGTACAACGGAATTTTGAAGATCTTGCCGATTTAATATTACGGGATAAGGTATTATCCTCAGTAAGTGATAAGTTTTTGGCGTTTTTACAGGAGCGGAATCCTAAATCGTTATCAGAAATTGAGACCCTAGGGCGCCAGTTTTCAGTTGCTCATCCGAACTTGAATGTCAGAAACACTAAATTACATGAATCGTTACAGTCAGCGGGTGTTGCTACTGTAAATAACAGACAAGGAAAATTTAGATCGAATAGTGGTGACAGAGATAGGTTTCGTCATAGAAGTGCCAGTTCAGATCGAAATAATAATTATCAAAGAAATTTTTCTCATTTTGAAGGTGGAAATAGAAAAGATTGACCAGCTGGCAGAAGATGGAATAACAATCATTTTGGAACTGGTCAACAGGTTGATTTGGGAAACAGAGACAGAATGAATTGGCAACGAAACACTCCTAACTTTTACAGTTACAATAAAGCACGTTACTCGCAGAATAATAATAGACATTTGTATAACAATAGACAACAAAATGACAGGGCATTTCGGTCAAATAGTTATAATCGATCTGCTTACCATGGTAATTCCGTTCAAATGTCGGAAAATAATGTCGCAGATAACAATAATACTGTTAATCAAGCAAATGCGTGTGCGTCATTTGATTTTAATAATGCTGAAACATGTTTGGAATGCAAGAATCTATTTTAGCCTGACGTGGTATCCAGACTGAGATGTGGACACCCATTGCCGGCGTTACCTGCTATGTCAGCTCATGAAGGAACCGGGTCTTTAGAGTTTCACAAGGGCTTACTTAATGGCATGCCAGTAACTTTATTAAAGGATTCAGGTTGCACGACGGTAGGCGTGCGACAATGTTTGGTTGATCCTTCTTGTTGTAAAGGCACATGGGTTAAGTGCATTACGTTTGGTGGTAGAATTGAGAAATTTCAAACTGCGGTGGTTCATATCGCGACGCCATTTTTTACGGGACAAATAAAAGTATGTTTGTTGCCGAATCCAGTTTGCGATTTAGTTCTTGGTCGCATTCACGGTTTTAAAGAGTGTACTCTTGAGCAAATAAATGATTGGGAACGAGAACACGTACACAGTGCTAATGTTGTGGTTACTCGAGCACAGGAGCAGTCTCAACATAATGTTGTGCCACTAGTTAATGATGATGGGTTACACAGTAACATCAACAAGGAAGTTTTTTCTACTTTACAAAACAGTGATGTTTCATTAAAGAAATTTTTTAATTTAGTACAATGTGATGATACAAATGGTCATACTTCTCACAAACAATGGTATACTATCGTAAATGACATATTAGTGCAAAGATTCAGAGATAGTAAATCTTGTCATATTACTACTCAGATCATGGTGCCTAAGGTAATGAGATCCTATATCTTGAGTCATGCTCACGATTCCCGTTGTGCAGGTCACATGGGATACTCTCGTACTAGATCTAGAATTCTGGCATCTTTTTTCTGGCCGGGAATGTCGAAAGACATTGCGATGTTTTGCCGTTCTTGTGTTACTTGTCAGGAGGTGAAGTCTAGAGGGGCACGTCATTTGGCTCCAATTCAAGCAGCCGATATTCCGGTGCGTCCATTTGAGAAGATGGCCGTGAACATTATTGGCCCACTCCCTATAATGTCATCGAGAGGACATAGATATGTATTAACATGTATAGATTTGTGCACGCGTTGGCCAGAGGCCATACCACTCAAGAACATTACTACGCAGGATGTGGCTGATGCTTTGTTTCATATCTTTACTAGAATCGGATTTCCGAGAAAATTGTTGTCGGACAGAGGTTCTCAGTTTGTGTCAGGTGCAATGACGGAGGTTATGGCAATGTTTCATATAGACAGATCACTGAGTTCCGTATATCACGCCGCCTCAAACGGGATGGTGGAGCGTCTAAATCGATCAATAAAACAGATGTTAGGAAAGATTACAATCAATTTTCCTAAAGAGTGGGACCGAGTTTTACCAGCGGTACTTTTTGCATATCGTGAAATACCGAATGAGCATACTGGTTTCAGCCCATTTCAACTGGTATTTGGTGCTCAGCCTAGAGGTCCATTGTCCTTGATCAAAGACTTGTTGATTGATTCTTCCTTATCGCAAGAAACTCAATCGTCTTACGAGTATGTTGTAAATCTTAGGAAAAAAATCATGGATGCATGCCAGCTGGCAACAGATGCATCGGAGAGAGCTAAAGAAAAAGCTCGTATGTTACAGAATCACTCAAGACGTCTTCGTCTTCTTGTACCAGGCGACGAAGCGTTCGTGCTTTTACCGAGCAAACAGAATCGACTACTGATAACTTGGTGTGGTCCATTCAAGATTCTGTCACGTATTTCAGATGTCGATTATGTCCTTGATGTTAAGGGACAAAGAAAGATTTTTCACATTAACATGTTGAAAGAGTTTCACTCAAGACCTGAACATCTTCAGGCAGTCTTTCACGCGGTTGATAATGTAGGTTCACATCCAATGAGCTGGGCGTCTTTATCAGTTATTCAGGAAGAAGAATCTTCTTTCCCAGCTGTATCAATGACGTTTCCTAGTCTACCAGTTCAATCTACCGAAACTTGGGAGGACGTGACAATCTGTCCGAATCTTACACTTGAAAACAAAACACATGTATCCGAATTATTACATTCGTTTCATGATGTACTTACAGACATACCAGGCAAAACAAATGTCATCACACATGACATCATTTTAAATGATGAAAAGGCTATTAGAGTGCGTCCATACCCGATACCATTACACTTTCAAGACAAAGTAAACAAAGAAATAGATGACATGCTGCAATTAGGTATAATCAGTTCTTCTCAAAGTAATTTTGCTTTTCCCATGGTTGTAATAAGAAAAAAAGACAATAACATTCGGCTCTGCATTGATTTTAGAAAATTAAATCAGGTCACAATTTTTGACGCCGAACCGTTACCATTATTGGATGATCTTTACCAAAATTAGCAGATGCAGTATATTTCAGTAAGTTCGATCTGTCAAAAGGTTATTGGCAGGTTCCGTTGGAGGAAAGATGTAAACATTTTACGGCTTTTGCTACTCCCAGAGGGTTGTTCCAGTTCAATTTTATGTGTTTTGGACTGATGAACGCACCTGCTACATTCACTAGAATGATGAGAATTCTCTTCTCGCATAGACAAGATATAATCTCGTACATAGATGATATTTGTTTGTTTAGCAACACTTGGAAAAAACACTTTCACGGTTTACACTCTCTATTGTCCACGCTCAGATCTGCTGGGTTATCTGCTAGACCATCTAAGGTGTATATTGGATTCTCTGAGATTACTTTTCTAGGTCATAGGATTGGTCATGGGAATCTTCAAACTTTGGAGCAGAATGTTTCCAAGATTCTAAATCTTTCCATTGGCCACCATGTTAAAGTACTGTCCGCCCGTTCGTTTATTCCAGTGTATTCAAAGAGTTGGTCTGCATTTGATATATGCATACCATCATTATTCCCATATGTGTCTGTAAGAATGTTAGAACATTTGTATATAACAAAGGTGTCACGCGAATGCTTTGTTCGTGGGTATGCCAAAAACTGCACTGTATCGTCCCTGTATTATTTATGCAGTGTTCTCTCACAAGGGATCACGAATTAGTAATGTCTCAGATATGCCCAACAGCTCAATTATAACCAGGTAAGAAGCCAATACTGGTCCGGTAAAATAACAACAACGTTTATTGAAAACTCATGATCAACGAGACATGATGAGCCGTCATTAGTTAATGTCATTCTGTCTATTCGTAACCTCGTTTTATATTCCTTGACGGTGATACATTGTTGCTTTCTCCATCCCAATCCATCTATACATCTCTATGGATTGATTATATCCGTGCCCTTCACCCGTAATTTCTTTTCCAAACTCATATAATTTTAATAACATGAATTTCGCCAAAAGTCAGTACACATTAGCGACAGAGCAGGCAGGATCTTTAAGACTCCGATTTTTACGGTGTATAGACCTGCCAGTCTAAAAAAATGTATAAGCATCACATTATACATTATTAATAGTACTCATCCTGGTATACATTCCCATTCATGGCACGAATCAATATAACCCTTTTCTACGGGTTTTCAAGCAAACCAGCACACACAAGGCTGTTCACGTCTTGTTTATTTCTTGGGTCCATTTTTGTTCTCCACGTCATTGTTTCAAGACCCAAAAAACTCCTACGTCATCCTTTTTTTACTGCGCGCAATAATAATGCACCTAAGTGTACTATTCACATATCTTCAAATATTTTCACCAAACTCAATTCAGCGCTCTTTGATGCGCAACACCAAAATGTTGTAAAAAACCATACGCAACATTTGGGGTAACCAGCCCAATGCTCAACCCTCCTTAGTCGCGTTTTACGAGATGCATGGTAAGGTACAGTGTTGCTATTCTTTGCTCCCCTTTCGGGCCTCGGTAACACACTGGTGAATCTTAATATTAGAGGTGATGAAAATAACATCTTTATATGAGCTAAAGTAGCCTGACAATCTTGTGTCCAATGCACAATATTTGGTGCGCCCTTTCTTAACAGAGCAGACAAGTTAGCGGTGATAGTAGACAGATTAGGAATGAATCTACCATAAAACTGAACAAGACCGAGTAGACTGTGTAGCTGCTTCTTAGTTTTAGGAACAGATAAGCTGAGAATTTTGAAGACATTATGTTCCTCGGTTTTACGCAAACCGTTGCCAACTTTGTGACCAAGAAATAATATTTCACTGACACCGATATGAATATGTGACGGTTTTGCAATTAAGTGATGATAACGTAAGGTATTAAGTAAAAAAACTGTGACCTGAAAAATGCTCTTCCCAGGAGTTACTGAAAAGACAGATGTCATTATAATACGTAATAACATCAGAGCTATGTGAGAAAATTCTTCTCATCATTCTAACAAAGGTGGCAAGAGAGTTCACCAGGAAAAAACACATAAAGTTCCATTGGAAAAGACCTTTTAGAGTTGTTAACGCGGTGACAGGCTTAGCCCTTTGAGACAAAGGCACGTGCCAGTATCCTTTGGATAGATCGAACTTATAGAAAAAAATTGCTTTAGATAGTTTTGCCAATAAGTCATTAAGTAATGGCACTGATTCTGCATCAAAAACAGTAATGTTGTTAAGTTTTCTAAAATTAATACATAACCCAATGCTCTTATCTTCTTTTCGAACAATTAGCATAGGAAAAGCATATGAAGAGGTTGATATTTCTATGATACCTAGACGTACCATATCATCAAGTTCCTTCTCATCTTGATCCTGAAAATGTAAAGATATGGGGTATGGTCGTACCCTAATATGACGGTCATCCGTCAAAATGATGTCATGCGTGATAACGGATGTGTGACCTGGGATGTCTGTAAGAACATTCTGGGATGATTGGAGAAGATTAGAGACTTGTTGTTGTTTGTCGGATGACGGATCCGAACAGATAGTCACATTTTTCCATGTCTCAGTTCCCTGTAGAGACACGACAGGAAGGTTCATAGGTAAGTCAGAAAAGGAAGATTCCTCCTCTTGAATGACTAATAAGGAAGAAAATTTAACAGGATGACGACTAAGTTCGTTAACTGCATGAAAAACAGATTGAGGGTAATCAGGTCGAGTGTGGAATTCTTTCAACATATTTATGTGGAAAGTTTTGTGTTTATCCTTAATATCAAGCACATAATTAACATCAGATATACGTAAAATGACTTTGTAAAGGCCACTCCATGCAACGAGTAACCGATTTTTCTTTCTAGGGAGAAGCACAAAAGCTTCACCAGGAAAATGATGTCTTTGTCGTTGAAAGCGGTTATGAAACCGGTGAGATTTTTCTTTAGCTGTCTCAGAAGAAGCTGTTGAAAACTGACAAGCGTCACTGACTTTACGTCGTACAGTGACGAAGTACTCGTAAAATGACTGGTGAACTGGGTCATCTTAGATTCTGGAAACAAATCTGTTTTTAATGACGTGTCGTAAGTGGAGTAATCTAATATAGTCGTCTGACTTACGCCAGAACCAAAGGTCAGGTCCATCAGTGCAAACATCAGCATTCTGTATCTTTTAATACAGGCACTTGTGTGTTGTTCAATAGGCTTTTATGAAACTGTAGGGATCCTGTGCCATCATGTGCTGCAAGTGCTGAAAGTGTGGTTAGTGGGTGACCACACCGCAATGTAGATACAACATCTGGCTGAAATAAAGGACGGCATTCAGGACATTGTGAAGCATTATCAAACCAAATGAAGAACAAGCAGCGGCATGAACTATTGTATTATTATTTTGAGGTGTAAATGCTGTGTCAGCAGTTCGTGCTGAGTGAGCATGGTAGTTTGAAGGTTCAACGCTATGAGAGCGGAAAGAACGGTTATCTCTCTGGCGATTATTACTACCTTGGTTCCATTTGTTTTGGGAGAAGTGTGATCTTCCAGAGGGAGCTTATTGGTTATTGTTGCCATTATACGACAATTTTTTTATATTCTTGAAGGAATGGTCATTCCTTCTCCACCCTCAGTTTGATTGATACTGATTCTGTTTTGGTCCACCAAATTGTTTGAAATTTCTTCTGGCTGGGGGAGAAAAGTTTCATTTACGGTGACCACCATAGTAAGATCCACAGTTACTCTCCCTACCACGACCAAAAAAGAGACTCTAAGATTTGTGTCTCGTGTTTTTTGTATTCCATGAGGTAGCTGAAGCCACTGGTAGAGCATCTTCAATGTTAGAATTACTCACAACTGTGCCAGTGTGAGCAGTGATGCATTGACGTCCCAACTCTTTTACCTTTGTAAAACTTATAGGTTTGCATTCATGCAAATAAGATAAACATTCTTGGCAAATAGAAAACAAAACGTTGTCCCTAAGCATTATGTCCATGAGAGCACCCAATGAGTGATCAATCTTTGACAGCTCAATCCATCTGTTGAGTGTCAACTTGACGGCAGCTATAAATTCCGAAAAGTCTTTATCTGTCTCAGGAATCATAGTTTTGAAACGCATACGGTAGACATTTTTATCCAATCTGTATTTCTTAAGCAATAATGCTCTGGCAGCTGCAATGTTATTTCTAATCTGTTCATCCACAGTGCAGACTGAAGTCAAAGCAACTCCAGTGAGAATTTCTATTAGCCTGCTGCACCATTAAGATTTTTCAACCTTGTGACCCCAACAAACCGTCTCAAAACGGTTGAGGAAACAAGAAATGTCAATATTAGGTTTAACAGAAGGTAAGCGAAATTTAATAGACCCAGAATGATTTTTGTTAGAGGGACCTTGAACCCCAGAAACATTCTAGAAGACCTTAATACTGTGTTCTGTTGTCTAGTTTTCTACTTCTTTATTTCATACGAGTGCCTGAAAACATACCTTTATGTTTGTCTAGTATTTATTTCCTGTACTTACTGTTCTAGGTCTTCTATCATTTACTAGACACAGTATTAAGGTCTTTGTCTTTAGTAGTCTGATCTATACTGTATATTAGGGGAACAACAGAAGTGATTGCGCCATTAATAGGCTGGACTGCTTATGGTGAATTTCTGGTGTTATGTGTTGCGGGTCGCACTAATGACCCGTCATCGAAGCATTCATTTTTTTTGGTGATGCCTAGATGGCAGGGAGGATAGTATGATTCGCTTGCACAGCTAGGCGGGGTTGTCGCACGGAAGGTCCTGGGTTCGGGTCATGGGTAAGCCACTCACGACTGTTGTTTTCCTATTGTCTAGTTTTCTACTTCTTTATTTCTTACGAGTGCCTGAAAACATACCTTCACACCGTCATTTACGCACTTTTCTATTTTTAAGAGAGTACATTATCTTTCAACCACAGCTAAGGGGTGCTACTGTGGTTGAAAGTTAGACAATAATTGTGTTGGTTCTCTTTGTATGTGCTCTCCTGAAAATATAAAAGCGCACAAATGACGGTGTGCATAAACATTGATTATGGAAAGTCAAGATTTTAACAGATGCACGAACAATTACGAGAAATGTTGTTATAAAAGAAATGTTAGTTGTTTAGTCAATTTCCGGTCCATTAGATCATTATTAATGCTCCACATGTCATTTAGGAAGGTAACCCCTTGTCGTCATATTTAATACATCTATATAATTTTTACTATAAATATCTAATGACGGTCGCCTGCATTGAAATTACCACAGTAGTAATAGTACCGTCTGTAATACATGTAACAGAAACAACACACTATAAAAAAACCTGTCAATGTTGACAGGTTATTGCTAGCAATATATATGTGCAAAAAAAAGATGGAGCTGGACAAAGCACTGATAAAACACTAAGACATTTGAAGTAAAGAACAAAGAAAAAGGCATATGCTGAACCTAATAGGAAAATGATATAAATATGTTGCACTAGCAAGTCACAGCAGGAATAGAAATGGTGTATAAACATGTAAGTTGTATAAAACTGAATGATAGGCAGTGAAGACCAACAAAAACAAACAAAACTGTTAGATACTAAGGCAAAAATTAAAAAAAATTCTTCACAATAACAAGAAAGACAGAAGAGAAACAGCACAGCACATCTAAACAGATGTGTTGTTATAGAGGGCACTCAGTGGACAAAAAACCCACGGCACTGGTAAACCGGGTTCCACTGAGGGGAATCTACAAACAAAAACTACAGACACAACCTGTGTGAGCCCATATTGCTATGAGATGTACCTCTAGCACAAGTCCGCCACCCAACCTCCCATTTTACAACAGTGAATATGCAAACATGAAAGCATAAATAGTATTGAAAAGAAAAGGCTCAGACCACATGCAGAGACTACAAATATACAAAAATTGTAAGCCACTTAGCTGTCAATTAAAAATTTATTCCAGTAGCATCACTTGTAAGGCATCGAACTACATGTATAACTGATTGGTTGAGCAGAATTTTAGGCCTTGTAGAACTTCATAGCAGAGAAGAATCCATTTCTGTACTTCTTGCTAGATACTTGAAGTGAGGACTTCTTGCTTGAAATAATCTGGTAGACGTCTTGCAATAACATATAAGGAAATGTCCGCATCAATGGGCTATAACAATGACAGGTGCATCTTGTAAAAACTTCGATGCTGAATCTTCTTGGCTGCAAAATGATTGTTTTTAAAGCAAACAGTCTGTCTTTGATAATGAAGCTGCCTCTTGCCGGTTACCAATTGTGAAATTCCCCGGGCATGTGCCGTCAGCTATGCGCAGACGAAAGTATGGAGCTCCAAAGTTGCTCGGGTTTAGTCACTGCAGCAAAATGGTGGAAAGTCAAAATTTTGATGTTGGTCGAACGATCTTCAATAAAATTCCCCATCACTGAGGGCCAAAATAAGTGTGACGGTGTTTCTGTTGTTTGAAGACATTTGTGAAGTTGTAATATTGATCAGTGCTGTATGATACAGGTTCTTTTTTTTTTCTTTTTCGTACCCCCGCTAATACTCGAGGCAAAATCTCAGGTTATTATTTATGTCTAACCTGACATTGATTTTACGTGAGTATCCCTTTTTATCTTGTACAGAGACAGGTGTCCCTCGCCATTCAGGCAGATACTCGCCGATTTCGGAGGTACCCATTAGAGCTGGGTCGGCTCAGGAGCCGCCAATCCCTGGTCGATGACACTCCTTCAAATGTCCTCGCCAGGTCTTGAGTTAATCCAGTTTAAATCCCGGTCGACAAAAAATCCTCAAATGCCGTCGCCCGGGCTTCATCCTGGATCACCCGGTCGCCAGAGCGGTGTTGTAACCACTACGCTAGCTCGGCTCATAATACAGGTTCTAAAGTTCAAGATCATTAAAAGTCTAAACAGCACACCATAACAGCTAGAAAACTTGAATGAATAAAAATCTTGATGAAGCCGAGGACCGCTGTGCAGTTTAAACATTTGATCTGGTGCTCTATCTCATAATTAGACATCATAGTAAAATGCATAACATGTAGTTCATTGTCCGTCCAGTCTCATAAGCATAAACTGCATACAAATTACTTTGACCCTTTCAACCAGAGGTTAGTCTACGTAGGACTTGACCGAAGTCCTACGGCATATTAAAATTGAAGACATTTTTATAATATTTCATAATAATCGGTTGCAAGACTATCTCAGAAGCTGCGAACCAAAAGTGGCTTGACAATAATATCATGACGGCCGATCTCCAATAAAATAGCCACAGAATAATATCTTGAAAGTTCCCACTGCTTGAACAAACGTCCTCTGACTTCGACAGCCTCACAAGAAAGGCCAAGAATACTAACTGTAAACCTTCACAAACAGACGATACTTACGTCACTTGGTTACCAATACGTCATATCGTTAGCAAATGTTGCGTCATTCAATAATAGTGTTTTGTCGTACAAAATAGCTAACGCATACTGCTGTATCTGCTAAAATAATGGGCATATGCCTGTGTGCAAAGGCATCGCGTAACAGTCATAAAATGCTTCTTCTTCAAGTACCATGCCTAGTGGCTTAGACGATCATGTCTCTCCATAACTTCCTGTCTCTTGTGTTGACCTCTTCCATGCCGCGATGTCAAACTATCCAGTAGTTGCTCTCTTTGTCTTCTTCTATCTCTTTTTCCTTCAATGTTATCTGTTGTTACGATATATTCCAGCTTTCATCTTCTCATAACAAGCTCATAAATAAAGGGGATTGCTTCTTTCTAACTTGTCAAATAAGTTTTCTTTCCGAATTAGCCTCTTCCAGGACATCCTCATTACTCTTTTTAGGCTGTCCATGGTATTTTGAGATACGCTGATGATACAGTGTTAATAGCAAAAAGTGAAAAAGACCTCGCTGAAATGGTTGATACAATAATGACATAAAGTGATAATAAAGGCTTCAGCCTTAATAGCAAAACAACAGAAGTAATGGTCGTCTCATTGAAAATGGCTTCCCCAGAAAATGTATCTAACACCAAAACGATCAGTTAAAATAATGAATGATAAGCTTCAAAAATGATAAATACATAGAACAGAATGTACCTGCAAATAAATGTAATTATTTATATCACTCACCAACTCGGTTGTACTTTTGCAAAAAAAAAAAAAAAATTGTTTTTGTCAACAGGAAGGCTCATGCACGGAGGCTGTTTTCGCTGTGAGATGGGATATTTTATGACAACAGTACAATACTGCAGTACCATGGTCTTGTTAGTTCTAATGTTAAATGCTACGAAACAGTTGAATCCCATTTTCCGACTGACAGATATATAGAAGCCCACACTCATTTTCCTCGGGCTATTTTCCATCTTTAATTACTGGAATGTCCAACATTCTTTTTATCTGAATTATGTCAGAGTGATATATATATATATATATATATATATATATATATATATATATATATATATATATATATATATATATATATATATATATATATATATATATATATATATATCTTCTTCTTCTTTGATCCTTAGCCGCCGACAGTCAAAGCAGTCAGTGGCCATCACGCCTAGTGGCGTTTTGTAGGCAACAACAAATTGATTCCACTTTGCTCGGTCGGCGGCCATCCTTCGTACAGTGCCCCAACTCTGGTTCATTCTTTGCATCTCAGCCTCCACAGTCCTCCTCCGCCAGGTTGTTTTTGGTCGGCCTCTCTTTCGTTTTCCTTCAGGGATCCAAAGCATAGCTGTTCTTGTGATGGCATCAGGATCTCTTCTGAGGACATGGTCAACCCAGCTCCAGCGTCTGCCAGCTATGATGGTGTGCATGTCCTCTTGCTTGCTCCGAGTAAGCAGATCTTGGTTGGTGATGGTATTCGGGTAAAAAATTCGGTGAATTTTTTTAGGCATGTTGTGTGAAAAGAGGACAATTTCGACATTTCCTTCCCTGTAACTCTCCAGCATTCCGCACCATAGAGAAGCACAGAAAGCACACAGCTCTGATATAATCTTAATTTTGTGCTTGTGCTGTATTGAGAGGACTTCCAGATGTTATTTAGGCTAAATAAGGCTGTTCTTGCCTTATTCATTCTGATGTTGATGATGACATATATATATATAACTTTACTGTGAAGAGTGAAACTGATTACATTTTCTACCATCGCGAAGATAGTCCCCGCATCTGATACATTCTATTATTTCTTTGAACAATAGCGAGCGATACGCACTGACGAGTGAAATAGATACTCTGAGAGCAATTATGAATGCAGGAACTTTGAGACCGTTTAGTGGGAAGTCAGGAAGCACAGATAAAGTAAATTAGGTCAAACAATTTTTACATCTTTAAAGAAACGAAATGCGGAAAGAGAGAATGAGAGTATAAATAAAGCCCACGTTCAATAATTCCCCCCCCCCCCCTTTTTTTTCTGAAGTTAATTGTGGGACTAACTACATTTGGATTGATTTTCCTCGATTGATCCTGTCGCATTTTCACAATATTTTTCACCTTCCTCATTTGTCCTTTGTCAAACGGTATGCATGTATTAATGACATGGCTTTCCGTTTTGTCATCATTAGGAGTTGAGGTGGGTTGAGCAAGCCTGTTCATAAAATCTCTTCTTTTCCTTCTTACGGATCCTCCATTTCAGCTTGCCTACTGACAAAGAGCTATCACTACAGCCAACACCCTGCTTACAGTAAGATCTATTATAATTAGATCTTCTTGATTAGATTGCCATCCTTATACACAACCTTACTTTAGTCGATTTGCCCGACCTGCCTAAGATCACATACCTAAATCCACTAGTACCAGAGTCGGTATGTTCATCTAAAACATCTGCTCCCTTGGCAGCAGTGGAGGATGACTTAGTTAAGTTTGGTTCAGGTCTGCCTACACGAGATTGAGAGGACATGTGCTCATGAGAGTGGAAATTAGACAATTTATTTCAACTTGGTGCCAAGAGACAGCCGCCTGTTTTCCCCTTTTTCTTGAGTAAGGAGTTTGGTTGGAAATATTAGGTCTGGTGTCCTCTTAGGGTGTTCCATAGCCAGTCCATCTTCAACAACTGTACGTCGAGTGGGGTTGTAAGAGGTTGCATGCATTCTTCCACTTGAAGGGAGATGATGATGCCCTTCTATGGCTGTTTCTTCCATGAAATAGGAAGAAAGGTCTGCTAGTTGCTTCTTTACATCAGGTACCAAGAAATACTGGCCCGCTTTGCTTTCTGCTCTCGGAGGGTGAGTAGGGGTGTAGAAACTGGTTAAAGACAAAGTGCACTAGGGTCGTTATTCCTTTTGCATTTTTCCAACTCTTCAGTGAACTTGTTTGTAATTTTATTGAAACCTGTTGGAGAAGATCGGCTACCACCACAAGTATGGGAATCTAATGGCCAAGGATCCAGACCTCCAGGACGACCCAGAGTCCGCTTGTAGGACAACATTAGATAATCTCTGAAGGACAATTAGATTGGGACTAGGTCAGGAGGAAGACAGCCGATATGATAGTATGGCACTCACTCTGGCAAATCTGTACACCCCAGGGTAGAAGTTGAACGACTAAGTAAGTAAGTTATTGAGACTATTAATCTCCAATACTAAAGAAGTTTAGCAGAGAATAACCAATTATTTCTGACGATGTCAACAAAATTGTTCATTTATTCTTTCCTCCGCAACATTTTCCCACGGCAAACAAATAAGCCTTGGCGGGTACTATGGCAGCGCGTTGCGTACCCTAGATCTTCACTGTAGATCTATGCTTCTCCTATGGCTTTTCTGCCATTTCGAAATGTGTTGAGTTGAAGTCACGAGCAACAGCCAGTATCTCGAACTTGACTTGCATTTAATGGATACTTGGCCCCAAATCGAATCCTCTTTTGTCGCTTCTTACAACATTCTTGTCAGTTTACAGTGTAACTATATTGGGCCCTAGTAACACATTATTGCCCATGCTGTTTTGAAGTGTTGCTAGCTCGTATATCCTATTACAACATATTACGGGTTAAACAGTTTACATTTATCCACTGCTTATTAAAAACTAAAACAAAAAACTTCACACAACTATTTTATTTTTATTGTCTTTACTTCGTGCGTGATTATTTATTATTTAAGTGCACCATCCATGATGACAGATGCTAGTCGAGGCTGCTGTTGTGACATGATAGTATGTTATCATCTGATCATTGTCTCTGGTTATTTCATCTACGATTTCTCATAATAACTAGTCGGTTTTTCTTTATGCAGTACTTTCTTGAATCAAGACAATAACAGTTGTATCTGTTGATAATAGGACTTCCGTGAGGGTAAAACTGAAAATAAAAATGGAAAAGAAACTGAGAATGCTTGATTATTTCAGTCGTATTATTTTAACTTTCAACTCCGCCTATGCCGGTCCCAAGCCCGGATGAAAAGGAGGAGGGCGGCCTGCATTGAGGCCGTAAGGAGGCAGCCCCTCCACTATGCAAATGCACAACAGGCCAATCACCTGTTTGCTTTAAATCACGATTACGAGCAATACAAGAGAGAAAACTGGACTGATTCTAAAGGCGATGAACTGGAACGGACTACGGACTACGACTTATGGAACTTGGAACACAAGAAGTATAAATGGGAAGGAAGGGGAGCTGGTGGAAGAGATGAGGAAAGCAAAACTAGAAATCCTGGTTATAACGGAAACAAAGAAAAAAGGACAAGGAGTCATGGATCTCGATGGCAACACGCTGCTCTACAGTGGTGTACCCATATCTGAAAGAGCTAAAGGGGGCGTGGGTTGCATTGTAGCCCAAAATCAAAAAGATAGTATCAAGGGATGGAACTTTGTCTCGGAGCGCATTATGGTTGTAAAACTAAAAGAAGGAGAAACCATAGTCAACCTGGTCATGGTGTATGGGCCAAATGAGGATGAGTGAGCAGAGGTCAAGGAGGAATTCTTCCAGCTGCTTCAAAGGACAGTGGATGACTGCCTAGATGAAGTTATCATGCACGGAGATTTTAATGCCAGAGTTTGAAATGACCATGCTAGATGGGGTGGAGTTATCGGAAGATATGGAGAAGATACTCTCAATGACAATGGAAAGCGACTCCTTAGATTCTGCAGTGAACAGAATCTGATCATTACAAACACAAAGTTCCCCCATAATCGCATACATGCATACACTAGGTGTGAACCAACAAAGAATGAGAAGTCAGTGATCGACTATGCCATTGTTCGGAGAAGCTCATTCAAATATGTTCGAGATGCAAGAGTCTGGAGGGGGCCAGAGATTGGAAGTGATCACTACCTGCTAACAATCAAACGAACAACTGAAAGAGTTGCTCAGCCAAGGAACTGCCCAACATCACGCAAGAAACCAAGTAAACGAGCAGGAGAAATGAGCATTAGGACCTACAAGCTGAGAGAGCCAGAAATTAAGACCAGATATCAGGGGCTTATTGCTGCAGCGGTGAGCAACACAGAAGAACGACCTGATGACTTGGAAACCCTCTGGATTAAATTCAAGGATATCATAAAGACAGCTGCTGCAGAAGCATGCGGTGAAGTCCGACTTGGGAACCAGATAAAGAGGACACCTTGGTAGACAGAGGAAGTCTAAGAGAAAATAAGAGAGAAGAAAATGGCATGGAAACAATACTTAGGAGCTAAAAACACAACAGGACAAATGGAAAAATATAGAGAATATGTGACACTCAGAACAGAAGCAAAGAACAAAGTGCTAGCAGCAAAACAGAAGTCCTGGGAAGAATTTGGAGAAAAGCTAGAAAAAGATGCGCAAGAAAACCAGAAATTGTTCTATAAGACCCTAAAGAACATGAGGAAGGAAAACAATGCCCTCTCAAATTTATAAAGGACAAGCAAGGCAAATTGTTTACTGCCCCGAAGGAAGTAATGGAAAGATGGAAAGAATATTTCTCAGAACTCCTTGATGGTGAGCAAGGTCAAGCATCAGAAATGATAACCACTAGCACAGAAGATGAAACAAATGGTGATGAGGATGACATAAAGATGGAAGAACTGAAGGCAGCACTGGAGAAAATCAAGATGGGTAAAGCAGCAAGGCATGATGGTATAACACCAGAAATGGTTAAGTACATGGGAGCACCAGGTGACCTATTACTCTTAAGGGTCCTACAGGCAGCGTGGTGCAACAAGACCATACCAAAGGATTGGGAGAGTGCCATCATAACACCAATTTTCAAAAAGGGTGACAATCGACAATGTGGAAACCATAGAGGCATATCCCTTCTCAGTGTCCCTGGTAAAATCTACTCTAGAATCCTAGAGCAGAGACTCCGACGCCTAGCTGAGCCACAATTGGATGAGGTCCAGTGCGGATTCCGAGCAAACCGAAGTACTCAAGACCTAATCTTCACACTCAGACAGCTGAGTGAAAAGGCCCTTGAGTATAAGAGTGAGATCCATCTTTGTTTCATAGATCTGGAAAAGGCGTTTGACAGGGTCCCCTGGAGCAAACTTTGGGACTGTTTGGCAAGGAAGAACATTCCAGCACCTCTGATTCATGCTATACAGAGCTTCTACAAGTCTTGCAGAAATTATGTGAGGACAGCAAACCATAAGTCAGAAGAGTTCAGGACCACCACTGGTGTAAGACAAGGTGATATCCTATCACCTTACCTCTTCATACTCCTTATGGACGATGTCATCAAGGCATGTAAGGAGAGAAGAAGAAAGTATTCAGTGGGGTACTGGAAGATGAGACAGGTCTATATTTCGGAGCTGGCATTTGCTGATGATGTTGCCCTGATTGCTAAATCAGAGGCACATCTCCAATCCATCCTGCAAGTCTGGAAGGAAGAGCTGGAGAAGAGAGGGATGGTCATAAGCAGCTCTAAAACAAAATCCATGGTGATATCACGAGAAGAAAGAAGACATCAGATTAAGCTAGGAGAACAGGTCCTGGAGCAGGCCGACCACTTTAAATACCTCGGAGCTATTATAGATCAAAAGGGAGGCATCAAAGAAGAGTAGGCCACTCGAAAAGCAGCAGCTGGGAGACTTTTTCAGGCCATAAAATCGAGGATTCCTCAACAAGAGAGAGGTTGGTAAGAAAACGAAGATGGCTGTATACCGCTCCACCTATGTCCCAGTCTTGACATATGGATGTGAGTCGTGGGCAATGACTACAACCCACAAAAGCCAGATCCAAACCTCAGAAATGAGGTATCTGAGGAAGGTGGTTGAAGTAACAAGAAGAGACATGGTACGCATCCAGATGATACGTCAAGGCCTTAAATCCTACCCCCTGCAGACCCAAGTAGAACAGTCCCAATTAAGATGGTTTGGCCATGTCTGCAGAATGGGAGAAGTTCGGATACCACGACAAGCATGGGAAACAAAGAGCCAAGGATCCAGACCCCGGGGACGACCGAGAGTCCGCTGGGAGGACAACATTAGACAATCTTTGAAGGACCGAGGACTAGAATGGAACCAGGCCAGGAGGAAGACAGCCGATAGGATAGTCTGGCGCTCTCTCTTCCAAACCTCTACACCTCACGGTAGAAGGGGAACGACTAAGTAAGTAAGTTATTTTAACTTTCTAATGAAGCAGTGTTGCCTTATAATAATGTTACTGTAGATAATCTGATCAAGGTAATTTGTGGAGTACGATTTTCTTCAACCGTCAACGAACACATTAACGCATTGCGGTGCGCAAAAAGAGGCGTAACACACAGCTAGGCAAACTAAAGATGACAACATTTATTATCGTTTTCATTTGCACTTGTACAGAAAATGGGACAACGACTATAGTTGATCCCCCTGCAGAAAGTCTACGCCAAGCATTCACATACTCATGCAGCTGTGGTTTCTGTTTTAAGTTCTTGTACATGAAGTGAGGTTGCCTGCCCCATGCACAACCTTACCCTCAGGATGCAGTATTCCTATTTTTAAACTTTATTTTCTGGTCTTTTCAGAGACCCCCGGAATATAATGCTTAATTCCTTAAAACCTCATTGAAAGAACTGTAATGCACTCTTTGACTTAACAGTAGTGGCAGTAGCCTTTGTTTTAAACGATGAGATTGCAAGCCAAAGTCTCATTTTCATAACCAAATATACAACAACAATATTGACATTTACAAACAGACTGGAAGAAAGTTCAAGTTACTAGCGGATAGAGTTTTTTTGTGTTTTTGTTTTTAATAAAATTTTGCCTCGTTTTGGCTAGGCGCGTCCCGTTCAACCTAGTTGGTTATATTATGGCGCATGTCCAAATATAAAAGACATTTAGGTCTGATAACATTAGTTTGATACTGTATCATTGCGAGTGTGCCAAAAGTACAGTGTAATGGTTCTACTTTCTGTGCCTGGAAAAATATTAAACAGGATCATTGTTGAGAGTTTAAAACCATACGAAGGGAACTGAGAAATAAACAAGCATCGATAAAACAGAACCTTACTTACTAAAGAAACACATTGCCAATAATCGAACAGTGACCTCCTTACGTTCAATTTGTGAAATACAAATAGGCATCGCATAGTGTAGACAAAGACTCACATTGGAACATTCTGAGGCATTATGGAGTATCTCAGAAGATTATTACCCTAGCAAAGAAGACATATGAAGGCAGGAAATACAGAATTCTTTATGAAGGACAATTGACAGAACTGTTCGAGAAAAGAAATGAAGAGCTGCAATTTCTCTTTTTGATTGATTTAGATTGGGTTATGAAAACACCGACATTAGCCACATAAATGTAATTTAGTGAACAGTGAAAGGAAACTCTATCCAGAGCGATACAACAGGAGGCAATATGATCATCAGAAGGTGTCCCCCCTCGAACAAGTATTTCGGCCCTGTATACTCCTTTACACTCTAAGGAGGGTGGGCCTACTTGGGTCATGACTCCCAAGTGTCTCAGCCTCCTGTTGTCTTGTATCGAAAATGAACCCATTTCAGTTTGGTAGCAACTTTAAAATCCACAACTCCGCCAGCCGTGGAGGCAACTGTGAAAGTAAAAAAGAGAAGACAAATTATTCCTTTCGTTCCGCCGCACACCACGACTAGGGACAGACATTGACACACCTGCGCGAAGCCGACGAGGCTAGCCACTTTGCGCTAGCAACTGAAATTCTGTGCCCAACACCTCTTATAATATACTCCGCGGGTTGCCCGTCAGTCACGGCCATTTTACCAGTACACCAAAAAACTCAAAGTATTGTGGACTTAGAAAAAATCCTTATTTTTTTGTACCGCAGAGTTTACTGTCCCGAGTTCCATAGCCCATTGCGGTTGTTCCACAACCAGCATAATGCCTTTTCCGCAGTTTCACTAAGCCTCTTCAGTGTCCTTGTTCTCGACTGTCCCCTCAGCCCCAACAGTTTCAATAAATCATACACTGATGCAGCCACAAGCCCTCTTGCACACACCTTAACAGCCATGACCCTTGCAGTGAACCCATCGTGTCTCAGATCCGCGGCCAGATCATTATACTTGGCCGCTTTGAACGAATGTTGCTCGTCCAGTCTGGACTCAAATGGCACGGTCAGTTCATTCAGTATAACCTGAAGCGTTGCTGAAGAATGAAGCACTATATCCGGCCGTGTCCGCGATTTTCTGATACTCTCTGAATATGCATCTCGTCCAGGTAGGTCTACCGCCATCTCCCAGTCGTTTGCACAGTCAAGAAGAGATGGTAAACTGCTACCAGGTTTACTCGATTTTGGGGTGTGCTGACTTTCCTGACCTCAGAAAGTATGTGTTTGCGGTGTTTGGCCTGGAGTTGCTATTCGCCTTCATCCGTGCCAGATCTATTGTCGCAGCCAGCTCATTTAGCACTTTGTTGTGGTGCCATGTGTATCGACCTTGCCCTAATGATACCTTGCAAGCTGAGAGCACGTGTTCAATTGTCTGCCTCCCATGGCACAGATGGCACTGCTCATCATCCGACTTTCCCCATCTCATAAGGTTTGTGGCCGATGGCAGGAGGTCATACATTGATCTAACAACGAATCTGAGCCTAAGAGGTGCCATATATCATTCTATGTCAAGGACCTCTGCAGGGCTCCTTCCCATGTAGTCCATTGACCTTGTTGGGCTTGCTGCACCGCTTTTTGCAAACTCTTCTCAGCTCCTCGTATCTCCTGAACTACCGTGTCTCTACGCTCCCTGCGTGATGCCTTGGACCACCAGCGGATGTCTCCATGACTATTCGTTTGTGTGTATCCGATTACCTTCCTCGGTTTGAGCGACTCTTGGGCAGCATCAACAGCTTCTTCCACTCTCCACTTCCTTACCGTTTTCAGTGTGGGCTGAATGGACTTAACCACGTCATCTGCTGACTTGCGTAGCATAATTGCAAGCCTTGCCTTTCCAACTTTGTACTCTTCAACAACTGACTTGAAGGGAAGCAGAAGTTTTGACTTTTTGCAGTACAGTGCTACATCTGACAGATATGGTGGTACCCCTAGCCATTTCCCCATGAACTTGTTGACCTTCTGCTCTATAGCTTCCACTGTACTTGTGCTTATTTCATATATAAGCAGTGGCCACAACAACGTAGGTATCAACATGAACTGGAGGCACCACCGTTTGAATTTTCATAGGAGTCTGCTTTGGTCTATGATCTGTAGCCATCTGCCTGCCATTTCTATTGTCTGTTGTACTGCCTTCGAGTCTTTTAATGAGGCATTGTATACCCTGCCAAGACTTTTAACATGTTCCTCAATGACAGAAGGGATTCTTTGGTTGGAAACCATGAATATGACCTATGCTATCTTCCGTTTCCTGACTGATAGGCTTCTCGATTTCTTGGGTTTGAAGCTCATACTGCACCAGCTGACTAGTTCATCCAGGCGTGCTAACATCCTCCGGGCCTCATGTTCATCTGATGTCAGAATTGTTGTGTCATCCATGAATTATTTGAGCGGTGGCATGTGACACATTCCACCGAGGTTTGGACATATAGCCATTCCTTCAGCCGCATTGAGGATTACCTGCACAGCCATCACGAATAGTATCGGAGAGGTGGTACATCCCATCACAATTTCAACTTCAAGGCCAATCCACTTCGTTGTATACTCTCTGATTGAAAATCTGACAGAGAACCCTGCGAAATACAGCTTCAGCATTGCTGCAATCTCTTGTGGAACATGATACATTTCTAGGGCCTGCCACAACATCTGTGCGGAACGGATCCATAAGCATTTGCTAGATCCAACCAGATTACATGGAGGTTTGTTCTGTCAGACTTTGCCTTTTGAATTGCTTCCCAGATCATTGTGGCATGCTCTAGACATCCTGGTGTACCTGGGATACCTCCTTTCTGAATGGTAGTGTCAATATACCCATTTACCAGGAGGTATGTAGTGAGCCTTTTCACCTTCACTGAGAAGAATATCTCCCCTTCCACATTAAGAAGTGAGATTGGCCTGAACTGACTGATGTCTGTGGAATTTTGTTCCTTCGGGATGTAGACTCCGTTCGCCTTTCTACATTCCTTGCTTACAAGTTGGGTTTTCTACGCATTCTTCAGTAAACGGAGCAGTCGTCTGAGCACCTCAGGGCATCTCTTATACACCACATATGGAACACCATTAGGACCTGGAGCTGACTTGCACCGAGCTTTCTGGACAATGCTTTCTACCTCTTGCATCGTTGGGGGCTTGGTGTTAAATTCAGCTCCTGGCTTACTCGGCCATTTAAGGCCTGTCATGCTGCTGAGTGGCTCATCTTTGCGACCATCTGAATATGTCATTCTAAAGTGTTCTTCCAGGTCTTCTTTCCTGATGTTTAGCGTACCCGACCGTGGCTGCTCAAACAGTTCTTTGGCACACTTGAAGGGCTCCCTGAAGCATCTTTCCCAATCCCTTCGAGTCTTCCTTCTCTTCCTGCACAATCTTTCTGCTCTACAAAAGGCATTATGTTGGCCTTTCAGGTGCTCCCAAACCTGTCGTAACGCTTCCTTCTCTGTGGCAACTGCGTTCTTGAACAGTTTTCGGGCATGCTTCTTCTGTTTCCTGATTTCTTCTATTTTAATTTGTCTTCTACTTTTTCGCGGTGGGTTACTTTCCCTTGCCTCCCTGACTCCCAACACTTTGCGACAGTGCAGATATATTATGTCGCCGAAGATTTCCGGCTTCTTCTCAAAAGTTATCTGCTTCAGGTTGTTATCCAACTCTTTTGCCAAGGCTTCGTCCAGCTGTTCCCAAAGCCCTTTTGCACTGGCAGGCGGAAACTTGATTGCATCTTTCTTCCCGTCCAAGAAGTGTGTGAGATCATCATCTGGCAGATCAACTTGAATGTACTCAGCACTGTGTATTAACTCCTGGCTGTGTTCTTCTAACGTCTTACCCGTCGAGACAGAGCTCTGTTGATCTCCCCCTGATAAGCTCCCACACCCGTTTTCCTACCATAGGCACATGGAAATTCCAGCCGTTGTTCAGAGCTCAAAGTCCGTGTAACGGGTCTGGTCGATTCCAATGAGGCGCCTGTGGATTCACCATTCTCCACCACTTTCGGTGAATCCTGGGAGCATCTATCATTTTTGGGTCCTGTAGCAATTGACTATAGCTTACGGGGTGCTAACCCGGTCAGCCGGTTTCTAGTCTTTCCCAGTGTCATCTATCTTTCCAGAAGTCCATCGGTCTTTTCCTGAACAGTGACAAAATAGCTTGACGACCTAGATTTTACCGATAACCCTAACTAGAGGTAAGAAGAACAAACCAAACTGGTGTCCAATCCACACTGTTTATCAATTTTCCTCCACTGTTTGATTATACATAGGTATGTATAGACTGTCCAATGTAGGTATATAGTATGTTGTGTGGGTTGTCTCCAAGACGAGGACGTACTGATGAAAACCGTTGTAGTATTGAGAACTTGGAAGATATACTGTCCTTCCACGTTTGAAAATCTCTCTAGCATTGCCAAACCGTTCACCGTTGTCTCGGAAAAATAACTGCTGTCTTGGAAAGGCACTGACTAGACTGGAGCTCTTCATGAAATGAACTTCTGGTAACAAATGAGTTTCGTGCAATGAAGCTGCTCTGAGTGAATTTACATCGTGCAATATACAATAAAAACAATGCGCTCTCAAATTTATAAAGGACAAGCAAGGCAAATTGCTTACTGCCCCAAAGGAAGTAATGGAAAGATGGACAGAATATTTATCACAACTCCTTGATGGTGAGCAAGATCAAGCATCAGAAATGATAACCACTTGCAAAGAAGAGGAAACCAATGGTGATGAAGATGATATAAAGATGGAAGAACTGAAGGCAACACTGGAGAAAATCAAGATGGGCAAAGCAGCAAGGCATGATGGTATAACAAGAAATGGTTAAATACATGGGAGCATCAGGTGACTTATTACTCTTAGGGGTCCTACAAGCAGCGTGGTGCAACAAGACCATACCAAAGGATTGCGAGATTGCCACCATAACACCAATTTTGAAAAAGGGTGACAATCGACAATGTGGAAACCATAGAGGCATATCCCTTCTCAGTGTCCCTGGTAAAATCTACTCTAGAATCCTAGAGCAGAGACTCCGACGCCTAGTTGAGCCACAATTGGATGAGGTCCAGTGCGGATTCCGAGCAAACCGAAGTACTCAAGACCTAATCTTCACACAAAGACAGCTGAGTGAAAAGGCCCTTGAGTATACGTGTGAGATCCATTTTTGTTTCATAGATCTGGAAAAGGCGTTTGACAGGGTCCTCTGGAACAAGCTTTGGGACTGTTTGGCAAGTAAGAACATCCCAGCACCTCTGATTCATGCTATACAGAGCTTCTAAAAGTCTTGCAGAAATTATGTGAGGACAGCAAACCATAAGTCAGAAGAGTTCAGGACCACCACTGGTGTAAGACAAGGTGATATTCTGTCACCTTATCTTTTCATACTCCTCATGGACGATGTCATCAAGGCATGTAAGGAGAGAACAAGAAAGTATTCAGTGGGGTACTGGAAGATCAGACAGGTCTGTATTTCAGAGCTGGCACTTGCTGATGATGTTGCCCTGATTGCTAAATGAGAGGCACGTCTTCAATCCAACCTGCAAGTCTGGAAAGAAGAGCTGGAGAAGAGAGGGATGGTCATAAGCAGCTCTAAAACAAAATCCATGGTGATATTACGAAAAGAAATAAGACATCAGATTAAGCTAGGTTAACAGGTCCTGGAGCAGATCAACCACTTTAAATATCTCGGAGCTATTATAGACCGAAAGGGAGGCATCAAAGAAGAGTTGGCCACTCGAAAAGCAGCAGTTGGGAGACTTTTTCAGGCCATAAATCGAGGATTCCTCAGCAAGAGAGAGGTTGGGAAGAAAACAAAGGTGGCTGTATACCGCTCCACCTATGTCCCAGTCTTTACATATGGATGCGAGTCATGGGCAATGACTACAACCCACAGAAGCCAGATACAAACCTCAGAAATGAGGTATTTGAGGAAGGTGGTTGAAGTAACAAAAAGAGACATGGTACGCAACTAGACGATACATAAAGGCCTAAAATCCCACCCCCTGGAGACCCAAGTATAACAGTCCCAACTAAGATGGTTTGGCCATGTCTACAGAATGGGAGAAGATCGGCTTCCATGACAAGCATGGGAAACAAAGAGCCAGGGATCCAGACCCCCAGGACGACCCAAAGTCGCTGGGAGGACAACATTAGACAGTCTTTGAAAGACCGAGGACTAGAATGGAACCAGGCCAGGAGGAAGACAGCCGATAGGATAGTAGGGCGCTCTCTCTTACAAACCTCTACACATCACGGTAGAAGGGAAACGACTAAGTAAGCAATATTCGATGAATTCACTTCATGTACTGACGTAGTGAATAGCTGAACTTGGAAATTTAAGCTTAATTTCTTGGCGAATCAAGCGACTAAGTGATCTTTATAGGTAAAGTGATCAACTTGTGAGAATGTAATCTTGATTCAGGGAATACGCTTTTAAGTGAGTTGAGAATATATATATATATATATATATATATATATATATATATATATATATATATATATATATATATATATATATATATATATATATATATAAATTAAATTGTCCGTGCTTTAACTTGACTCTGGCGATAAGCTGCTGAGTGAGTTGAACTTGGTACATTTATATAATCAACTTGTAAGCACATGATAAACAGGTGAATAAAATGCTGCGCAACCACGTCTACAAACGCGGGAGTAGAAATCTTCCTTGTAACTTAGGAAGTTTAGGATGTCCTATCTTGTGAAATCTGCTATCCGGACGTAGTTTTGCTAGCTTTTTTCTGGTTACGCCAAAGACGTAATGTGAAGACTCAGACTTCTGCAAGACTGAAGACATAGAAAAGTGGATTCATAAATTTCACATCTAATATCAATGACTGACTTCCATTTATCTTATTCCTCACTACTGATCACTCTGTTTTTAATTTTCTAGTAATGATTATGACATGAGGCGCTCATGATAAGAGTTAAACATTTTGCGTCTGAAAGTATGTTCTCATGTAAGTCTGTAATGATGATCTAACGATCTAGATGAAAGTGAAGTACATAACTAGTACTACTTCATATTATCCTAGAAGAAAAATCTTTGATCTGATTAATCATTTACGAATAGAAGTAATGAAACAAACAATCTTTCGTACATTTAGCTATGATACTAAGTGCAAACATAAATCTGAACTAATGAAGAAGGAAAGGTATTAATCATTTTTACAAGTTTGTATAACCTCCTGTTCCCTTCGCAAATTCCACAAGAACACTATAAAATTAAACTCCATAGATATGAATGAAATATCCACGCAGAACTGAAATGTTAGAACAAGCTGTACACATGCTATGCCGCCAGGAAAGCACTTATGCACTACAATGTTGAAAACTCCGTAAAGATTTCTGACGACGTCTCATTATATTTCTGGATTGCCAATATGTCAGAAGTCGAAGACTGTGCTGCATGACTCCGACCCATAATCCAATAGCTCAGCGTCCCTCTTGTCCAGTGACATTGGCATGATATCGTGCCCTTTCTGTGCATGTCACTTACTAAAAGTGAGTGGGCTCTAGCAACCAACTCTTTTCTTCGTGCTGCGTGTTCATTTTACGAGACAAACCGTGGTATAGGATTGGCTGTTTCTTCCTAAGTGTGTTCTGTCATTCTCATGAGTGCGTGATATCCTTTAACCTCTTTATTCACTAACTCGATAGGTAATCAGTATGCTGCTCTCACAGTCTACTTTCTAGCAACATACATTCCTGTGGGTGTCCTTTGTGGCGATGAGCTACAGGGTCACAAGATGGTGGCATTCATGTAGATTCAACAGCGGATTAGGCAATAAACGAATTCTTTCTATAGCCAAGCTGGGCGTTTCCCGAGCCAGCAATATTTGTCTAACGTTGACAGATGGGTTTCCCAAAATTATAACGAGGCCTATTGGGTTCCAAAAGACAACGCAAGGTGGTGAAATAAATCAAAGGCGTATAAAGTTACATATGGAACCATAAATATGATCTGGTGGCACTCTAGATAAAGTTGTAGGAAAGGACAATAACGACGGTATCTGGGTGAAAGCAAAACACGCAAACGACAACAACGCACGTCACGTGATCATTACTTCACTAGAGAACCACATAGAGCACACACATTCAGCACACTACTGACTATCACATTTGGCGTCATCGGTATGATTCTGACAGACAGCTCCGTGGACAGTTTTAACTACTAGGATGTTGAAGACTATGCGGAAGAGCACAGAGGACAATCAAGCCAAACCTAGCACAAACGTGAACCCTACCAGTACTACAACGACGACCAGCAATGCCTAGACAGCACATCTGCCCATTACGACAGTAAAGAGCAACATTTTCGTTGATTCATTGATAGGTCTGTCAAGCCAGGAACCAATCGGTCGCAGTAACATCAGTGTACCAGCGTCTTAAAGAAAAATGATCATAACAGCAAGAGACATGACTGCATCTCTAGGACAAGTTTGCTGACCTAGTGGACCACCTGCAGGGATTCTCATTAGATGAACCTTGCAGCCTACTGTCTAACAATCTGATCAAATTTTGGTTGACTATCTGATCTTCGTAGTCCTGCTGAATCATATGGATATGGAATGTGGTGGATTTTGATGTTATGGAATGTTGTTGATATGTTTCCTTATTGTACTGAATGAGGCCAGCTGTGAAGGTCCCTGATTCTAACAAAATTAGGGTTGAGTTATCAGGGTACCTTGCTGCTACCACCTTATGGTCTCAAGCAGACTTATTCTTGACTAGTATGAATGATAGCTACGTCTATTGTCTAGGGATATGCAAGTGTGGTGTGATGGTATTTTAACAATAATACACATCTATACAAACAAGTATTAATGTCTATGATTAAAGGAAATAACACCTGGGATAAATTTGTACAATTAATAATTTTCTGTATGATTTATTTGGTCCTGAACCTAGTATTCCTCTGGTCAAGACTTTAAAATGAAAAGAATTCAAGATATATACAAAATGTAAATTCTAGACCCAAAGGGATAAGTGTCCAAACAAATACAGTTTTACTATAATAATAGTGTTACTAAAATTTGTCTATTACTGGTTTCTATCACTGGATGGCGGTTTGGGATTTTATAAACACTCCCAGTCTCTTTAATATACAATGTCACTGTTAAGTTCTCTGGAAAAATAGTTTATTCTTGTTATACAGGGCGGTGCTGGTCTTAAAGCTGATGCAGAGTTAGGGTGCCAGATATTTTACTTATCTGGGCACAATTGAACAGTCAGTAAACTTGGTGTCACACGATTTCGCTGTGATAATGGCCAAAAGTAACAGGGTAGACTCTGCAGATCCCTGTCACTACTGTGCATGAAACGACTTCTCACTGCTTCTCATAGACATCTGGCACCGGACTAGTGCCAGATAAAAAAACCTGTAACAATGAAATAATGTCTCCTTGTTGATATCTTACTTCAACTGTGTTTTATAGATACAAAAGAGAATACATAAGAAATAAAGAGCTGGTTCATATCTAATGGACCAATCCAGCACATCCATTCCACAGTGTACCAGTGCTGTTCACATGTCTCTCCTACAAAGGCGGTGCTGCATCTGCAATAATATTATTAATCTTTCTTTTCTGCCATACAATAGGATAGGTGAGCTGTGTCCCTCTGGTCACCTAAGAAAACCTTTTTATTTCACAAAACATGTGCATTTACAAAACTGGCAATGTGTTATAGCCTAATTATACCTTCAGGCCCTGCCTAAATCAGCCTGGGACCTGATTACTTACAGTCGTGATGGCAGCATCTCTCACTCACATTTTTAAACAAAATATATATGAATAATGTCGGTCTTACCAGAAATTCAATGAAAAAACTCAGGTACGTTGAATAGCAGACTCCAGATATACTGCTGGCTGAACTGTGATGCCTATTACTTTAATATATATATTTGCTTTAATAAGGCTAATCACTTTTCCAGAAATACACAACGTCCTGCTCTAGGGACTATCTTCTACAAATGGCGTCAAGCCTTTGAATGCACTCAATAATATGAAATGTTTTGACCAATGGGATCTACTACTAAGATTTTCCATTCAAATTTTTAAATCTAAGGTCCAATTTCGGTCCAATGTTAGTGTACTTCTGTCGGTCTGTCCGTCCGAACTTGGCATTCACCAAAATAAACTTGGTTTTGGCCTAACACTACCAAAAAACATATTCAGTTTAAGCCTTCCCATAATTTTTTCTCTCTTTGTCTACCCCTTTCTATATGTACTCTTTCTTGCCTTTTTCAAGGACACGTCAAAAAATGTTACCGTTAGTGCAAGTCCAAACGAGCATGTGTTGGTCTGTCTGTACGAACAAATACAGTCTTTTGTCCATAACTTTATTTCTATCTGTCGGATTTTTTATTCGAAAGCATATTACCCATCAGGACAAGACCAGCTCTAAGACTAGCTAACTTTTATGATCTTAAACCTATTAATAAAGAATTCAATATATTTTCCATTTTGGTGTTCGTTGTTTTCTAAGTCTCAACTACTTGAATGTTATAAAAATCATCGCAGATCTTCCTTTTTCCCGGCAGGAAGTAATTATGCGTGTGTGTATATATGATTCTACAGTGTGCCTTTTGTTAGAAAATGTATTGAACTTGGCGGTTTATTTTTTAATTTTAAAGCTCGCGACATCGTTTTCGACACAAGCTAACGGCATCATCTCACACTGTCGGCCCGAGTAGCTAATTCAAACTTCTAACACTTGACAAGCCGGCAGCATGTGTCCGCTCTCTCAATCTTATGCGTTCGTGTGTTTTATTCTTTCTATCTTTCCTGGAACCATTACGCTTGTAGATTTTCAAATTTTTGTCGTTAACCCTTGACGTGCGCGTTATAAAGTCCAATACTACTAGCGCTGCAATAAGGTTTTAGACTACGTTCTATCCTACCTAAATCAATGCGTTTTCTGGCGCAGGGAAGAAGACGCATTACAACTTTACTAATTCTATACATATTATTATGACTTTATTACATATAATTAATGATTTTATCGCTGTATCAATGTACTTCATCACACATCTCCCCACTTAAGAACATGCCTGATGTTAGTTCCAAAACAGTGATACACATAGATAAAATGTATTCCCTACGTCTGCTGAATACTCTGATTTGGATCACAAGGATGCCTACTGAGGAAATCTGCACCCACGTTCTGTGACCCCGGAATATATTCAATGGTAAATTGATATGGCTGTAATAATAACGACCATCGTAATAATCTGGCATTTTCATGCTTGGCCTGTAATAAGAATACGAGAGGTTGATGATCCGTTTGGACCACGAATGTTCTACTATATAGATAGATCTGGAACTTTCGTATCGCCCAGATCAAAGCTAGACATTCTTTTTCGCTTTTTGAATAGTTTGCTCCGCTTTGTTTAACTTGCGGCTAGCATAAGCGACTGGGTCCAGCTCTCCCTCTGGTGACGATGACCTTTGCAACAACGTAGCCCCCAGGCCCACATTGCTTGCGTCACTTCTCACCACAATTTCCTGACTCAAATCAGGTAATTTTTAAGATAGGCTTGCTTGTAAGTTTTTCCTTTAACTCTTGGTAGGCTGATTCACATTGGGATGACCAAACAATTCTATCAGGATTTCCTTTGCGAGTTAAATCCGTCAGAGGAGCACAAATAGAGTAAAAATTTTTGATATATTTCTGATAGAATCCACACAACGACACGAAAGATCTCACGTCTTTCTTTGTTTGTGGCCCAGGTGCTCTCTGCAATTTTTCAAGGTTCTTGGGGTCAGAAGTCATACTACCCTGAAACACAGTATGTCCCAAGAACTCCAACTCTTTACAACCAATACAACATTTTGTTGGTCTAGCCGTCAAATTAGCCTCTCTTAGTCTATCGAACAGCATAGTCAAAGAGTTAATGTGTTCCTCAAATGTTTCTGTAGCAATGAGGATGTCATCCATAAAGTTAGTGATGCATGGATTATTTAGTGGATCAAACAATTTTCGCATCATCCTAGAAAATACACTCGGAGCATTTTTCAACCCAAAAGGTAACATGTTGAATTCATAATGTCCTTCCGAAGTGCTAAACGCCAAATAAGGTCTGACCTCAGGCTTCACTGGAATCTGATAATAGCCTTTGCTCAGATCCACCTTCGAAAAATATTTTGCCTTTTTTAACCTGGCAAATAATTGATTTGTGTCAGGTTATGGATCCACCTGATTCTCTGTGACAGCATTCAGTTTCCTGTAATCTATACACAGACGATGTTCTCCAGAGGGTTTTCTCAGCAAAACCACACTGGAACTATATGGAGATTCGCTGTGAGAAATAATTCCTTCTTTCAATAGGTACTCAATCTCCTCTTTCAAAGCTTTCTCCTTGGCAAACGGGATCGTGTAGGCTCTCATACAGATCTGTGTTTTGTCTACTAGTTTCATATCATATTCCAACAAATTCGTGTGCCCCGGTTTGTCCGTTAACACGTCCGTATGATCAGTCAGAACCTTTTGAACCTGTTCCCTTTGTTTTTTCGTCAAGTGTTTACTGACTTTTACATGTGCAGGTGTCTCACATGTTTTCAAGGGATACTCATGGGAGGTGAGCGGTTCATTCTTCATCCCTGTTGCTATCGACAAGGACATTAAGTGTGTTCCTTCCTGGATTTCCCTGTCCAGATACTTCTTTAGAAGGTTCCCATGATATATTTTTTTTCCTCTTCTTGTCGATTTTATAATTTGTTCTAGACACCTTCTCTAGAACAGTATATGGACCTTGCCATCCAATTTGTTGTTTGTTATGGCTGCCGGGCAGTAGAAGAAGCACCTTCTCTCCCACAAATAATTCTCTATCCTTAGCTTTCTTATTAAAATAGGCAGCATGTTTTTTTCCTGGCTTGTCTGAGATTATCATTTGCAAGTTTCCAGCCAGTTTTAAGACGAGTGGTCAGCTCGTTCACATATTGGTATGATGAGGTAACAGTCTCTTCTGCCTTCTCATCTGTCCATGTCCTTAACAAGGCTACATATGGACCTTACATTTTTCCGACATATTTTTCATAACATTAGAAGCCTTATGATGAGGACGTTTTTCCCTTGTGTCATCACACAAGAATCTACCACTACCTATTCGTTTCCTGGGGTTTTCTCCCCACTTTAAGTTCCTTGTGAGAGATCTTCTCTCTCTTTTACCTTCACCCAGTTCACATATTTCCGACCGAGGGACTGTCGGTTTATTCTGGGGTAAAATCACTCTTTGTACTCGACGCAGAGTTGCCATTCTAACACATTCAAGTGAAGACTGTGTGTGAAAAGGGGGTTCCCATTCCCCTTTGTCTACATTATTAATTTTATTTTTCTTTCCATTTTCAGGCCTAAGTTTGCCCCGTGGCGTTTCTAGGTCCTGATTATTATTGTCCCCACTTGTGGGTGTTCCCTCATGAAATATGCAGCAGGCTTCGACAACATTCTCAATAATTATCTTTTCATCTGGCCAATAATAATTTTGAGAAACCTTTTGGCAGATGGTACCTACTTTCTCGTGGTCCCCATCTTTTCCAACATGTAAAATCCGTATTACGTCTGCCCTAAACATCTTGGGAAGTACCAGTTGTCCGTGACCATTTGAACCAGTTCCGGCCTTCCTATATAACAATTTATTCTTCATGTAAAATTCTCCTTTGCTTGGAGGTGTATGGCAGTTACGCAATTTTTGAAAGCACGGCTTCAGTGACCTATCCTCAGCCTGTGCCTTCCTCATCTCTTCTGGATGAGTATTTATAGGTTCATATTCTTCCTTCTTGGACTGTGATCTGGTCTGCACTGTTGCCATGACCAGAGGTCTCTTGGGAGCCCCCAAGAAGACATAACGACACCCCAATATCAGAGGGTAGATGGGTGCGTCGATCACTGCTGCTCTGATTACTCCTTCCACATAGCGAGTTTTCACCGTTATCCTGGCAATGGGAAGTGTCATAAGTGGTATGTCCTTGGTCGCTCCTTGTATCTCCACTGTTTCTGTGGTATACTGATCTGGGTTCACCAAATGCGCACTCACAACAGAAACAAAATTTAAGCCTGTATCATAGAGACACCTAATGGTGACCCCATTGCAGACTACATCCTCACACACTGGGGGGGGGGGTGATAAGGTTCCTGCTGTCCAGTAGGTTTGTCCTTTTTTTCCTTGTTCCCCATCTTCATAGCAAATTCAGAAGTTTTCTTATGACAAAATTTGATGTCATGACCTTCCCTCTTACACCATTTACAATATAATCTACCTTGATGAAAAGGTTTTCTTTCATCATATTTCCTATCATTGAATTGTGGGTTTTTGTTTCTAAAATCATTGCGTGGCCTATCAAAATTGTGCTTACCTTTGTTCCCCTGATCTTTGTTATCAAATCTATTAGAGTTTTGTGGAGCCTTATAATTGTCAATCTGTTTCTTTCTAGCGCCAGCTACCTCTGCCTGGGCTGCCTGATACCTCTCAGCGACATTAAGTAACTCACCCAGCCTCTCTGCACCTTGTTCCATGAGAAACGTTCTCAAGTCTGGAGCCATGGACTCTCTCAGTTGCTCAATAAGGATCATCTCTTTAAGATCTTGTGTTTTTCCCAGAGCAGTCCATTTCTCCAAGTACGTCTCTAAACGTGCAGAGAACTGGTGATAGGTCTCACCCGACAGTAGCTTGGCATTTCTAAACTTTTTCCTGTAAAATTCTCCGTTCTTTTCATACCTTAGCAAACGAGCCTGCTTTAACATGTCATAATTGTCTTGGTCGTCTTTGCTGATCTTGGCAAACACTTCATAAGATGTTCCCCTAAGACCCTGAGATAACTTTAAACTCCACCTTTCCTTTTCCAACCCATAGGTGGTGGCTAAAACCTCAAATCTAGACAAAAATGACTCAATGTCATCGTCCCTCTCAACAAAGTGGTCTAAATGGAACCCCACAGCTGACGTTGAGGCTCCCTGACTAGCAGTGGCATCGGAGGTAGAAGGGCTGGCATCATTTTCAGGAGCATGGCCTTGAAATTCGAACTCTTTTAGTCGTAGCTCGTGCTCCCTCTGTAATCTCTTCTCCTTTTCAGCTTCCCTTTCTGCAGCCTGTTTTCTTTCCTCAGCCTCCCTTCGGCCTTCTTTTCTTCAATTTGGACCTGCTTTATTTCAGCCTCCCTATCCGCCTCCAATGCCCTAGCCTCTTTGTCAGCCTCAATCTGCAACCTTTTAATTTCTTTCTCAACTTCTAATTTTCTTTCTGCAGCTAGCCTATTTTCTTCTCGTGCAATAAATTTATCCACCTCTGAAGAGACATACTGAACCAACTCTGGTCCATCCATATTCATCTCTTTTGCAGCCTGCACAGCAGCAGATCTGAACTTTGCTTGGTCTGCCATAATATCAATCTTTAAAATGTTCTAATATAATTTTCAAAACTCTTAATTAACAGAGTACTAACTCTAACTAATTAATTAACCAATCAATTAACTAATTACTGGCTCTTAACAGTTCATCAGCTTTTATTTTCCTTTTTAAATACTTTTATAACTTTTGGGGACACTTGTGCTACAATATTTGAATTTCTAAACAACTAACAAGTTCAAATCCCGGAAGAAGAGACCCCAATTTATTGTGGTGGATTTTGATGTTATGGAATGTTGTTGATATGTTTCCTTATTGTACTGAATGATGCCAGCTGTGAAGGTCCCTGATTCTAACAAAATTAGGGTTGAGTTATCAGGGTACTTTGCTGCTACCACCTTATGGCCTCAAGCAGACTTATTCTTGACTAGTATGAATGATAGCTACGTCTATTGTCTAGGGATATGCAAGTGTGGTGTGATGGTATTTTAACAATAATACACATCTATACAAACAAGTATTAATGTCTATGATTAAAGGAAATAACACCTGGGATAAATTTGTACAATTAATAATTTTCTGTATGATTTATTTGGTCCTGAACCTAGTATTCTTCTGGTCAGGACTTTAAAATGAAAAGAATTCAAGATATATACAAAATGTAAATTCTAGACCCAAAGGGACAAGTGTCCAAACAAATACTGTTTAACTATACTAATAGTGTTACTAAAATTTGTCTATTACTAGTTTCTATCACTGGATGGCGGTTTGGGATTCTATAATCATTCCCAGTCTCGTTAATATACAATGTCACTGTTAGGTTCTCTGGGGAAATAGTTTATTCTTGTTATACAGGGCGGTGCTGGTCTTAAAGCTGATGTAGAGTTAGGGTGCCAGATATTTTACTTATCTGGGCACAATTGAACAGTCAGTAAACTTGGTGTCACACGATTTCGCTGTGATAATGGCCAAAAGTAACAGGGTAGACTCTGCAGATCCCTGTCACTACTGTGCATGAAACGACTTCTCACTGCTTCTCATAGACATCTGGCACCGGACTAGTGCCAGCTAAAAAACCATGTAACAACGAAATAATGTTTCCTTGTTGATATCTTCCGTCAACTGTGTTTTATATATACAAAAGAGAATACATAAGAAATAAAGAGCTGGGTCATATCTAATGGACCAATCCAGCACATCCATTCCACAGTGTACCAGTGTTGTTCACATGTCTCTCCTACAAAGGCGATGCTGCATCTGCAATAATATTATTAATCTTTCTTTTCTGCCATACAATAGGATAGGTGAGCTGTGTCCCTCTGGTCACCTAAGAAAACCTTTTTATTTCACAAAACATGTGCATTTACAAAACTGGCAATGTGTTATAGCCTAATTATACCTTCAGGCCCTGCCTAAATCAGCTTGGAACCTGATTACTTACAGTCGTGATGGCAGCATCTCTCACTCACATTTTTAAACAAAATATATATGAATAATGTCGGTCTTACCAGAAATTCAATGAAAAAACTCAGGTACGTTGAATAGCAGACTCCAGATATACTGCTGGCTGAACTGTGATGCCTATTACTTTAATATATATATTTGCTTTAATAAGGCTAATCACTTTTCCAAAAATACACAACGTCCTGCTCTAGGGACTATCTTCTACAAATGGCGTCAAGCCTTTGAATGTACTCAATAATATGAAATGTTTTGACCAATGGGATCTACTACTAAGATTTTCCATTCAAATTTTTAAATCTAAGGTCCAATTTCGGTCCAATGTTAGTGTACTTCTGTCGGTCTGTCCGTCCGAACTTGGCATTCACCAAAATAAACTTGGTTTTGGCCTAACACTACTAAAAAACATATTCAGTTTAAGCCTTCCCATAATTTTTTCTCCCCTTGTCTACCCCTTTCTACATATACTCTTTCTTGCCTTTTTCAAGGACGCGTCAAAAAATGTTACCGTTAGTGCAAGTCCAAACGAGCATGTGTTGGTCTGTCTGTACGAACAAATACAGTCTTTTGTCCATAACTTTATTTCTATCTGTCGGATTTTTTATTCGAAAGCATATTACCCATCAGGACAAGACCAGCTCTAAGACTAGCTAACTTTTATGATCTTAAACCTATTAATAAAGAATTCAATATATTTTCCATTTTGGTGTTCGTTGTTTTCTAAGTCTGAACTACTTGAATGTTATAAAAATCATCGCAGATCTTCCTTTTTCCAGGCAGGAAGTAATTATGCGTGTGTGTATATATGATTCTACAGTGTGCCTTTTGTTAGAAAATGTATTGAACTTGGCGGTTTATTTTTTAATTTTAAAGCTCGCGACATCGTTTTCGACACAAGCTAACGGCATCGTCTCGCACTGTCGGCCCGAGTAGCTAATTCAAACTTCTAACACTTGACAAGCCGGCAGCATGTGTCCGCTCTATCAATCTTATGCGTTCGTGTGTTTTATTCTATCTTTCATAGAACCACTACGCTTGTATACTGTTCAAAAAAAGAAACGCATAGCTATCCGAGTACGCGTTTTATGAGTTTGTAAGTAAAATTTCGTGCTAGGGTATATAAAAACCAGCCTCAAATGTTCTTTACAGAGTCAAATGTTGGTGTTGACCTGAATTGCGTTCGTTTTTGTAATCGTTACAACGCAGTGGTCAATAGTGTTTATGACGCAATTTTTGACCACAGCTCATGTTGCGCGCACGTGAAAGCAAGAAAATTTGGGGTGAACACTATTCACTGACTACGCAACTGAAACCCTATAAAAGGATAACGCTACACACCCAAAATTCAGTTCATTTTCAAGCAGACATTTATGGCGTCTCTATCGATAAATTTAAGGAACATTGCTATTGGCCGACTGCATGCAGGCGAAAGTCAAAGTCAGGTTACCAGGCATCTAAACGTGCATCAGAGTACCATCAGTCGACTTTGGCACCGGTTCCAAGCCTCTGGCTCAGTTGAAGACCGGCACCGCAGTGGACAACCCAGAGTAACAACAGCAGCGGAGCATAGCTTTATTCGGCTTCGTCACCTCAGAGACAGGTTTACAACAGCTTTTTCAACTGCCCAGTCATTGCCTGCAGGACGTCATGTGTCTGATCAAACTGTCCGGAATAGACTGCATGACGCTGGACTTTGGGCACAACGACCTCACCGAGGACCTGTCCTTACGCGCCGCCATCGCCAAAATCGACTTCTTTGGGCCAACCAGCATCGTCCCTGGGCCGCTGACAATCAATGGAGACGTGTCTGGTTTAGTGACGAATCTTTCTTTTTGTTGCAGCGTCATGATAGACGGCGTAGGGTCTACCGTAGGCGAAATGAACGTTTTGCCCAAAATTGCGTTGATGAAGCTCCGCCGCAAGGTGGTGGAGGTGCAGTGGTGTGGGGAATGATCAGTTACAACGGAAGGAGTCAATTGGTGCACATTGAAGGAGGCTCGAATGCGCAACGATACGGCAATGAAATTCTTCGACCCCATGTCCTTCCACTTTTGGCCGCCCAAAGGTCTGTGTTTCAACAGGACAACGCCAGACCCCATTGTGCACGGTTGACCACGCAGTTTCTGACTGCCAACAACATTCTCACCCTTCCCTGGCCATCCCTGTCTCCAGACATGAGTCCGATTGAGCACCTGTGGGATGAGCTGTATAGAGGTGTTTGTCGCCGAGACGTTGCTCAGCCAATCGTCGTGATCTGTTCCAGGCACTCCAGGAAGAGTGGGCAGCCATCCAACAGGCCCACATCAGATGTCTTATCGCATCCATGCCCAGGAGATGCCAGTCGCTGATCGATGCAAGAGGAGGCCACACTCCATACTAACGGGAAAGCCCGTACGCCAAAAAACTCTCGTGACCCAAATGCAAAACAACTGTCAATTGATTGGGTGAATCCTGAGGTATTCTTGTGTGCAATTTGAACAATTAACTCATTAAATTAAAAAAGTTATTGAATGTCAAAATTATGGCCATGTGTGTGCCTTCAGTAGCTATGCGTTTCTTTTTTTGAACAGTATAGATTTTCAAATTTTTATCGTTAACCCTTGACGGGCGCGTTATAAAGTCCAATACTACTAGCGCTGCAATAAGGTTTTAGACTACGTTCTATCCTACCTAAATTAATACGTTTTCTGGCGCAGGGAAGAAGACGCGTTACAACTTTACTAATTCTATACATATTATTATGACTTTATTACATATAATTAATGATTTTATCGCTGTGTCAATGTACTTCATCACATGGAACACCCCTCCGTTTTCATGACGGGTCGTTAATACCAGTATAAGTATTTTCAGTGTAAAATTTTGTTTGTCATTTTAAAATTATTTTCATGACACTTTCGTTCAGTATCGTGCCACGTGTAATAATCCAGTTCGCCAAAATGTGTTGCTAATTCACCACATCTGTCGAGTAGCGAACGTGTTACCCAACCTCAGTACTAGATGAATGGACATACGGCAAATTATAAATGAGAACAATATGCAAAAGATGTAATTTGGATAAAGTTGTTCGCTGTAATACTTCACAATTTCTGCTTCTTACATACTGCCTGATAGGGTTTTGCAAATATAACCAATGCCCTTGTCATAAAAAAGAGTTGTGTGTGTGTGTGTGTTAGTGAGAGAAAGAGAGAGAGAGAGAGAGAGAGAGAGAGAGAGAGAGAGAGAAGACGATATGAGTGTCAAGGTAAGCCAGAATAGACGACGAAAAAATAACGCTAATGGAGTGATCGTAACATCGATAAAAAATGTCCGTTGTATCACTTATTTTGTTTCTATGCTTCTCACCAGTTACATATAAAAACATGGGAATCATATATACCTAATGAGATGAGGTTACCAAAATAAAAAAATAGTATGAGTGATACAAGTTACGTAAGGTCATACGACTACAAATGAATTTGACGGATAGAATTCAAGTAAGTCAAGTCATGAATCTATGACAGTGTATGAGTAGCAGAAGATACTTAGTTTGGGTCATTATTCTATGGAAGATTGTGAGTGATATAAATAAGATAATTCATGCTTTTATATAATATTCTGTACGAGTTATGGAATTCAAATAAGTCAACTCATGAATATCTGAGGGAGTAAGCGGTATAGTAGTATGTCAACTCATGAATATCTGAGGGAGTAAGCGGTATAGTAGTATGTCAACTCATGAATATCTGAGGGAGTAAGCGGTATAGTAGTATGTCAACTCATGAATCTATGAATGTTCTTCTTCTCCTTCTTCGTACGGGGGTCGGAGTGGCTCAGAGGTATGGCGTCCGCTTTCTCGGATAATGGCGAAAAACAAGGAGGTCCCAAGTGCAAGTTGCGCACGTTAAAAATCCCGCGGCTGTTGGAAATCGTCAAGAGTAGGCTTATCAGGCCACTTCTTCTTTCTTCTTCTTCTTTGATCCTTAGCCGTTGACCGTCTAAGCAGTCAGTGGCCATCACGTCTGGTGGCGTCTTGTAGGATAGCAACACATTGTTTACACTTATCTCGGTCGGTGGCCATCCTTTGTACAGTGCCCCAACTCTGGTTCATTTTTTGCATCTCTGCCTACACAGTCCTCCGCAAAGTTGTTTTTGGTCTGCCGACCGACGTTTTCCTTCAGGGGTCCATAGCATAGATGCTCTTGTGATGGCATCAGGGTCTCTTCTGAGGACATGGCCAACCCAACTTCAGCGTCTGCCAGCTATGATGGTGTGCATGTTCTCTTGCTCCGAGTAAGCAGATCTTGGTTGGTGATGGTATTCGGCCAAAAGATTCGGAAAATCTTTCTTAGGCATGTTGTGTGGAAAGAGGACAATTTCGGCATTTCCTTTTCTGTCCAATCTCCAGCATTCCGCGCCATAGAGAAGCACAGAAAGTACACAGCTCTAATACAATTTTAATTTTGTGCTTGTGCTGTACTGAGAGGTCTTCTAGGTGTTGTTTAGAATAAATAAAAATGTTCTTGCTTTGTTCATTCTGTTGTTAGTGTTTTTGCTTGCTCCGCCATCTGGTGTACGAACGAACGAACGAACTTTATTTTCGAAGGGTAAAGAATTGGGCGCGCAGGCCCGTCTAACATTCTGCCCTTCCACTCTCATTAATCTTGCATACTATATCCTTTCATTCCCACATGATGCTTTAAGCATTAATTTAAAGGCATGCAACATTATAAAGTTACCATAACAGCATTCATTTACAGTATGCAAGCATAATTTAAAAAAATGAGTAGGGGTTTTTTTTTTTTTTTTTTTGAAACAAACAAGCTAGTAAATGGGGGAAAAAAGTAATAATAAAATAAAATAAATAAAACAATAAATAAAAATAAATAAATTCTGTGTACCGACACTCACTCATGCGGTCAATCCGTCTACAATTAATCTGTATTTTTGGTATGCGGGTACATTCTCACGACTCACATTTCTAAAGTACAGTATTATGTGGGTACATTCACACATACATTACATTATGTAATAATATTTTAAAGTGAATATAATAATGATATTACATGGATATAAAACAAATTATTCACACACAAAAATGAGCGGAAGAGGAAAAGAAATGTTGACCTATGGATGAGATGTTGACAGGCAAATACTGTTTTTATGGGGGTAGATAATCAGTGTTGAGGAAGTGTTTGAAAAGTGCTTTGTTAAAGAATATTGTGTAGGTAGGCTTTTTAGGTGGTGTGGAAGGCTGTTCCATAAGTAGGCACCAGAGTAGGCTAGACTCTTTTTGAACAGGTCGATCCTAGGTTTGGGCAGACGTAACTGATGTAATCGTTGTCCCTCCCTTCTACTGGTTTGAAACAATGATCTTAGGTACGACGGGGCATTGTTAGATAGAATTGTGTGAGTCAGCTTGGCTTTGTTGTAGAGAAGACGTTTTTTTAGCGACAGTATTTTGGGTTCTTTTCCTGTCCTTGTGTGTGGTGTCGTGCGATTATCGGTGATCAGACGCACTGCTCTCTTTTGCAGGGAGTGCAGTCTCTTCGAGGTGGAAGCAGGGCAACAATCCCATAGTGTAGAGCAGTAATCTAGATGTGTCTGTATATGTGAGGTGTAGAACAACAGTCTAGTGTCTGCGTCTAAGAAGTGTTTTATTTTGGCTAGCTGGTACGTCTTTTGTGCTATGTGTTTGGTTAAATTCCGTACATGGGAGTTCCACGTTAAGTGCTGGTCAATCGTGATCCCCAGAACTTTGTGTTCTGTTATATGTTCAATTTGTATTGATTCCGCGTGTAGCTGTAGCGATCTTTTGGTGCAGCTTAGGAGTTTCTGTCTGGTGGTAATCAACATAGATTTCGTTTTTGTTGTGTTTACTGGCATACGATTCATATTACTCCATTTTGTTAGATTGTCTACATCGCTTTGAAGAGTCATTTCAAGTGCCACGCAGTCATTGTCACAAGTTGAATATTTTAGATGTAGTGGCAGGTCGTTGATGAACATTGCGAAGAGTACTATGCATCCTAGGTATGTGAAGGTGTCTGTCTGTTCCAGTTGTTGATTCCTTACTGTTATGGTCTCGGGGTTGCTCACATTGAGTGTCATGACCTCTGTCTTCTTTAGATTGATGTTCAGACCCATGTGCTGAATATACTTATTAAGTCTATCGATTTTTTCCTGGATGTGTTGATGTTAATGTGCTAGTAGTGCAATGTCATATGCATATTCCAGATCTTCCAATGTAGAAAACGTAGTCCATCTTATTCCTCTTGGACTGCCCTCTGTTGTCTGTCGCATCACCCAGTCTATGACTATTAAAAATAGAGTGGTTGATAAGGGGCATCCCTGTCGTACTCCTGTCTTCACCTCAAAGGTTAGGTTGCTCTGTCCTACGCTACACGTAAAGTTGGCATAGAGGCTTTTTATGATTGACACTATGCAGCTTGGAATTCCATAAGCCCTCAGTATTTTCCATAGACTGTCCCTATGTATACTGTCAAAAGCCTTTTCAAAATCAACGAAATTTGTGTACAGCTGTCTCTGCCATTTTGAGCACTGCTCTATAATGTTCCTGAGAGTGAATATATGATCTTCACATCTTCTGTTCTTTCTAAATCCCGCTTGTTCTTTCCTCAGTTTGTGGTCTACTGCTTTTCAGATTCTCTGTATAATTATCCTGCCTAATATCTTGCTGGGAACTGAGAGAAGAGTGATTCCTCTCCAATTATTGCAGTCTGCAAGGTCTCCCTTCTTGGGCAATTTAACAATTATTCCTTTGTTCAACTCCGTTGGTGTTGTCCCTATTTTCCAGACTTGTGCAAATAGTGGTTCTAATAGTTCTGCTGCTAGCTCAGGGTCTGTAATAAATAGCTCTGCATTTAAGTTATCGTGGCCGGGAGCTTTTCTATTCTTTAACCCTTTGATTGCCGTGATGATTTCTTCCTTCCGTGAAATGTCGGTATTAACATCTAGATCGTTTTCAGCCTCACAAACATGCAACTGCGTCTCCGGTGGTTCCTTGTTCAGAGTTTCTCTGAAATGCTCTGCCCATATTGTTTCCTGTCTCTCTGCTGTCGTGATGAGATTTCCTAGCTTATCTATTACTAATGTAATATTGTTTGCACCTCGTTTTCCGCTGATGGGTGTAATTATTTTGTATACTGTGCTTTGTTCATTTCTCAGTGCTGCCTCTTCTGCCTGTCTTGCAAGATCGTCTAGGAAATTCTTTTTGTTGGCTCAGGTTTGGCGTTTAACTTCTTTGTCCAGCTGACTGTACTGTTCGCTATTTAGTTGCTTTAACCTGGGGGACTTCGCTTCTGTTTTCTTCCTTTTCATTTCCTTTCTCATCGCTATGGTGTTTAATGTTTCTAGTGTTATCCAGTTTTGCTTCTTCCTTTCCTGAATCCCAAGCATGACTTGCTGCATTCCTTATATATCGTTGAAATGATGTTGGATTTCTGTCTAAATCAACAGTCGATGTCTTTTCCTGACTTTTGGCAATTTGATACAGTTTTTTATGTCGGCCGCAAAAGCTTTTCTGGTAAAAGGGTCGTTCAATTTGCTGATGTAAAACCTTCTCTGTGTAGTTACAGTTGGTCCAGCAGTTCTTTATCAGGCCTAGCAAATTTAGAATTTGGAAACCTACCCACCACAAAAATATTTATAGAATGTGCGATTTACATTATATACGCACATTGGGATTCTCGCTGGTGGTACGGAGTTCGTGCACTGCGCTGAGATCCTCCTTGAGTGATCTAAGGGCACTGATGTCCGTGGAACATTTTTAAAGAATGCAGTGCCCAGTTTGAGGCTACTTGCATCTCCATAGAGTTTTTTCTAGATATGGTACTAATGACGGCCATGTACTTTCTCTGTTTCTTATATGTTGGACATCTCTGAAGCAGATGTTGGACATCTCTGAAGCAGATGTTGGGCATTTCTGAAGCAGATGTTGGGCATCTCTGAAGCAGATGTTGGGCATCTCTGAAGCAGATGTTCAGCAGCCATTTTATCAGTGCTTGATTTACATTCATCGGTAGATCCTATCTTTAGCTTGTTGAATAGATGATATTACGTCATGAATCAATTAATATGACTGATGGAAGTTAAGTAAATCTACTCATGAATCTATGAAGTCATGTGAGTCAAAGATTGAGTTTAAAAAAAAAATTTACACGGCCTTTTTCCAGAGGGCAGTCCTTCTTCTGCGGGTCTTGCGAACAGTTAGTCACACAGGCGACCACTCCATCTACACAGAAACAGTGGGTTGATCGACTGCTTTTCTCGGAAATGATATCCCCGTGGCGGTAGACCTAGATTAGATACAGCACAAATATAAACCATAATACTCTGCTAGAGAAGAGCAGTTCAAGAGATTCACACAAGAAACCTTCATTATCATTATTGTTGCGGGGTATCCCCTGCTCTGCAAAAATGGTCCAATAATGGCCAAACTCCGAGTAAACGGTTGAGGGTTTTAAAGGGTAGCAACCTGCGCTCAAGATTACTCTTGGCAGAGATGCAAAAAAACAAGAATGATGCTTCCATTTTTTTTTTTTTTTTTGCGTGATGCGACAGACAACAGAGGGCAGTCCAAGAGGAATAAGATGGACAACATTTTCTACATTGGAAGATCTGGAATATGCAGATGACATTGCACTACTAGCACATTCACATCAACACATCCAGGAAAAAACGGATAGACTTAATAAGTTTAGCCAGCAGGTGGGCTTGAATATCAATTTAAAGAAGTCTTAGGTCATGACGCTCAATGTGAGCAACCCTGAGCCCATATCAGTAAGGAATCAGCAATTGGTACAGACAGATACCTTCACATACCTAGGAAGCATAGTAACACCAGACGGCGGGGCAGGCAGAGACATCAATGTCAGAATGAATAAGGCAAGAACAGCCTTCTTTAGCCTAAACAACATCTGGAAGTCCTCCCAATACAGCACAAGCACAAAATTAAGATTATATCAGAGCTGTGTGCTTTCTGTGCTTCTCTATGGTGCGGAATGCTGGAGAGTTACAGAGAAGGAAATGTCGAAATTGTCCTCTTTTCACACAACATGCCTAAGAAAAATTCACCGAATCTTTTGGCCAAATACCATCACTAACCAAGATCTGCTTACTCGTAGCAAGCAAGAGGACATGCACACCATCATAGCTGGCAGACGCTGGAGCTGGGTTGGTCATGTCCTCAGAAGAGACCCCGATGCCATCACAAGAACAGCTTTGCTTTGGACCCCTGAAGGAAAACGAAAGAGAGGCCGACCAAAAACCACCTGGCGGAGGACTGTGGAGGCTGAGATGCAAAGAATGAACCAGAGTTGGGGCACTGTACGAAGGATGGCCACCGACCGAGCAAAGTGGAATCAATTTGTTGTTGCCCTACAAGACGCCACTAGGCGTGATGGCCACTGACTGCTTTGACGGTCGGCGGCTAAGGATCACAGAAGAAGAAAGATAAAGTAAAAACAGGATTTCAAAAGAAAGAAACAACTGTGGTAGTATATTTAGCTGTAGCAAGGGCCTATGATGAATTCTGGAGAGAAGGTGCTCTCTTTAAAATAAAGAAGATATGAGTAACCGGTAAAATATATAATTATTTAGAGAACTTCCTGTAAGACAGATATTTCACAGTTCAGGTAAACAATGACGAGTCAGAACCGTATGAACAACAAAATGAAATATCCCAAGGATCAGTAATATCTCCTTCAATTTTTACAATAATGGTAAATGATTTAGGTGAAGTCTCTAATGATATGACAAATAAATTGTCACAATTTGCAGATGATGATGGTATGTGGAGAACTGGAAAAAATATGCCAAAATTATATAAGGATCTACAAAAGCAAATAAATAAGCAAATGTAAATGGATGACAAAATAAGAATTTCAGCTGAATACAAATAAAACAATGAGAATCTTCTTCTTCTTCCTCGTTCGTCCTGAAAAGGACGTTGGTTGTGTTGTGTCTGTTTACACCCGAGCTGCGATATCTGCGCCTTTCGGCCGACACATCCGACTTCAGCACTGCATTTTTTGGGACCGGGTTTGCCTTCCCTCTTCGATCCCTACTCTCTCAGCCAGACTGCAGGGATGCAGCCTGTTTACAGGACCACCACGTGGAGGTGGAGTAGGGTCTTAGTCAGCTCTGGTTCGCTGACTCTGACGCAAGCAGTCAAGCTATGGGTCGCTGACTGCATTCTCTATTGCTGCATCTTTGGGTCCCAAACAATGAGAATGATCTTCAGTAAAGGTAGGTGATGCGTGTCGTATTATTTAAAGTTCCGGAGAAGGTCTCCGTGGCCAAAGTATACTCTAGGGGATAGTTCAACAACACGAATCAGCATAACTGCAGTGAGCTGACAAATACCTCCTTCACAATTCACAAATATGCAGTTTATTATACTTGACACAAAGCTCCATGAAATCAGTTCTCGCTCAAAGGCAAATACAGGAACAAATACTTGTCCCGTCCGTTCACTATCAAACGCTGGTCAATGGCAATCATATAAACTTTATTTGACATAGTCCCCAGGATATCTTCATGAATAGATATACATTTCCGGAATATAATAAACCAGGGACACCTCAACTAAGTATATTATTGTCCTGGTGATGGAATGATGTAGGAAAAACACAGTATACTGCATGAGCTCAGAACACATACGTTCGCTCACTTTCAAACACAGGCCGCATCTCTTCTTGCAGACGATCACCTCACTTCTACTTCAAAAATTTTCGCATCTGCCTTTACACCATATCGGCATGACGTAACTTCCTTTATTCACAAGTAAGTCCGTATAAAATTATCAGAAAAGGAGCCCTGTCGAGCCAACCATTATACCGACATAATCGTTATGAATTTTAATCATAACAGTAGGGTTATTAAAAATAAAATTATAGACATAAATATCGAACGACAAAACATTAATACAGTGTAATCCACTCAATGTCTAGGAATGACATTGGACGAACAGCTAAACTGGAATAAACACATAGATAACATAGCGGAGTCTTGCACAGGATTGACTAAATTAAATTGTTAAGATATTTGAAAGGTAATGGATGGGTTACAAGCATTAAGACAATGTTCATGTTTTATAAATCTTTTATTAGAGGAAAAATAGATTTTGGATGTGTAATATATGACTCTGCTGCACACAGTAACAAGATTAAATTCAGAATTCCGCATCAAGCTTTATGTACAACGCAGGTGCAATCAGATCAACATCGGTGGCGGCTCTGGAGGTGGCTTTAGGAAATCTACTCTACGAATTACGGAGAAATGAGTTAAGACTAAATTACATGAACAAAGTTAAGTTAGATAAGTCTCACCCAGCATATACAGCTTTTACCAAATGTCAACTAGCAGCTCAGGTCAATCCAATGAATACCAGTAGATACCCAACAGGATGAAATTTTATGGAGGAAATTGTCCACCTAGGTACTTTAATGGTATCAATTAATTACATTTGTGAATACAAGTCAGTGATTCCACCCTGGAAGATGATGAAACCAGATACCGACTACCACCTAGCAGAAATAATTAAGAAAGCAAATAATATAAACAAAATATTTAAAACACAGCCAAAACATATATACAACATATATCAAAGAACAGCATTACTGTGTACACAGATGGATCCAAGGGAGAGGATGGCTAATTGGGAATAGGTATATACATTCCAATATGGAAAATGGCAAAAGGGTATAATATCACGGAATATACATCCATTTTCAATGCAGAGATGGTGGCAATGCTAAAAGCACTAGAAATATTATCTAATAACACTCCCGAGAAACTAACAATTTTAACTGACTCTCAACAATTCAAGCACTAAGAAACTTACGAGAATGTAGTAGACCTGATATAGCAGAGGAGATATTTCTGGCTACCATATACTTATGTTCCAGAGGGTGTTCAGTCTTAATAGCTTGGATACGTTCACATGTTGGCATAGAGGGAAATGAAAAGGAAGATAAAGAAGCCAAGACGGGTAGATCTGATAACAATCGAATAAATGTAAGGATGAGTAGATCAGAGATTAAAAGCTTTGTTAAAGCTTAATGAAAGAAATAATAACAAGAACGCAGAGTGGGATAAAAATCTGAAAGAAAGATATGCATGTAAGATGTTCAAGATGAACAATAAAATTTCCCATATCTAGGGAATTAAAAATTCCCAGTAATAAGAAACGTCTCAAACTACAGCTCCGAAAAGGCTATTTCAGAATAGAAGAACCTTACTTTGCATGATGTCTTCAAGACAATAATATAGAACATTTCTTGTTAAAATGTAAGAGGTATGACCAAATGAAAATCCCAATATTAGATTTTTTGCAGGCATTAAATTTACCCATAAATATAGAAGAGGTGTTGAGAATAGACAGACCTAGGGAACTGCATAATATAGTCAAACAGTATTTAACAAAGAACAAAAGATAACATATTGTCATTGGGAAGGTGAAGGTCAGATGATGTTCTTACAATACGTATGACTTATGGCAGGTGAAAGTCAGTTAAATATCTAACTGGAAACACCAGGCCTTTACACCTTCTCACCCCCTCCCAATATTATTTTTGTTTGGTATTTTTGTTTTGTTTTATCTCGTTTTTGTTTGTTTGGTTTTTTTATAACATGCACGCAAAATTCGAAATTTTGATTTGCCCTATTTACAACTGACAAGTTTGATGCCGTATGGGCAGTTATACATATTATTTGGAATTGAAAATAATATATATATTCTAATTTTAACCCATCAGAGGTTGAACGGAATATTTTTCATCATTAAATGTAAAAAAACAAATGCCTGTGATTTAACTATTTATCCCCAGGGATACACGAGAGGCTAGTATGCCTCGGAGTTCCGCAGAAGTTGAACAATGTATTGTAAATAATTCACACATCAAAAGGACATCTTGTGCTTCCGTCGGCCCGACCAACGTTCAATCTCCCTGACGTCACACTTTCACTCTGACGTCATCATTCACAATGCATTTTACTTCTTTAATAAAGCCTGCACAACTATAATTGAGGAAACCCTCTAACGGGAAACCCCGAAATCTTCAATGATCGCGTGCAGCACTCAACACGAATATTGTCGGGCAACTGTTATAAGATGACGTGTTTCAGGTGTGTTATGTTTCTAACTGGGTGCACTTGAAGAAAGATTCTAGAACTTGTGGCGCAATGTAATAAATTTGGAGTTACTCCTTTGTAATATCCGAATTCACTTCAAGTCATCAGGCTGTTCTATATTGGGTTCCTAATATTCATGTTCCTAGCTGTATATGATTTCTCCATGACGATATTGGAAGTCAGTGAAGTAGTCTGGAAATGCAATAGATTATAAGCGTCAAGTTTTGCTCCCGCGCACATGTTTCTCCGTTGTGGGAAAGATTCAGTCAGAAGTAGTTTATTTGAGTATTTCCATGCCAAAACCAATCACACTTAAGCGTCTGATTTTGGTAGGGGTTTCCCCCACTCTCATGTAGACCATTACTACATGACACAAAAAACATTGCCCTCCATGGCCATATAATGTTTTGCCACTTCCGTTGTTTTTATTATGTATGCCAAATTCCCCACATCACTGATCTAGCACTAATAATCTCCTCCAAGATGTTGCTTTCTCGAAATCGTTTATTACAACAAATCCATCTGCCGGAAGTATTATATCACTTTTCTTGCCTTAATCTTTAAAAAGATTGTTATGTTTAGACATCCCAGTTTCTTCAAGCCTTTCCAGCTGGTTGGGTCTCCAAAATGAACAAATGACCTGCAAATTCCATCTGTTATTCATGTCCCGAGCAACATGGGTTTTGTGGCAATTTTTGCCAGCAATATTCACGAAACTAACGTTCTTTATCCCTTCTTCGCATCCATAAGTCTGTGTTATTAGTAAGAATGTAGCTAAACTTACTCTTAATCCGTCTGGTTTGTGATTAATCAAACAAACACGTCGACTTGGCTACAAAATAAGTCAAGCGGTCAGATAAAACTGGGATGGTTCAAAAGACAAGACAAGATAACCTTGGTCGATGAGAGCGAAAACTATAGAAAATGAAAAAGTGCACTTAGAAGGGATGGTCGAGTAAGTACGGCCGGAGAACTGAGGACAAGAAAAATAGGACGGATGAATTTCGTCACAATCATCAGCTGCCATCTCTGCACTAAAGGTCGACTGCAATGGATCTCAAACTTCTTCTGCCTCTTGTCCTGTGGAGTTCTGATGGACTCTTTTCTGTTCATCTCTAGATGTTATCTTTTCATTTATAGCACTTCCTTCTCCTCGCACCTTTGTCCTCAACTCTTCAATCTATTATGTTTTTTCAGTAAGATGTTATACATTTTTTATACGGCGATATTTTGGACTACTACTGACGATATTTTGACGACTTTGGGCTACTTCGGGCGATGTGTTGTGTTACTTCATGTGATATTTTGAGCGACTATTTGGGCAACTTTAAGCAGTATGCTGGGCGACTTCGAGCAATGTTTTGGATAACTATGGGCAATATTGTGGGCGGCTTTGGGCTACTTCGGTCGATATTTTGGGCGAATATGACTGATGCGTGATGCCATATGATGATGGATGGTATCCGCATGTCTGGTTTTGTGTAGTGTGCAGATGTGTTCAGTCAAAACAATGTTCATACAAAAATAACAGGGCAATCCACATAGGACGTCAGTAAACTCACGACGTATAAAGTCAATGATTCTTGAAACAGCCGTTGACGTTTTTCTTCATTATTTATTGTGGACGCCACAGTGACAAAATGGTTACGCGAATATGTAGACACATCAAACAGTCATTATCACAGCAACATTCAATACAGCAATAGACGGTAGACAGCATTACAATGATGAGTCAGATGCATGTTATATTTCAAAGTGCTGTAAATGTAGTCAGGTGAAAAACTCCATCCTTTTCTATAACAGCCAGGAGATAACCAGATGTATGAGATCAGTTCACTCTCCTTAGTTTGACTTCAGCAAGACAGACACGTCTGCCGAAGTATAAATAATGTCCTCAAAAATATCCTCTAGATAATAAAGGTTTTTCAAACCTAGTTCATTTAACAAAGTAGCAAGTAATGGTCCTTGGTACATGCATCAACCGATGCAGTACAATGCAGCGACATGTGAGCTGGGAAAAAACATCTCGTGACGACGACTTTCGGAGACAGGCTATGAATCGAAATCGCTCACGACCCAAAATCAATAGAGTTATTGATAATGTTGATTTACCTTGCTTTCAAGATATATAGAAATATCACGCCTCCCGGCATGTGCAAATACACTAGAGGTATTATGCCGAATAAACGAAATATCCATAAGAGGACTACACATCCCTGACAGAACAAAAAATAGCGGAGATCCCCTCTTCAACGAGGCATCTCTTTCGCCATTCCAAATGGCTCACTCCACTAGTGGTGGGCGGAAACCGATCGACCAAGAAGCAAGACAAGTCATGCGCAGTCCAGCGCAAAATGACCACAGCTCAAACTTAACTGCATTCGATACCAACGCGAGAAGACAAATGCTTACCGAGAAAAGTGACTATAAATTTCAAGCAGTTGTTGCCCTTGCGTTATAAAATAGATATTGAAATAAAACGATGTTGCGAGAATTTATCACGCAACATATCACCACCTCCTCCCGATAAAAAAAAAATGTGGAACATATTTTTTTTTTTCAATATCAAAGAGCATGCGATAAGCGGCTCAAAACGCACGAATTATGCGCTGATAATTAATTAAATTGCCAAACAATAGGCTAATTATAGAGTGTCTGGTGAGGATATACCTCAACAGAAAAATAAATCTGTCTCAAAAAATATTCACATCGGGGAGGTGTCACCAACACACATCACGTTAGCATGTAAACACAATATACGTATGCAAGTTACTATAATCATCATTAAACAGCATACTCTAATATTGTCTTTAAAAATGGATGTACAAATCTGATAGGAAAATTTAAATAGTACATTCTTTGACATGTAATGACATAAGTACATAGTAAAGTTAAACTACATGACGATCCAGGACATATGCTCTGGTATTCCGAGGGTAAGTACACAATCTAGAACTCGTCATGCTTGATACTAGTAAGGTAAGTCCTCAGCTCAACAATGACATTCTGAGAAAGTACAAGCAATATAATGCTAATTAATAACTAATATGCTTCATAAGGTACAATACATTATTAATAATTGTGGCTGTTTAGTAAACTAACGGCCCTTATATTAACTACTCAGTCCTCCTCTATCATCTTAAAAAACGAACAGAAGAAGATGACAACAAAGCACGATAGTGTGTACATATAAAGTAAGTACAGATGTGCTAATCTATTGTAGAAATATAGGTGTGTTATGACTCTGTAATATATGGAAATATAGGACAGAAGTATTAGTTGGAGTCATGTGGGCATCTAGACAAAATGTCAGCCATCACATTATCCGCACCACGGATAGCTCGTACCGTGAAGTGAAAAGGTTGAAGAGCTATAGCATATCGAGTGGATCTCGAACTCTTCAAATTCTTAGTCTGAATAGCTGTAAGAGCTTTCTGATCAGTCTCTAGAATGAAATGTGCGCCCAGGAGGAATCTTTGTAGCTTTAGAATTGACCAAACCATCGCTAACAACTCACGGTCTAAAACCGAGTAGTTCCTCTCTGCCGCATTTAGTTTTCTAGAAATGTACATAACAGGATGCAGAGTATTTGCATATTCTTGCATCAGTGCTGCTCCAATCCCAGTGGATGAAGCATCACTCCGAAGAACAAAAGTCCTATCAAGAGTAGGTAATCTTAAGATGGGAGGAGAAGAAAATATATTCTTGATTTGGTCTAGTGAAGATTGGCATTCTTCAGACCAACGGACCAGATTAGGCGAACCTTTCTTCAACAATGTTGAGAGAGGTGCCATGATCGAAGATAAATTTGGAATAAATCTCCCATAAAATTGAATTAAACCTAAGAGACTCCTAACTTGTTTCTTCGTTTTAGGAACAGAGATGTTCAGTATTTTGGAAGTATTGTGGTCTTCTGTCTTCAAGAGACCATGACCAACACGATGACCCAGGAAAGAGATTTCACCAAAACCAACAAAAGCTTTAGAAGGTTTTGCTGTCAAATTATTCTCACGTAGAGTGGACAGTAAGTCATATAACCCTAAATAGTGATCTTCCCAGGTATCACTGAAGAGACAGATGTCATCTAAGTATGCGATGACATCCGAACGATGTGACAGAATTCGACGCATCATGCGAACGAAAGTGGCAGGGGCGTTCATGAGACCAAAAGGCATAACATTCCATTGAAATAGACCCCTAGGTGTAGAAAAAGCAGTAAGAGGTTTGGCATGCTCTGCTAAAGGCACTTGCCAATAACCTTTAGACAAGTCAAGTTTAGTGAAGAATCTAGAATTAGAAAGTCTAATCAGTAGATCTTCTAACAAAGGCATCGGTTCAGCGTCGAACTTTGTGACCTGATTCAATTTGCGATAATCAACGCAAATTCGTATGTTCTTATCCTTCTTCCGGACAATAACCATGGAAGAAGAATATGGTGAAGTCGATGGTTCAATTATATTTAATTGAATCATTTCATCCAATTCCTTTTCCACTTGCGACTGAAAGTGTATAGGAATAGGATACGGCCTAACCCTAATTGGATTATTGTCGGTAAGAATTATGTCATGTTCTATGACATCTGTGTGTCCAGGAATGTCAGTGAGAACATCCTGAAATGTTTGTAACATCGACGAGACTTGTCGATGTTCGTCACCAGAAAGATTAGGAGAAACAGAAACGTTTTTCCAAGATTCCGTGGAATGTAATGGAACCACTGGAAGGGGAAGGTTGACATCAGAGAAGGTAGCTTCCTCATCCTGAATGACAGACAGGGATGAATAATGACCGTGAGGTGCAGGAGCATCATCCGTTGCCTGGAAAATAGGCAGCAAATAGTCCGGACGTTCGTGAAATTCCGAAAGCATGTTTATGTGGAAAGTTTTATGCTTTCCATCAATATCGACCACATAGTCAACATCGGAAATCCGAGAGACTATTGCATACGGACCTTTCCATGCAATAAGAAGTCTATTTTCCCTACTGGGGAGTAGGACGAATGCTTTGTCACCTGGACAAAGTTGTCGTAGACATCTATTCTTGTTAGCAAACTGCCTTGCCTTCTCTTTAGCAATTTCTGATGAAGCAGTTGCTAGCTTACATGCCTCAATGATCTTTTGTCTAAGAGCAATGACATACTCATATGAGGATTGAGTTTCATCGCTAATATCATCGGCAGTGATGAGATCGTGTAATAAAGACATAGGGCCGCGTGGACGCGCGCCAAAGACAAGTTCGAAGGGAGAAAATCCTGTGTGTTCATTAGGGACTTCTCTATAGGCAAAGAGAGCCGCGGGTAAAACCCTGTCCCAATCTTGAGGATGATCTTCAGTTATCTTACCAAGCAAAGTCTTGAGCGTTCTATTCAGACGCTCAACTAACCCATTAGACATAGGATGGTAGATACTACTGAGAGATCGTTCAATATGTAAGGTAGACATTACCTGTGACATAGTGTCAGATATGAGTTGAGTGCCATGGTCTGACAATATTTCTCTGGGGAACCCCAAGCGAGAAAATATCAACCAAAGAGCATCTGCGATATCTGTAGTAGATATGCTCTTAAGAGGAATAGCCTCTGGCCAACGTGTGCACATATCGACACATGTAAGGATAAACTGATGTCCTCTGGCCGACTTGACCTTAAAAGGGCCAATAATATCTATGGCCATTTTCTGAAACGGCCGAATAGGAATGTCAGCAGCCTGGATAGGCGCAGCATGTCGTGGTCCTCTAGATTTGACCTCCTGACATACCTTGCATGATCGGCAGTAAATACGAATGTCCTTATTGACAAAAGGCCAAAAGAAAGCCGCAAGGACTCTCGACTTCGTACGGGCAAAACCCATATGTCCAGCACATTGCGAGTCATGAGCATGTTGTAATATTTGCACTCTCATGCTCTTGGGAACAAGAATTTGCGAATGTGCCGACGTAGTCGAATCTTGTACCATACGTACAAGTACGCCGTTTCTCATTGCAATCCAAGATTTTCTATTTGTATCCTGATTCGGATCACCTTTCTTCGCAAGAACGAAGAATTTTTTTAAAGAAGGATCTTCTTCTTGCAATTTTATGAAAGAGTCACGAGTGATTACTAAGTGACTATCTTGGCTATCAACTTCATTATCACTATTCAGTGAAGTTTCGGGTGTTTGTAGAGCTTGTGCTCTTGTAACTACTGCATTTGTAGCTTGCATGTTATTATCTTCCCAAGCAGCAATCTGCTGTGGGGTACACTCCCTAACTCCGTGAATACGACCAATAATAAGGTCCGCAATAGGATTAGGTAAGAGACAAGCATGCACATCTCCAGTAAAGAAAGGAGTGGCAATGCGAATTACAGCAGTAGGATATTTTTCTAGAGTGCCGCCAAATGTGACACATTTAATAACCCTTCCTGTAGCACAAGATGGATCTACAAGCGATTGTCTAACACCAATAGTGGTGCATCCGGAATCGAAAAGTAGTGAGACCGGAGTATCATTAACAAGACCCTTATGTAGAATTAAAGAACCCCTCCCGTCATGCGCAACAGCAGCAGGAAGAGCGGGAAGTGGGTGACCACAACTCAAAGTAGTTATGGTACCCGGTTCGAATAAAGTACTGCATTGGGGGCATTTGTTTGCTCTCTCAAAGTCAAAAGCAGAACCAGTGACAGCGTCAAAGTTTTTACTATCAACAACATGATTACAGGCTCCCTCAGTTTCCTGTTGTACAGCATTAGCCTGCTGATATCTCTTTTTTTTGTGTTGAGATCTACCCCGACTATTATTACCTCTGAAGTTATCAGAGTTATTATTATCTCTGCAGTTATTATTGTCTCTATTGTAATTGTTATCCTGGTTCGAATTCCAGTTTCCACGATTACTATCATGTTCACATTGATGCGAACATCTATTTGTTTGGTTCTGAGGTCTTCGGCAGGAATAACCTCTATTACCATATCCTCTTTTGAAATGCTTATAATTATTAGGGTGATAGTAACGAGTACTATCAGGTTGTCTCCAATTCTTCGAAGAAGAATCACCATGAAATTGATTTCCATGATTTTGACAGAAATTACCGCTACTCTTTCTATCAAAATTTTGTTGGAATCTACGAGCAAAGTTTTGACCATACGGAGCTGCCGAAGCAACTGGTAAACCTTCTTTCACCTTAGAGTTACCCATGGTTATGTGTGGGTGCGCAGTTACGTATTGGCAACAGAAATCTTCCATTTCTTTTATTGTTTTAGGTTTACGTTCATGAAGGAAAGCAAGGAAAGACTCATTGACAGACGACATGACTTTGTCTCTAAGTATTAAGTCCATAAGTCCTTCATAAGTTTTTTCCGTCTTAGATAGTTCAACCCATCGTGAGAAAGTAATGCGTATTCTTGCAATAAACTCGGAGAATTCAACTCCATTTTCAGGTAACATGTTTTTAAATTGTAGACGATAGCCGTCTTCGTTAAGCTGATATTTCTTTAACAAAGCGGCCCTGACAACCTCATAATTGTTCTTGTCAGGTTCATCCACCATATTTAATATACTTAGAGCTTTACCTGTCAGTATCCCTGATAACTGATAAACATATTTTGCTTTGTCTATGTTATGAGCTGTACATGCTTGTTCAAATCTGTCCAGATAGAACATTATGTCATCACTGGAAGGACTAAATGTTGGTAACTTAATCTTAAAAGTATCATTATTAGCCTTACCAGAAGATGAACCCTTGTTTGAATCATTACCATTACTCATGCTCGTCAATTTCAATTTTTCCAACTCTAAAGCTAAGACCTTTTCTTCATGTTCCATTTTTGCTTTCTCTTTCCTCTCATCAGACTCTCTCTGTAATCTTCTTTCCTCAGCCTGAGCCTCTTTTTGAAGTCTTTCATTTTCAGCTTCTTTTTCAAGTCTTTTATTTTCAGCCTCTTTTTCAAGTCTTTTATTTTCAGCTTCTTTTTCAAGTCTTTTATTCTCAGCCTCTTTTTGAAGTCTTTCAGCTTCTAGCTGTAGCTGGAGTTTTCTTTCCTCAGCTTCTGATTCCCTTTTTTGTTTTTCCATTTCCATTTGGAATCTTTTTTCATCCACCTGCATCTGCAGTTTCTTTTGTTCAGCTTCCATATGCAGTTTCTTTTGTTCAGCTTCCATTGCTTTATCATATCGAGCAGTTGCAAATTCTTCTAACTTATCACCAGTCTTCCCAAGCAATTTACCCTGCTCAATAAAGTGCTCAAATGTAGACATGTTGTCTAACATATGAGTCCAAAACCTGAAATAATTAACTAATTTATTTCAAACCTAAGTGTAACAAGTCTTAATTAAGCACTTGTATATTCACATCACATTATATTATCCCAGTCTCTGTGGGAAACAAGTCTCCAATCAAAGAACTTGTATATGAAATATCAGCACTCAATTCTTGATCATAAGTGCACTTCTCATTCAATAGTGCACGACACTATTCATCATTCATTTATCATCAGTGTAGTAGTAACAGTGCATTAGCATAGCCCATTAACTAATTACTATAACTGTAAACAATGACTATGTAAACACATGCAGAATGTAAACATTGAAAATGTAAACAATACAAACAATGTAAACAATAACAATGTAAACAATAACAAAGATCAGCAACAATACAAAAACGTTCGCAGAAATCAACTAAAAATAAAGCAGAAATTAATGAAATATCACAAAAAATGTGACGATATCTGCGATAGAATTAAACAAAATACATGACACCACAGTGTATAAACAAAAATGTTGTATGAAACTAAATTATAGACAAGAGTAGGCTAACAAATACAAACAAATCAAAACAAAACTAAAGAATGCGAAATAATAACGAAAACAATATTAAAACATGTCATCACAGCTAACATAAATAGCAACAGAAGTCGCTTAGCAAATTCCAGTATCGGAAATTTGCAAACCCTACAGAAAACGCTCACAATAGACGACCTCTATGACGTGGCATAATCTAACGGAGACACCACCCAACCGAGAACCCGCTGAAATATAAACATATAAATATACAAATAACATATAAACATATAACATATAGAATGAGATGATACACAGAAGACTCAGCAGAAGTATAAGGGCACAGTTTACATACAAACAGGCCACTTAACTTATAGGCTTCCAATCGTAGAACAGCAGAAAAAACGGATGTCAATCAACGTCCTAAAGAGCGAAGCTCCAACGATGATGGCACATCTGAACTGCTTCCACTGCTAACACGATGGTACAAGAGCTTCTGAAATACTGTGTGTTGAGTTGTTTCGGCACTTGACCTTCTAATCCAAAAGTAAGTTGATGGAAATCGGTACTTGGCCTTCTTCAGAAAACAACCCGTTTCAACCGGCACTTGACCTTCACAAAAACGACAGCACTGGAACCTTGACAGCAGCAACTTGCTTGACTTGCGTAAAAGATAACAGCAGTCCGAGTTATCCGGCAACATGTAACAACGCCGGGTACTGTCAAATTCTTGTTTCCGTCAAAAAGTTGAAATTTTGACTTTTACCGGGCAACGCCGAGTACTTTGAAAATTTTGAAGATGTTGACTGTATTGAAGAATGTTAATTTCTTGAAGGATGCTGATGAATTCTTGTTGAAAATGAAGTGGGTAAGGGACCCCGTGTTTGCTGGTACCAGAATCAAACCAGCTTATGGCCACCAAATGATGCGTGATGCCATATGATGATGGATGGTATCCGCATGTCTGGTTTTGTGTAGTGTGCAGATGTGTTCAGTCAAAACAATGTTCATACAAAAATAACAGGGCAATCCACATAGGACGTCAGTAAACTCACGACGTATAAAGTCAATGATTCTTGAAACAGCCGTTGACGTTTTTCTTCATTATTTATTGTGGACGCCACAGTGACAAAATGGTTACGCGAATATGTAGGCACATCAAACAGTCATTATCACAGCAACATTCAATACAGCAATAGACGGTAGACAGCATTACAATGATGAGTCAGATGCATGTTATATTTCAAAGTGCTGTAAATGTAGTCAGGTGAAAAACTCCATCCTTTTCTATAACAGCCAGGAGATAACCAGATGTATGAGATCAGTTCACTCTCCTTAGTCTGACTTCAGCAAGACAGACACGTCTGCCGAAGTATAAATAATGTCCTCAAAAATATCCTCTAGATAATAAAGGTTTTTCAAACCTAGTTCATTTAACAAAGTAGCAAGTAATGGTCCTTGGTACATGCATCAACCGATGCAGTACAATGCAGCGACATGTGAGCTAGGAAAACATCTCGTGACGACGACTTTCGAAGACAGGCTATGAACCAGAAATCGTTCACGACCAAAAATCGATAGAGTTAATGAAAATGTTAATTTACCTTGCCTTCCGGAAATACACAGAAATATTATGCCTCCCGGCATGTGCAAATACACTAGAGGTATTATCTCGAATAAACGAAATATCCATAAGAGGACTACACATCCCTGACAGAACAAAAAATAGCGGAGATCCCCTCTTCAACGAGGCATCTCTTTCGCCATTCCAAATCGCTCACTCCACTAGTGGTGGGCGGAAACCGATCGACCAAGAAGCAAGACAAGTCATGCGCAGTCCAGCGCAAAATGACCACAGCTCAAACTTAACTGCATTCGATACCAACGCGAGAAGACAAATGCTTACCGAGAAAGTGACTATAAATTTCAAGCAGTTGTTGCCCTTGCGTTATAAAATAGATATTGAAATAAAACGATGTTGCGAGAATTTATCACGCAACAATGACATACATAATTACTAGAGAATTAAACTTTATAACTCAAACAGGAGAGACCTTCATATATTCAGGGAAGGAAAAGGGCGGTCAGGGCGGGGTTGGTTTCCTTCTGACAAAGAAAGCATCTATAACATTAATAATAATAATAATAATAAATTCTTTAAGCGCCAAACACGGCGCATAAGGCAGAAACCAGTGCTCTCCAGGTTGTTCGTTGTGACGCCACTCCTCTTAGCTCTTGCACATTATTTAGGCCCAACGTTCTTCCTTCTCTTATTATTGTTCTTCTGAGTGTTTCTTTTGGTCTTCCTTTTTTCCGCTTACCCTCAGGAACCCAAGTGAGCGCCTGTAGTGGTATTCTGTTGTTTTGCATTCGTAGGACATGACCGATATATGACCATCGTCTTTTCCTTATATAGTCGGAGACATATTTCTGCCTAGAGTCTTCTCTTATTTGTCGATTAGTCTTGAATTCTTTCCAACTGATGTTCATGAGTTTTCTAAGACATTTGTTCTCGAATGTATTCAGCTTGTTCTCCAATGATTTTGTTATTTTCCAACTCTCACAGCCGTATGTTAACACTGAGATAACATTTGAATTAAACAGACGAAGCTTGGTATGTATATTCAATGATCGTAATTTCCAAATGTTAGATAATCTATTGAAGGCGCTAGCTGCCAAAGCAATTCTAGTATGGATTTCTCTTGTTGTGTCACCATCCTGAGTCATTTTACTGCCTAAATAATTGAAACTTTCAACTTTCTGTAGTTTTTCCCCGTTCAAGATGATATCAAAGGTCTCGTTAGAAAAGTTCATAGCTTTAGTTTTAGAGGCATTTATTTGGAGACCAATTTTAACCGAGAGATGACACAAATTATTTATTGCTTCTTGGGATTGTCTTGGTGTTGAACTTAAGAATGCTACATCATCTGCGAAATCCAGGTCCCCCAGGAATTTTCCATTTGTCCATTTTATACCCAATTGTTCATTGTGGGTATAGTTTCTCATAACCCAATCAATAGCTATTCCAAAAAGTAGTGGTGACATAATACAGCCTTGTTTCACCCCTGTTTCTACTGTAAACCATTCTGTATTCCCTTTATTTGTTCTAACACAACATCTTGCATTGTCATATAGCGCTTTGATTATATTCACATATTTTGTTGGAAAACCATAGATTGTAAGTATCTTCCACAATGATGGGCGGTGTAGACTATCAAAGGCTTTTTGAAAATCGACGAAGGTGATAATAAGTGGCGATTGCCTTTCCACTGATTCTTCTATAATTGTTCTTAGTGTGAATATTTGATCAAAAATTTGATCTATAACATTACTTGGATACAATTCACTTATTTATCGACTTCTCATGATTAGATTCAAGAGAAAGGAAAGGAACATCACAGTTATACAAGTTTATGCACCCACATCTGCAGCAGAAGATGATAAAATTGAAGAATTTTACAACAGTTTACAAGAGACTTTAGGGAAAGTGGAAAAAAATTATATCATGGTAATCATGGGCGACTTCAACGCAAAAATTGGCATTGAAAGAACAAAGGAGGGTGCGAGGGCCATTCGGTAAAGGACATAGAAACGAAAGAGGAGAAAACTAATCGAATTTTGCTTAGAAAACAACCTATCTATTACAAACACCCTATTTAGACAACATCCCAGAAGGCTCTATACATGGACCTCACCAGATGGCAACAGCAGGAATCAAATAGATTATATCTTGATACAAAAAAAAGATGGAGGTCAGGTATATCATCTACAAAGACACTCTCAGTAGCAGATTGTGATTCAGATCATGAGCTACTAATTGCAGATTTTAAGTTAAAATTGAAAAAAAAAATGACAAAAGGTGCTCGACCTCACCGTCTCGATGTAAGTGCCATACCACTTGAATTTAACATAGAAGTAGAAAACAAATTCGAAGTGCTGATGGCTGTACAGGAGGATATGACACCTAATGAGCTAGCCACACACGCGAGTGATATTCTAATTTATCAGCACAAAACATGATTCCTAGAAAAGTGCACAAGTAGCAGATATACATCACTGAGGAAACATTGAGGCTCATAGAAGACAGAAGAAAATTAAAGCAAATAGGGGTAGAACGCAACAGTGACAAATACAAAAACTGCACAAGAGACATCAGGAGAGAGATTAGGAAAGACAAGAAACAGTACAAAACAAACACCTGCAATAGAACAGACGATCTGCAATTGCATGGAAAAGATGAGAATATGTTCAGGGAAATCAGAACGCTAACAGATGATTTTAGACCATCATTACATGCAATTAATGACAGAAATGGCAACATATTAACATAAAGTAAGGATACACTGGAGAGATGGAAAGAGTACTGCAGAGAAATGTATGAAGATAGTACAAAGCCTCCAGGCATGACGATTGGCAATGAAGAGAAAGAGAGAGCCAGAACCTGTGTTAGATGAAGTGCGTGCTGCAATCAAAAGCCCGAAGAAAGGGAAATCACCGGGATACGATGAATACCAACTGAACTAATTCAAGCAGGATGAGAGGCCAGCGTCCGTGTTTATCATGCACTATGTGTGAAGATCAGGAACAGTGCAGTCTGGCCTAAAGCATGGAAAAGATCGGTGTATATCCCTCTCCCAAAGAAATGAGTGTATGAGGAGAACTGCCGTAAGACGGGGGTAAAATGGAAAAAAAAACAACAACAACACAAAAAGTAATACGTCTAACTAAGAGAAAGGACAAGGAAACCTACGTTGCGGCAACAAGGCCTTTGTCAGGGACAGACAAACAAAAAAAAAGAAGGGAAAGAAAGTGAGAATTAAGTGGTGAACATGAAACTATAGGAATAAGAGACAAATACTACCGGATAGTGTCACATGCCGGAGCGAAAATGGCCGCTACTGAACAGGAAACGGGAAGTGAATAATACATTGAAACTATAAAAAAAAAATAATGAAAACAAGGACTGGAAAACCGAGTGGGGGGAAAAGTAATACATATTAAGAGAAAAATTAATTAATTAATTAATTTAATTAAATATTAAAATAATAATAATAATAATAATAATAATAAATGGGACGTCAAGGGTGATCAAAGACATAATAGATCTAGGGCTAGATTAAAAAAAGACGCCTCAAACAAAAGAATGCTTGGTGTTAAAACCATTGGGTTTGAGGCAAACCATCAGATGGATGAGGCGTTGTTCCAGGCGGAATCGACTGTTGGCCTCCAATGAACAGGATCTGATGGCTGTCACCTGGATGACAGTGGCACCGTGGTGGTCAGGGCCATTGAAGTGGATGGCCACAGGTGTGGATTTCAGCTGCGAGATGTCGTAGAGGTGTCTGCATAATCGGTCACCCAGTCGTATGCCCGTTTCGCCGATGTAAGTAATATTGTAACGTTTGCATATAATAGCATAAATGACATTACGTGACTCGCATGTGAAGCCCTGGGTGAAATTGGCCTTAGGAAATGTCACTGTGCGTGTTTGGATTACATACTGGCATGTCTTGCATCGTGTCCGGTTACATGGCTGGGTACCAAAATGGCCATCGTCGACAGTTTTCAAACGGCTGTGGACTAGGAGGTCCCCTAAATTTGTATCCCGTCTATATGCCAACAAGGGTGGCTCACTAAACACTTCCCGTGCCACTGGGGCAGCTTAGAGGAGAGGTAGGTGGCGATACATGATCCTTTTAACAGCAGCGCTGTGGGTGTGACAGGTCAATATTAACTTGACTCTATCCGAGGAGGTTTTGTGGCGGGGCTGAGGGCCTCTAGACGTGAGATAGGGAGACCACGCTCTAATGCAGAGGTGAGAACATCCTCCGGATACTGTCTCCTGCTGAAGAAGTCCAACATTTCCTGGGCTCGGCATAAAAAGTCACCATCGTCATGGCATAACCGACGGAGGCGGAGAAGTTGTGAGAAAGGCAAGGAGTCACGACAAGCTTGAGGATGAGAGGAAGTGTACAAGAGGTAACTGAGTGCATCAATGGGTTTACAGAACACCGAAGTGTTAAGGTGAGGGGGGGGGGAAGCGATAGTAACAACAATGTCAATTAAATTAACAGAGACAGTGGAGATGTGAGAGGCGAATTTGATCGCATGGTGTGAGTGTATGAACCTAGATAGGTCAGCCTATCAGTAAGACCAATGCCATCATCGATGTATCTATGATAGATAAATGGAAAAGATCCAGGATACTTCTGCCACACCTGATACTCCAGGTAGCCCATGAAGAGGCAGGCATAGCTGGGACCCATCTTGGTGCCCATGGCGACTCCACTGACTTGGTCAAAGAACTGTCTATTAAATTCAAAGGAATTGAGTCGAAGGACCAGTTCTGCAAGCCGTAGGAGAGTCTCTGTAGCGATAGAGGGATGGGTGCGCTGGTCCAGGAAAAACCGGAGAGCTCGGAGACCGCCAGAGTGAGGAATGGAAGTGTAAAGTGAGCAAACATCCAACAGAAATAAACGGTAGGTACAGTCTAGGGAAAGCTGGATAGAGGAAAACATAGTAAGGGCATGGTTGGTGTCCTTTAAGAAGGAAGGAAGCTGCTCTACAATAGGCTGGAAGACCCTGTCTAGGATGTCAGATATATGTTCGGTAGGGCAAGCACAAGCCGAAACGATGGGTCTCCCAGGGTTGGAGGGTTTATGAATTTTGGGAAGCATTTTAGTGCTTCTGGTTCGGGAATTCCCGGTAATTTTTGGATATTTTTTTTAATGTCGAGTTCCGGGAAAAATATGAACGGGACGTGGGAATGTTTGACAATAACTTGTATTAATAAAAATCGTTTAATTAGATAGATTTACGCGCATCTTTTCTCGTTTATTTGCGCTTGGATTTTGTTTGGCGCGTGGATGAATCATGTTAAAACATGAATTGTCTTCTGAGGCCGCGACCCTAATTCTTTGACACCTGTAGCAAAATTGTTTACAATTTTTGTTATAGAATCGATTACAAAAATCAACATTCTCATTAGCATATCACGCGTCACAGCAAAGAAAGCGAGAGGGTCGCAACGCATAACAAACATGGCCACTACAGCAGTAGGGAAATGTGCTTTATTCAAACTTCTGATGGATTGTATAACCACCAGGATGGACGAATAACAGAAAGACTTACATGTTTAGATTCTGGAAGTTTGCCTCTACGTTCGCTTATATGTAATATGGCTGGAGGTGTTTTGGATCATAAATTGAAGGCATAAAACTATAAGTTGATATGATCAGTACACACTTTCGAGCGAAAAATGAAAATGTTAAGTGGACGGACTAATAAGAAAGTTAGATGGAATGTTAGCTCTGAACTGTCCGGTTCGAAAGAGACTTAAAAGGGCAGAATAGGATTGACAGAAGACTAGAACGACGAAGGAAGAGGTGGAACGGTTTGTTCAGACGTCAAAATTTAATGCATCTTGCTAACAAATTAAGCAGACATAACAAGCATGTGACGTAATTCTCTCTCAGCGAACCGCGTTGGCCAATAAAAAGAGGGAGCGCAATTTGGACAAGGGACACTGAAAAATGTGTTGAAACAGCCTGGACGCAGAGTTGCCACTACGCCTTTGCCATCTACAGTTGTGTGCGGCCTGCCAAGATATTAATGTCCAGTGTGATTTCTGAAGTTTGAGGGTAAGCTGAGTTATAAAAACTATCATGTATTTATATTTCATTTATTGCAGATTATTATGTCTTCTTCTTCTTCTTCCATCCTTAGCCATCAACCGGCAAAGCAGTATGTGGCCAGTACGCCTAGTGGCGTCTTAGGGCAACAACAAATTGATCGATCTATCGCTGTTTCCACCACGCCTAGTGGCGTCTTTGTGGAACAAAAACAGACCAAACAATCTATCATTGTTTCCGTAATCAGATTGGTTGGCAAGCAGGTGATCAGCCCACTGTGCGAAGTTTTTACGGGATGGGGTAAACAGCCCCATGCCCATACCCTCCTTAGTCGCTTTTTACGACATGCGTGGTAGGGTGCAGTGTTACTATTCTTTGCTCCCCTTTCGGGCCCCGGTAACACACGGGTGTAGATTATTATGTGATGTATATTATTTGTGTGTAGATGCTAGGAATTGCATCAGTTTATTTAAATTTGTACCTGATGAGAAGGATCAAGCATTTTCAGGAAAAATAAAAGGCTTGTGATTAATATTCGGAAGGATGAAACAGTAAACTATTTAAGGATTACAGGAGTGGATAAAAGAAGATGATTATTAGTATCTATAAATAATGGTAATATTTACGATAGTCTGTATTACTGAAATTATGTCCTTGCTTACTATAACTTTATAACCTGGACATCTGATGGCTGACTAATCTGACATCTGTTCTAGTCACATATAAATCTAGCCAGATACTAGCCAAGACCGATATGTTGTTTCAGGTTCATTTGACAATTCGGTCCATACTGTCAACTATCAGAAGCCTGTGTTGTTCATCAGTGGTAATCCCACATAAGTGAAGGAACCCAAAGTGTGAACGACAGCTGATTCTTGGTACCCCTACTGTTGGGTCTGACCGGACTGATAATTCCAGTGACAGTTTGGTGTCAGCAATATCAAGAATCAAAGATAAGTGTTCAATAAAGGACCTGACAGAATCCATATATGAACCAACAGCTATTATATTATTAAAGGAGCAAGTCAAATGGTGACAATAGTGTATTAAAGTCAAAGGACTCAAAGAACAATACCACTAGTAACAGTTAATCAAGTATTCATTAACTTTACTAGCCAAGAGAATAGTATTCCAGATCATGAAGTGTAAAGGAAATTACAATTAATTAATGTACCAAGTGACTTGTGTTTAACACTTTTTTTCCAAGACGAAAGAACATTCCTACCATTACTGTAGATAAAAGATAACATTAATTCTGTAAACTATTGTGTGAATATTTTATTACTCTCTTCCAAACAGCAGAAAAAAGAAATCACAATAAATATTAAATGATTCATTAATTGTACATGAGGACTTGTTTACTTTTTACCATTGTGTTTAAAGTTATTGTTCATTTCATTTATCTCCTAGCATTAAATTTATCATAGGATAGTTGTGGGGTGGAGACACCTTAAATCCTGGTACTTCTTCTTACCATCTGAGCCAGTGATTTTCACAGTCTGACTATACCTATGATGTCTATACACCAGTGCTTATTTCTAAGACTGGGACATTACTTTTAAGACCAGAACTCTTGACTGGCATTCTATCCTTGTATCATCTGATACACCTGGATATCTTCTCTATCTATCATATATATATATATATATATATATATATATATATATATATATATATATATATATATATACATATATATATATATATATACATATATATATATATATATATATATATATATATATATATATATATATATACATATATATACATATATATACATATATATATATATACATATATATATATATATATATATATATATACACACACCAATACCTCGCTCTTTCGACAAGTTAGGGACCAGAGCTATGACAAAAGTCGAAAATCGACGAAAGTCGAAGCATAGCCTTTATTTAGCTTACAAATGCATTATGGTCGCCAAAAAACGAAAATAACTAACTATATAACGCTTGCGAATGCGTGCAACATCTAGATAAACAGAAATAAACATAAGAGTAAAGAAAATACAGTAATAAATAAAAAATACGTAAATAGCATCTTACTTTAAAATCATTCTTGAGCAAGTAGACGGTGAATATATACAGTATGTACAGTTTTGAATGTTGGTAATTTAGGGGGATTCTAGACTTAGAAAACCAGATGGAGAAAATTGAGGTGGCTCATCTTCAGAACTGGAGGATTTCAATCTAATTCTTTTAGGAGAGGGGCACTTTGAAGGAGATCTAACTGGGGCTGGGGCTGATGTTGATGGCTCGGAATCTGAAGGGTTAGAGGGAGGGGTGACTGAAGTTGGTTGTGGCGGTTGCGTCTTGAAAAAGGAGAGCAAAGACGTTTACCTAATTGATGTCTTCTTCCTTTCCCTAAGAAGTTCTCTGTAACAGGCTATTTGGTTTTCTAGCCCACTATTTACTTTTGAACTTCTGTCGAAATTTATTCTACGTTGAAGATCTGCTGCTTTGTGTAGCCAACTTCTTCTATAATTGTTTCAAGCTTCACTTGAAAAGCTCCTGCAGCTGCGGTATCTGCGCTAGCTGATTCTCCCTTTACTGTTATATTATGCAAATTTGACCTTTTCTTAAATTTCTCAAACCAGCCCCTGCTAGCTCCAAATGTCTCTTCAGCTGATGTCTCTCCTTGTTCAGCCTTCATTGCATTAAATAAAGTTTGTGCTTTAGCCTGGATAAGATCTTGGCTTAGAGGAATGTTGTAGCTGACTTGGTCTTCAATCCACACATTTAACACTTTCTCCATCTCACCAATTAAATTGTGCCGCTTTCTAATAAGTTTGGTATGCACTGGCGTAGCGTTTTTAATTTCCTCTAACACTTTAGCTCTGTTCTTTACAATTGTGCTAACTGTAGTGCTTGGTACAACTAGCCTGCGGCCTATTTCAGCATTTAAGATGCCTTGTTCATTAAGCTTGATTAGCTTAAGCTTTTCTTGCAAATTGAGAACCTTATGGGTTCTTCTTTGTCACTACACTTAGGACCCATTATGAATATATTAAAGCAGAAAAATAAGTAGTACTGTATAAGGCCTAATCACACACAAAAAGTACAGTATGAAAACTGTACACGTGTCGTATAATCACGATATTAACACTGTCATTAGACTGTTATCACTAAAATAACTATGAACTGTTTACAGTATAATCACAAAAATAATATAGTATGAATAGTTTTGTTATTTTAATCACAAAAATAAGTAGTATTAATATGTTAAATGACAAATATAAGAGATTCAATGCGGACAACTTAAAAAAAAAAACAGTGCACACCGAACGATTTCTGTTCAAAGACTGAACGACGAAAGAATCAAGATGACGCGCAGTTGTGACCAAATGCGACGAAAGAGCGAAGCGAGCGACGAAATTTGGAAACGTGGTTAGAATTGAAAACCGACGAAAGAGCGAAGCGACGAAAGTCGAAGCGACGAAAGTCGAGGTATTGGTGTATATATATATATATATTGTTGAGAGCACATCATGGGGTGAGACAAAGTTGAAGATTTGATTCGCACCACGATATGCCTCACATAAACGCAGAATATTGAGTTTAGGATCTGACGTATCAGCGTAGTGAAGGATGACGAAAGTTTTGGTATCGAGGAGATATTCCGCAGTGTTCGTCCAAGGTGGCTGTGTCTACTGGACTGGGAAAGTGTTCGTCCAAGGTGGCTGTGTCTACTGGACTGGGAAAGTGTTCGTCCAAATGTGGCTGTGTCCACTGAATTCAGAATGTGTCCAATGGACTTGGACAGTGTAGAAATTATTCTATAGAAATAAATGTGTAATAGGCGTATGTTACGGTGTTTTTATTGATGTCGTCTGCTATAGTTGGCAGTGCGCAATTTTAGGTTGATTGAATTAATAATAGATTGATGTTGATACTTCACGGATTAGTGAACGCAAATTAGACGTGTGTCCCATCCTTCCAATGTTAGGCTTCATAATTGCCGCAATGCCAACTATAGCAGACGACATCAATAAAAACACCGTAACAGCGTATCACTAAACAGGAGTCTGACTTGACTCTGGAACTGAGATTGCGTTACAAATATATTTAAAGTGAAATAATAAAGTGGAGCAGAAATACGGCTAAGATTGCCAGGGATATGAGATAGACTTATCACTAAAGTTAGTATTAACCTCGAATAATTCGTGCAAAATGTCGAAAAGCGTGAGTATAGACTACCTTCAACCACCCCCGTTGTAGGTGAACGAAATATAAGGAATATTGTGTGAATACACATTTGTTGATCCCTTTGGAGCATAGAAGATGTTGAAACATTGTTGACGTTTTAAAAGGGCGAACTTAAAAAATAATGTGTTCAGACTGAACTTTATGGTAACGAACTCAGGATAAAAATAAATGAAATGATTATAGTAGCTCATACTGAAACACACAAGGACGATAATATTGAATCAAATGTTGACAGTGAATCGGACATGTTTCTTTATAAGTAATATATTTTCATTATGTCAAATCGTCGTGTGGTAAATTAAATTGAGTCGAAATATTACATGGACTGCAACGTTGATGTTTACAGTTCATATGTTGTATTAAATTGAATTTGAGAAAGAGTAATAAGTTCCACAAATGCACAGGCAGGGAAGTCGAAGTGAATGCTACAAATTACTATAAGCGATTCTAAGAAAATGAAGCCAGATTTTCCTGTTGACGTAGTGTGAAAAATGAAACACCTAGACAACGAGACCAGAACGAGCCGAGACGCAGTTAATAGATTTACAGCAATATAACACAAGTACGAAACTAAACCACACTAATGCAGACTCGACAGGCAACCAGTAGCATCATCTCTTTATATATATATATATATATATATATATATATATATATATAATATATATATATATATATATATATATATATATATATATATATATATATATATATATATATATATATATATATATATATATATATATATAAAACCTCTAGTCACAACACCTTTAGATGCTGTTGTGGCGAATGACAAAAGGGGCTTAGCCTCTTGAGTAGTCCGCCTTGGGCTTGATTATGGGATCACACGAGGACAAATTCTGAATAAAAAAATATAAAAGAAAATCGCAGAAGAAATAAAACGCGGTTTACACTAGAAGAATAAGGAATTCTGGTTCTCTCATTATAACTTTGGAGAAAAAGTGCTAAAGACAATGGGGAGTGGGGTTTTATAGGCTTGGCTCTGTTGGCATTCAAACGCCTGGACTGCTGCGTATATGCGGACCTGAATTTCTGGATGGAGAGGATTTTCCCACGTGTCGAGATGAAAGCTGGCCGCCATACTAGTTGAGCAATTTCTGTGACAACGAAAAAAGGCTATCGAACTGGCTGAAGAACCCCCCGGCGACACAGTTCAAAGGCTCACGGAGATTACTCGACGAGCTCTCGGTAGAAGGCAAATGCTAATTAACTGACCCATACCGTAGAACAGTGTTCTATGGGGTGAAAAACAACTTTTTATTTTAAAGGGCTGACCCACACACGGACCAAACTGAGGTCAGTGCAGAAGTTGGCCAGATTGACAGGAGAAGAGATGAACGAAGGCGGTGGTATCACAAATTTGGAGCCGAAGAAGAGTTTCTTGCTGATAAATGTAAGCTCGTAGACAAGAGGGAGGTGCTATAACAGGTAGAGAAGGGTGGGTTAAGGACATCTGACAAAATAGACGATTTATACAACTTGTACCTCACGATACTACCTCCTCACTATGGTGTGAGCTTTCTTCTTCATGTCCCGAGGACAGCACTCCGACGCTGAGTGTTATCTTGCCTATCCCCTTCCACCTTGTTTTGCACAGTATCGGGACACAGATCTTGTAGTCCCCCATTTCTGCTGCTATCAGCGCCATTTTCCCTTGTTCGTTCAATGTTTGAACATTCCAGGTGCCTAATCCGGAGGTTTCCCTAGAAGAAAGAAGGTTAGTCAGCAACACGGTCTCCATTTGGCTTCCTCTATGTTACGTTGCGTCTCACTACCAGAGGACCTTCCCCTGTCTTGGATGGCCGATTTTTATTTTCCTTAGTTGACCTGTTGAAGTTTTTGTGGTTTTAAATTTAATGTTTTTGGATGGAGCAACCGCCCCTATGTCCAACCCTCCTTAGTCGGTTTCAAGGACATGCATGGATATAACAGTGTAACTATTCTTAGCTCCCTCATCGGGTCCCAGTAACATTCGTGTGATGTGTGTATTTACTGTCATGTTTAAAAGAAAAAGGTTGAAAAGCCCTGACCGAACTTAACATCAAAAATATCCCTTCCCTCTCTATTTTTGGCAGAGCTGTAAAACAGTTTTAAACGTAAATACAAATTCAAAGTTTTCGGAATCACTTTTATTATTGCTATAAATGCACTCAACATATTTAGTTTTGGTATTTAATACATATTTTCATTGCACACGGAAAACTCAATCAGTGCTGCGATCTCCTCCTTTACATCACAGAAGGAGGATCTCAGCACAGTACACGAACTCCGTAGCACAGGCGAGGACCCCATACGTGTGTATACAGGAATCACACATTCTATACCTATTTTTGTGGCGGGTAGGTTTTCTAATTGTTAAATTTTGAAATGGCATCGACCATATGGCCTACTCTACGATTTCCAACTGCCGAGGGATTTGTAACGTGCGCAACTGGCACACATTTTGCCCTTATCCAAGAAGGCTGGGATTCACTACCCAGGAGATTAAGGGAGAGTATGACATCATTAAGAACCACTGGTTCTGAAAATAATTTCCATCATTTATATTCCCTGTACTGGGAGCGAACCCTGTACCTTTAGAATTTAGAGGCTGACGTCGTACTTCTGAGCCACTCCGACCCCATACTCAACGTATTTAGATAAGTTTAAACACCTAATGTAGAGATCACATGAAAGTTCGTCACTATTAACGCTATATTTCAAACAACAACTCACAGATAGTTGTTTAAAAAAAAATGTATTTAAAAATACATTTACATTTATTATCCAAACCTGGGCTATTTAAACACAAGTACAATCTGTACCCGCAATTCCTTATTTCCCTTACCATAAAACTCCTGCGATAGTAAATTTACTTCCACTTTATTTTACTTGTTTCCATTATTATATACAGAGCTAACTGCGATAACAACTTTAAAATTAAAATGTACCAAGAAATTGAGCAGCATGCAAAGTTTCAGCTGTCGACAATGAGTAGAACATAGTTATTTTGAGCGTCAAAGGTTTAAAACACCCAAACAACGGCATATTAAGTTAATAAAAATGATTCAGTAAAGTTTGAACAAAGTAGAAAATTTTACCTTTCTGGATGTGCGGCATGCTCCAAACGCGTCAATTCCGTGGATATACCAGGTTGCCGAGATGCAGAGACACATGAGAACCACTGAGTTCATTCTAAGTTTCGAAACATGCCTTCAGTGCGAAAATAAATAATGGAGGAAACCTTGTGTCCTGTAAACAGTAAATAAATTAGTATATAAATAATTAAAGGTAATTAACAGGTACTCGTTGGACATAAAGGATGATACTAGACAACAGAAAAGAAAATATAAGTGATAGGCTTACCGCGAATCGAGCGTAAAGGTTGAGCGTCCTTTCACGATGTACTGTCACAGCAAGGCGATGGAGCCGTCTGGTTGTTCCTAGGTTCGATTACCGGTAAGCTTATCACTTATATTTTCTTTTCTGTTGTCTAGTGTCATCCTTTATGTCCAACGAGTACCTGTTAATTACGTTTAATTATTTATTTATTTACTAATTTATAATATGTCGTAAAGTGACTGGTAATTACGGGAAGGTTATTTATGATGTATGAGGTGTTATCTGTTTTAATAAAATTTATATATCTGGCTAACTGTGTGCCCACGTGGCACATGCGTGTCTCGACAAAAATTGTATTTAATGAAGGTGTATATACAGACTACCTCTACACCTCACGGTAGAAGGGGAACGATTAAGTAAGTAAGTAAGTATATACAGACGTGAATAGACAACTCTAAACTAAATTACTATCTTTTAACTGCAAACACAGATATCGACCCAGACAAAGGTGGTATTTTATGATTTTGTTTGACCTAAAGAGCTTAGTCACTCAATCGCTGTTATTTTCTGTGGCTTCGTTATGCATTACGTTCTGGAATTTTTGGAAGAAAGGGATTTCATTTACAGAACTTCTAGCTTGAAGTACCCGGCTTTGCCCGGATCCTAGTAAAACATTCATGAAGATTTTTTTTTTTTTTTTTTTTTTTTTTTGAGCATTATGGTTTTCAATAGGTCAAAAATCAAATTACCATTCATTAATGAATTTATTGTTTATTCTTTTAATTCCACCCATGTGTTACCGGAGCACGAAAGGAGAGCAAAGAATAGTAACACTGAACCCTATCATGCATGTCGTAAAAAGCGACAAATGAGGGTTGGGCATGAGGCTGGTTACCCTATCCCGTAAAAAAACTTTTTACCCAAAAAAAAAAAATTCTACAAATATGGACAAGTCAAAAACAGAATATAAATAAACTCAACCGCCCAAGACAGAAGACGGTCCTCTGGAAAGGAGGTGCATGAAGCAACCCAAAGAAAGCCAAAAGGAATCTATGTTGCCGACTAACCTTTTTTCGTTCAGGAAAATCTCCAGGTTTGGCACCTGGAATGTTCGAACTCTATGTAAACAAGGGAAAACTGCAAGGTAGCACCAGAAATGACAAATTACAGGATTGATATCCATGGTCTCTGCGAGCCACGGTGGAAGGACATAGGAAGGAGGCGATTGATCACATGGGATTGGGTGTTGTCATCAGGACATAAGGAGGAAAGAGCCCACCACAGTGAAGGGATGACTCTAATGCTGTCTAGGGAAGCACAGAATGCACTTATAGAATGGGAAGCAATATGACCCCGAATTATAAAAGCAAGGTTTAAATCAGCCAAACAGAAAGTAAATATAAACATCATCCAATGTTATGCACCAATAAATGATAAAGAAGAATCTGAGAAAGCAGACTTTTACACCAGATTACAAAATGTCTTGGACACAAATAAAGAAAGAACATCACAATTTTGATGGGGGACATAAACGCGAAAATAGGTACAGACAAGAAATCATGGGAAAGCATGGTTTAGGTATGATGAACGATAATGGGGAACTATTAGCTAACTTCTGTGTTTCAAATCAACTAGCTATAGGAGAAGCATATTTCCACATAAAAGAGTACATAAAGCAACATGGATTTCACCTGACCACAGAACTGAGAATCAGATTGATCACATATGGATAAGTATAGGTGAAAGGCTGATTGAACACCAAATTGATAAGGGTAGAATGGTCAACTTGAACCGACATAGTGTTGGGCATACAGGTCACCTTGTCCATCAAGTATTGAGGCCCTGACAAGGGACAGTGTTATGTTGAGTGTGAGTGCAAATGTACGTTATGCGAATGGGTGGTACTGTTCTGCAAAGTTGACAAATAATAAGGCACTCATTCACTCGTATGAAAGTCAATGATGTCTGGAACTACTGTTGATAATTTCACACATTTAATAAGACGCAAACTCTGACGACACATTTACAGTCACTGGAAACAGGTTGGCAAAAAACATCATATGCTTGACAAAATGGTCTACGACATCAAATATGCATTCGTATAGAATGAGGATACAACAGAACGTTTGTAGCTAGTCACTCAGGGTTCTGGCTGTATAACATTCAAGCCCAACTGACTGATCGCGTCAGTTAATGTTTACAAATGTTTATAATCAATGGCTCCCTGACAGAACCTCTTCTGTCGAAGAATTACAAGCCGTAAATCAGTAGGCTTATGGGACGACAATCTTAAACCACAGTAGCGGGTTATCATAGTAGATAGGTCTCTGTACCATCATCAGATAATAAGGCATTCCTGTTCTCCGAACGATGATCCGCTTAGGCAAAGGCGGGACCCAAAATGGCTTCTATCTCCAGTGAGCGTCGCTCACTGCGAAGATGCATGATGACGCATACGTAAAGGGCTCTGTTCATAAACATCGATACTACTGTGTAGATTCTATTGAACTCCGCCTATGCCGGTCCCAAGCCCGGATGAAAAAGGAGAAGGGCGGCCTGCATGGAGGCCGTAAGGAGGCAGCCCCTCTACCATGCAAAGGCACAACAGGCCAATCACCTGTTTGTCTTAAACTATGATTACAAGCAATATAAGAGAGAAAACCGTACTGATTCTAAAGGCGACGAACTGGAACGGACTACGGACTACGACTTATGGAACACAAGAAGTATAAATGGGAAAGAAGAGGAGCTGATGGAAGAGATGAGGAAAGCAAAACTAGAACTCCTAGCTATTACCGAAACAAAGAAAAAGAGACAAGGAGTCATGGATCTCGATGGCAACACTCTGCTATACAGTGGTGTACCCACATCTAAAAGAGCTAAAGGGGGCGTGGGTTGCATTGTGGCCAAAAACCAGAAAGATAGTATCAAGGGATGGAACTTTGTCTCGGAGCGCATTATGGTTGTAAAACTAAAAGAAGGAGAAACCATAGTCAACCTGGTCATAGTGTATGGGCCAAATGAGGATGAGAGAGCAGAGGTCAAGGAAGAATTCTTCGAGCTGCTTCAAAGGACAGTGGATGACTGCCTAGATGAAATTATCATGCTCGGAGATGTCATTGCCAGAGTTGGAAATGACCATGCTAGATGGGGTGGAGTTATCGGAAGATATGGAGAAGATACTCTCAATGACAATGGAAAGCGACTCCTCAGATTCTGCAGTGAGCAGAATCTGATTATTACCAACACAAAGTTCCCCCATAAGCGCATACATGCATACACTAGGTGTGAACCAACATAGAATGAGAAGTCAGTGATCGACTATGCCATTGTTAGGAGGAGCTCATTCAAATATGTCTGGGATGCTAGAGTCTGGAGGGTGCCAGAGATTGGAAGTGATCACTACCTGCTAACAATCAAAAGAACAACTGAAAGAGTTGCTCAGCCTAGGAACTGTCCAGCACCACACAAGAAACCAAGTAAACGAACGGAAGAAATGAGCATTAATACCTACAAGCTGAAAGAGCCAGAAATTAAGACCAGATATCAGGGGCTTATTGCTACAGCGGTGAGAAACACAGAAGAACAACCTGATGACTTGGAAACCCTGTGGCTTAAATTCAAGGACATCATAAAGACAGCTGCTGCAGAAGCATGTGGTGAAGTCCGAGAAAGAGGACACCTTGGTGGACAGAGGAAGTCAAAGAGAAAATAAGAGAGAAGAAAATGGCATAGAAATAATATTTAGGAGCTAAAAACACAGCAGGACAAATAGAGAAATATAGAGAATATTGTTGCGCACATATTCTTTATTTGTGTGACGCACAGATTACTGTAATGTAAAATGTATTTATTTCTCTGATAAAAATATATTTATCTTTGAATTCACGATTTTCAGTCTAAAGGGACAGAACTCAGATTAGGCGATGTGTATTCATTCTGTGAGTTATCGCTTCTTGTATCTTTCCCGAAGATCAAACTAAGCGTAGGAATCTGGGTTTACAGCGATCTATTCTGTGTTTGGTTAGAAATAGATTGTTCTTGCTTCAGAATATCTATGGCCCGAATCTATGTGTAGTTCTTGTCTATGTAGGACGAGTATGTCTTATATTTTGATATCTTAGTATGTTTAAGTGGAACTATTTTTCCTTGTACTGTACTTTGGGGTCAGGTGCTTTTGGCGCATGAAGATAGGTTAGAGAGTTCTTTGGTGATGAAGGAGCCTGGCGGGACGTCATGTCTTAGACCTGTCCAAAGTTTGTGATTGATAAGTGCAGATGTGATGAAAGGGAAATGATCTTGGGAAATACGTGTTGAGTAGAGTTAATTTTGGGTTAGAGTACTTGCTTACAGATTGGTATGGATTTGTTTAAAGATATCTCCTCTTAGTTTCGTGGAAGACAGTATGTCAGATAGCAGGTGAACTCTGGTCATAATGAACTGTTTCTGTACTGGTTTTAAGTGATGTGTGAATAGCTCTCGCGGCTAGTGTCCGCAGGGATTTTTGAGAGCAGTGTTAAGAGAACAGTAGATTCTCGTGACTGCGTGAACGGGGTGTGTTCCCGTGGGTTCAGTGTGTGCAGGGTTTTTGACTGAGGTGGTCAGCCCTAAGGTGTTTTTTGGATAATGTATGCCTGCGCAGGGCTATAGAGATTTTGTAGGCCTTGATATTATATATCTGCCGTAGATGCAGTATTTGTGCACTGATGTGAAGTATAGAGATTTTGTAGGCCTTGATTATTATATATCTGCCGTAGATGCAGTATTTGTGCACTGATGTGAAGTATAGAGATTTTGTAGGCCTTGATTATTATATATCTGCCGTAGATGCAGTATTTGTGCACTGATGTGAAGTATAGAGATTTGGTAGGCCTTGATTATTATATATCTGCCGTAGATGCAGTATTTGTGCACTGATGTGAAGTATAGAGATTTTGTAGGCCTTGATTATTATATATCTGCCGTAGATGCAGTATTTGTGCACTGATGTGAAGTATAGAGATTTTGTAGGCCTTGATTATTATATAACTGCCGTAGATGCAGTATTTGTGCACTGATGTGAAGTATAGAGATTTTGTAGGCCTTGATTATTATATATCTGCCGTAGATGCAGTATTTGTGCACTGATGTTAACTATAGAGATTTTGTAGGCCTTGATTATTATATATCTGCCGTAGATGCAGTATTTGTGCACTGATGTGAAGTATAGAGATTTTGTAGGCCTTGATTATTATATATCTGCCGTAGATGCAGTATTTGTGCACTGATGTGAAGTATAGAGATTTTGTAGGCCTTGATTATTATATATCTGCCGTAGATGCAGTATTTGTGCACTGATGTGAAGTATAGAGATTTTGTAGGCCTTGATTATTATATATCTGCCGTAGATGCAGTAATTGTGCACTGATGTGAAGTATAGAGATTTTGTAGGCCTTGATTATTATATAACTGCCGTAGATGCAGTATTTGTGCACTGATGTGAAGTATAGAGATTTTGTAGGCCTTGATTATTATATATCTGCCGTAGATGCAGTATTTGTGCACTGATGTGGAGTAGAGATTTTGTAGGCCATGATTATTATATAACTGCCGTAGATGCAGTCTTTGTGCACTGATGTGGAGTAGAGATTTTGTAGGCCATGATTATTATATAACTGCCGTAGACGCAGTCTTTGTGCACTGATGTGAGGAGTAGAGATTTTGTAGGCCAGGATGTGTAAGGGCCGTATGGTGTGTTAACTACATTATGAAGATTCATGTTTCGATGTAACTGTATTCGTCTAGATCTACGTGATGTTATAATTGTAATAAACCATGGTTAAAATATCATCAGCCGTTTATAACCGTCTATGACTTCTACGTGCGTACCTGTGTTGTGAGTGATTGTTCCAACACGCACGCACGCAATCTACCACAAAGAAACCAGCATATTAACATTTGGTATTAAAAGTATTAAATTACAGATATAACATAAAGACATCCACCATAATTAATTACATATAACATTTGGATTCTCCGTCATTAAAAAAGTCTTTAATTATCAGTGGTGGACCAAACCAACGGGTCGTAACACCCACATTACATTCGCGTAACAAGAGGGTAAATTAGGTCAGATTCTGGACCAGTCATTACAAGTGGGAACACTGAACTGTGTTATGTTTGGCTCTGTGTGGGCGTGGCCTAATTCAACTGTACACAGGTATCAGCTGACTGCGCATATCCATCCTCATATCTTGGCGTGTGTAGCAACTAAACTAACTTTATCAGTTGGTTTCGATATCAAATAGCTGTTATCTGATAGCGACATTAATGCCATAATTGTTACAGTGCTTGTTCCAGTCTTTCCATATGCAGATTCAACTATAGGTGCAGTATGTTGGAGAGTTCGTCTGCACGTATACCTCAAGTGATTGCGGGGTTGCTGTGATCGGTTCCTGTCGTCTGATGCATTGTTGAGGACATACTGTACATTGGCAGAGATTTGAAGACAAGAGTGCCTAGTCCTTCTACCTTTCTGCAGTGGAGTGTTTTAACGTCAGAACTTTGTGATATCCAGTGTGTTAGCGAAAGGGTCAGGATTACCTTCAGTTAAGTGCTTTTGTTGTGTGTAAATGTTGCCACTTCTGTCCATGTCAACGAGCCTCAATCTGCACTATCCTATTCTATTGATAACTATTGTTGTTGTTGTCGATAATTATATCGATTAATTATAGAATATGATGATGTACAGGGATTGATGATACAATATTTGAGATCTAAACTTGATTTGGTATAATGAAAGTTTAATTAAGACATATATGGTTGACTAAGTAAACAAGTCACAATGGATTCTGATACAGATCCGGAGGATATGAGACCTGTATTAGAGTATCTGTTTCAGGAAGGGACAGATTGTCAGAGATTAAAAGGCCCAGAGCTTGAGTCACATGTTATGGACAAGTTTTTGGTCTCTGCATCGAGATCTCTAAGAGAGTTTGCTAATGAGAGATTTCAGTCAATTCCTCATGTGAGTATGGCTGAGGATCTGGCAAGGTTATTGGTTTTGGACCTTCGTCTGTTCTTGGACAATTATATTAGTATAAAACGTGATAACATATTGAAGAGTATACGTACGTTATTGCTCGACGGCATCCATAGTGACCAGAAAGAAGAGTTAAGGGATGAGAAGCAAATAGGAGACATAAAACAGAGTACACAGGAGCTAAGGGAAAGTTGCTTAAAAAGTACTACTGAAGTGAATAAGCTGCAGGAAAAAGTGACTAAACTTACAGGTGATTTATGTAAATCTAATTCTGAGCTTGCTTGTGTTCGAGCAAAATTAGACTCGGCATTGTGCAAAATTAAAGAGATGGAAGCTCAGATTGGGAAAAAAAATGGCGAAGTTAGAAATCTGACTCAAAAAGTTCAAGAGAAGACGGAGATTTGTGGAAAATTAGAAGTTCAGATTAAGAAATATGAGAAGTTGTGTAATGAAACACTTATTGATCTATTAAGTGACGATGAGATTTGTGGTCGCCAAATTAAAGAAAAGGATACTATATCCCTAGAGAAGGTTGATAGGCTTAAGGATAGCCATGTTATTGAGATTGAGAGGGTTGATAAAGAGAGAGTGAAAGAATTAATGATGGAGAAAGACAAATTGATTAAGATTGAAAATTTGCTAGCAGAGGAAAGCTGCAAGGTCTTAAAAGCTGATAGTTTAAACAAAAGATTAAGTGAACAGATTGCACTTAGAGACATTGAGATTGCAGAAGCAAGAAGAAGAATAAATGGTCTGCTTGACGTAGTCTTGAATAGCAATATGTTGTCTTCTGTCAATGGTGACAGGGATAGACAGAAAGTTGCTTATCATCAGAACACTAAAGCAAAAAGCCAGCCTTCTACACTTTTTGCGGATTCTACGGTCAAGAATGGTGGACATAGATCTTTCCGTGGGAGATATAACTTCTCACGCAATACAGATGATTCCAATGATAATGATTGCTGGCGGCAGAATAACAAAGGAAAATCTACAGTAATATCCAGTCCTGTAGATAAGGAAAGAAACAGTGCTAAATCTCAAGTCAGTGTGTTAAAAACCAACAGCGTATTTATTGACAGATCTGATAAATTGGTTACAAGTAACAAACATACTACTGCTTGTTCCATGAAGGAAACAAATGTTGTGAAAAAAAATAAAGAGATTGTCAAACCTTCTAGTCATACCCAGTCAAGGCAGTGTGACTCATTTTTTAAACACATTGCCACAAGCAAAGAAAAAAATAATTTTGATAGGAGACATAACCCTAAGGTTATAAAGTACCAAGGGAGTTCATCCTACGGTAACGTTTCTTCTCCCAAAAACAAGAAAAAATGTGACAGATCTCAACATTGTGATTCTAAAAGTTTAGAAAACTATAGCAGAAGTAATTATATGAAAGTTCATCAGTCTAGTAATAATTTTTCTGCTAAAAAGCCAGTTCTATCTGATAGACATTGTTATCTGGGAAGAAGTATTAAGAATAACTATTGTAACTGGGATTTAAATCAGTACAACGGTGTTGATAGAGCAAATAACAATGCTCTCAAAAGAAATTATACAGATCGCAACCAGGTTAACTGTGCTCCACATAAGAGCAAGATTATTAGCAATCAGAGTAATAGGAACGGTAATAGGTTCTTAAATGCTTTTGCTTGTCATGCTGATAGATTTGAGAGATCATCTCGGTCTTGTGAAGGTAGTAAATTTTTTTCAGCCTACCGCACTGACAACTGTGAATTATAGGTCAAGTTGTCTCTATGTTGTCTGCTATGTGACGAGAGTTGTTGACATCGCAGGAGGGCCACAACCTTACACCACGGAGTTTGGGTAATTGTAAAGTGAACTTTTCCGTGTTCACTCATAATCTTACCATGGATTAAAATAGATATTTTCATTTGTATTGTCTCACAGCGAGCGACTTTGCGAGGGGAATCACCATTCTAATTTTACATTACCTGGGAGAGATGTAGATCACTGTGTACCATTTATCCATTCAAGCGAGCCTAGACAGTACGTTAACCCACCGTGTCATGATGTCACCTTGCGTGTTGATGAGATGTTCGCAAGACCTCGAAGGAATTTTTTTTTTTGTTTTTTTCAAAGGTCCTGTTTATTTTTTGTTCTGTTTACAAACACTGAATGTTATTGTATTCTTTAGTATAGAACTTTATATGTTGTTAATGAAATATTATGTAATCTTTGTAATGTATGACTGTATTTTAATTATGCATTAAATAATTTCTATGCACAAACTTATTTACTGAGACAATGTAATAGTCATTTTCATAGATAGTCCTGAGTGTTTATTCACTACTTAAAATTTTGTTTTGTTTTTTCATCATGGATTTGATACCATGTTTAATTAACATATTTATATACAGATTATTTGAATTAATTGTTTAGTGAAAGGTAATTTTAAACATAACTTGTATGTATTATTAATGATTTTTCGTTGAAGTTAAGGACGTATTCTGAAACTTGGTTTCCATTTTTTCTCAATTATGACATTTGATAATTTAAACGATTCGATTTTTTTGTCAGCTAGAATTAACTTAAATTTCCTATTAAATTAAGTGGGTAGAATTAACAGCGACGGCTGATACTCTTGTTCATTTAAAGAATTTAGATATCTGATTATATTACATAGTTAAGATAAAATAATATTACACTTATATATATTTATAACTTCGTTTGTAGTTAACATTTTATTACCCAATGTGACGTTTCTTTGATGTATTTTTTTTTAAAAAAAAGAAGAGAAAAAAAACTTACACGTTTTGATGTGTGTCTATTTAAAGATAAGATTATTTTTATGTTACTCAGCTAATTTAATTGTTAGTTATTAATTATAGCTACATATTACTTAGAAATAAAAATACTATTTTTATTTAACCTAAAGAGAAGAAACATTTTTTGTATTGTAAATTTTTGGAAAATGTGTTTTGAACATTGTGATATTTATTTTTTTCTGCACCAGCGCTAGATTGTATGTTAAAGTTACTATTATGTAGTGACATTAATTCTTTGAAAATGTTTTGATGTTCGGATGTATTTTTTGGTTGTTAGCGCTTGACTATGCGTCAATGCGGAACTTGTGTTATCGTTAATAATTTTTTGTTTGGGTGATATTTCATGTAATTTATTTTTGGTTATGTATAAGTTTATAACTTAGTTAAATTACTTATTATGCTCTGCTTGTCTTAAGCTTTCTTTTTTGTGTTAGTATATAAATATACTTTAGCATTTTTGTATTTTACAATACGTTGTTACATTTGATAGTTATTGTTAGGTGTTGTTACCAACTTTCTTTACATTTGCATCTTTACTTTCATCTCTCTTTGTTGACTATTCGTCATTTCTTTACATCTTGTCTGTTGTCTTTTCAATATTGTCTGATATTTTGTTTATGCTTCCGTGTTTCATCTTTGATGTAATTCATACTTCTTGTATACTTTTTTCGTGTTACGCTATTTATACTTTCATTCTTGGTAGTGTTAAGTTAATTATATAACTTTAGATAATGTAATTGGTTCTTATAATTCTATTTGTTTTACATGTATGGAATTGTTGTCTTCATTGTCATCTTATGATTCTATTTGATTCTTATCATATTCCCATTTCATATTTTGTCTTTTCTCGTATGATAATTTATTTTCTGTTTAGTTTGTACTATGTATACTTAACTTGGGTTGTGTATTAGATTAATTTTTATTTTGGTATGCTTGAATGATTATGTTGGATGATTTAGTCGTTATCTTACATTTATTGATGATATTTTTGTAGATGTGCTATGTTCTCTTGTCATAGGTATATTTTTGTAGGTAATTGATAGAACTTCATTAATTTTTTTTTTTAAATTTTTGGGGAATTAATTTAAGAGGTATCTGATATAACTTCATTGACCGTTAAATTTTTGGGAGTTAATTTTCAACCAAAAAAAAAATGATATAATCATTTTTTTTTCCCTGGGAGTGCGGCAAACTGATAAGTGCAGATGTGATGAAAGGGAAATGATCTTGGGAAATACGTGTTGAGTAGAGTTAATTTTGGGTTAGAGTACTTGCTTACAGATTGGTATGGATTTGTTTAAAGATATCTCCTCTTAGTTTCGTGGAAGACAGTATGTCAGATAGCAGGTGAACTCTGGTCATAATGAACTGTTTCTGTACTGGTTTTAAGTGATGTGTGAATAGCTCTCGCGGCTAGTGTCCGCAGGGATTTTTGAGAGCAGTGTTAAGAGAACAGTAGATTCTCGTGACTGTGTGAACGGGGTGTGTTCCCGTGGGTTCAGTGTGTGCAGGGTTTTTGACTGAGGTGGTCAGCCCTAAGGTGTTTTTTGGATAATGTATGCCTGCGCAGGGCTATAGAGATTTTGTAGGCCTTGATTATTATATATCTGCCGTAGATGCAGTATTTGTGCACTGATGTGAAGTATAGAGATTTTGTAGGCCTTGATTATTATATATCTGCCGTAGATGCAGTATTTGTGCACTGATGTGAAGTATAGAGATTTTGTAGGCCTTGATTATTATATATCTGCCGTAGATGCAGTATTTGTGCACTGATGTGAAGTATAGAGATTTGGTAGGCCTTGATTATTATATATCTGCCGTAGATGCAGTATTTGTGCACTGATGTGAAGTATAGAGATTTTGTAGGCCTTGATTATTATATATCTGCCGTAGATGCAGTATTTGTGCACTGATGTGAAGTATAGAGATTTTGTAGGCCTTGATTATTATATATCTGCCGTAGATGCAGTATTTGTGCACTGATGTGAAGTATAGAGATTTTGTAGGCCTTGATTATTATATATCTGCCGTAGATGCAGTATTTGTGCACTGATGTGAACTATAGAGATTTTGTAGGCCTTGATTATTATATATCTGCCGTAGATGCAGTATTTGTGCACTGATGTGAAGTATAGAGATTTTGTAGGCCTTGATTATTATATATCTGCCGTAGATGCAGTATTTGTGCACTGATGTGAAGTATAGAGATTTTGTAGGCCTTGATTATTATATATCTGCCGTAGATGCAGTATTTGTGCACTGATGTGAAGTATAGAGATTTTGTAGGCCTTGATTATTATATATCTGCCGTAGATGCAGTATTTGTGCACTGATGTGAAGTATAGAGATTTTGTAGGCCTTGATTATTATATATCTGCCGTAGATGCAGTATTTGTGCACTGATGTGAAGTATAGAGATTTTGTAGGCCTTGATTATTATATATCTGCCGTAGATGCAGTATTTGTGCACTGATGTGGAGTAGAGATTTTGTAGGCCATGATTATTATATAACTGCCGTAGATGCAGTCTTTGTGCACTGATGTGGAGTAGAGATTTTGTAGGCCATGATTATTATATAACTGCCGTAGACGCAGTCTTTGTGCACTGATGTGAGGAGTAGAGATTTTGTAGGCCAGGATGTGTAAGGGCCGTATGGTGTGTTAACTACATTATGAAGATTCATGTTTCGATGTAACTGTATTCGTCTAGATCTACGTGATGTTATAATTGTAATAAACCATGGTTAAAATATCACCAGACGTTACACCATTCCATGACTTGGTGTGTGCGCTACTGTGAGTGACTGTCCCAAAACACACACACACCGTCTTCACCATAAAGACATAATCATAATTATCATTATATTTAATTATCAGTGATCTCTTTCGATTGATTATGGGAACGAAGATAGTTTCTTCTAGGATTGTTAGATCCATGAGTTCCCCAGTGTTGATTCAGTGACGCCAGGAGAGTGTTTTTGTGTTTGCTAGTATATTTCGTATGGCAAGGTAAAGAACTGTTCACTGAACTCTTTCATTCCTAGGCTCAGATGGGCAGACGTCGATATGAATTTACCTATGTATCTATGTCGGGACGACATGTTATCTAGCAGCACTGTATATGTTTATATGCAGCAACTATGAGGACAGAATATGTTGATTCTTGTAGAATCATTTATTGTTGATGAACAAAGCTTCGATTGAAGATTTACTATACATCGTATAGTGAGCGATGCTCAACAGGGAACCAGAAGCCATTTTGGAATCCTATGTATTTTGAGAATCCTATTTATTGTCGATCATCAATCAGAGAACGGGAATGCCCCCCTATTATCAGGTGATGATTAAGAGATCACAGTTATAAAGAAAACCCAATACTAGTGGGTTTACATTATCTCCACATAGATTTGCTGTACTTTACCTAAAGGAATCTTCGCTAGGAAAGAGGTCCTGTTTAGAGTCAAGTTTGAACAGTATTTATTCACTGACATGCTCGGTCAGTAAGACCTGATGATTGTATTGATAAACAATGGAAATCTAAGTGCTTGTTTACAGATGTTCCATTGCAATGTTATTCAACATGAATGCTAACTTATGATGGTAGACCATTGATCAACAATATGCCATTTATGTCAACCTGTGTTCCTGTAACGATGCTCGTACTGTCCATGTGTACGTCCTATTAAATAATATGAAACGACCACAGTAGTCCAGCCATCCTTGACTTCCACCTGTGATTGGAGTGAGTGATCTGTGCACCTGTCGAACTGCCATCCATTCGCGTTTGTCATCATTGATGTCTACACTCACCCATTACATCAGAATACGCACTTAACAGTACACCTTGTCAGGGCCCCAACAGTAGGTGACGTGACCCATTTACAGAACATTGTGACTGGACGAGCTATTCACAAAAAAACCCAGTCCATACTAATCTGGTGCGAGAAACAAAAGCTTTATCAATGTGGTGGCACTTTACCCAAGCATACACGAAAACCACCTTTATCAACTGGTAGGCCAGTTTCCTGGGTCAATCTGCACAGTGGACATTTTGAGAAGTCAGCTACTGAGACCAGACCGTTTCCTGTGGCCTGATACGACACACCAGCAGTACAACTCTACAGTTGAAGTCAGCATGACCTGCCCTATCGATCGTATGCAGTAAATAGGTCAGCGCGCGTTTACAGACGGTGTTTACATAAAACAGACGGCGTTACACAGCAGATTTGTTTACAAGTGAATATTTAATTGTGTTAGCAAGAAGTGCTATGGAACTGAGAGGTCTTACACGTCAGCGGTGGATCTTCTTGTGTTCTGCTACATATTGTTGAACTTTGTAATAGTTAATACAGAAATATAATTTATTAAAGTGGCAGTTTATTTTGAATAGAAACTGTACCATAATTCTGTAGAACTGAGCCTTAGTTGCAACACACTTTTCTACAACACATTACATTGCATTTATATGACATATATGTATTTATGTTTAATGTTTACATATTATTTGTGTGTCTATGTCGCGGGTTTAAGGTTGGGCGGTGATTAGTATAGGATATACCGAGTCATATTGGTCCTATATTAGTGTTCTATAGGGAGCAATTTTCTTAGTTGGAAATTTGCTGCAACATCTGTTGCAATATCTGTTAGCTGTGACGATCTGTCCCATGGTTGTTTTTGTAATATTTTTTTCTGTTCTTCAGTTTTGTTTTGATTTGTTCGTATTTGTAGATCTACTCTGTCCTATAATTTAGTTTTATACACCATTTATATTTATACACTGTGGCGTTATTTGTTTTGTTTATGCCTTTGCAGTTATCATCACAGGTTCGGTGATTAGTTTCTTTAGTTTTCTATTTAATTTAGTTGATTTCTGCAAATGTTTTCGTATTGTTTTTCTTGATTGTCTTTCTTATTTGTACTTTATGTATGTTATAGGTTGACATATACTAGAAAATATACTTGATCATACACTTATGAGAAATAATCAACTGATGACTAATTGCTGTTACTTAAGGTACACAGTTGATTATACAAGACCTTATTTGAAGGCTTGTTTCCCACAGAGATTGTGATAAAAAGAGCTGATTATTCAAGCTATTAAGAGCTTGTTTCCATTTATTTGGAGATAGATTTCATTTTTGCTATTTCAGGTATCTAGTCACATATTAGTATACATTATGTCGACTTTAGATTACTTTATTGAGCAAGGGAAATCCCTAATCAAGACTGGAGATAAGTTGGAGGAGTATGCTACCAGTCAATATGATAAAGCACAAAAAGCTGAGGAGAGAAAACAAAAAAGTGAGGATAGAAAATTGGAAATAGAATTTGAACAAAAGAAATTGCAGATGCAGGTTGAGGAAAAGAGATTCCAAATGGAAATGGAAAAACAAAACAAAGAAGCTGAACAGAAAAGATTAGACAGAGAAGCTGAAGCTGAACAATAGAGATTAGACAAAGAAGCTGAACAAAAAAGATTAGACAGAGAAGCTGAAGCTGAACAAAAGAGATTAGACAGAGAAGCTGAACAGAAGAGATTAGACAGAGAAGCCGAGGAGAGTAAGGCAAAAAGAGAACATGAGGAAAAACTATTTGCATTTGAATTAGAAAAATTGAGATTGACAAATACGAGTAATGTTAATCAGTCAAATGGTAACAGTGGTAAACCCTTTACTTATAAGGTCAAGGTACCAGCGTTCAATCCTTCCAGTGACGATATTACATTCTGGCTGGATCGTTTTGAACGCTCTTGTCGAGCTCATAATGTGGATAAATCACAATATGCTAACCAGTTATCAGAAAATTTGAAAGGTGATTCTCTGACTAGTTTAAGTTTGGTTGAAGAGGCTGACAAGGATAATTATGATGTTATTAGAGCAGCTTTATTGAAAAAATATCAGTTAACTGAGGAAGGTTACCGTATTTTGTTTAAGAAAATGGTACCTGAATCAGGGGTAGAATTCTCAGAATTCATTGCAAGGACACGTCTTACATTTAATCGTTGGATTGAGTTGTCCAAAACAGAAAAGACATATGAAGCCCTTATGGACTTGTTGCTCAGGGACAAAATTATGTCAAGTGTTAATAAACCATTCCTTGAATTCTTACATGAGCGTAAACCCAAGACACTAAAAGAAATGCAAGAATATTGTGACCAATAGGTCACTGCACACCCTGACGTAACTCTTAGCAACACTAAGATTAAAGAGAGTATGCCAGTTGCATCAGCAACACCATACAACCCTAATTATTCACACAAATTTCAGGGACCACAAAACAAGTTTGGGAAAAAAGGTAACCATAATAGTTATCAAAACCAAGGAAACCAATCATTTCAGGGTTCTTCTGCGAAGAACTGGAGACAAGCCGACAGCCCTCAATACAGAGGTGGTCATAATTATAGAAATTTCCGCAGAGCAAGTCATTATAGAAACTATCCAAGTCATCTATCATGGAGACATCAAGACCATAATTATAGAGATACTCATTATAATGAATATGATAATGGTAACCATGAGAATTATGACTCAAACCCAAATAGGGGTTACAATAGAGGAAATAATAATGATTACAGAGGCAATAATAATCGAGGTAGATCACAATACAAAAAACATAAATCACATTTCCAGGCAAACTCTGCACAGCAAGAGTCACATGAAGCCTATAAACAGACCAAAGATAATAATGATGCTAATAATATGGCATGTTCCGCTTTTGATTTTGGGAGAGCATCTCAGTGCCCCCAATGCAAAACATTATTTGAACCAACTACGGTGTCCACTTTAAGTTGTGGCCATCCTCTTCCCGCTCTTCCTGCGTCAGTCGCGCATGATGGAAGAGGTTCTCTTGTCTTACATAGAGGTTTAGTAAATGACAATCCAGTCTCAGTTCTTTTTGATTCTGGATGCACCACAATTGGTGTTAGGCAGTCGCTTGTAGATCCTTCTCGTGCCACTGGAAAAGTAGTCAAATGTGTAACATTTGGCGGCACCTTAGAGAAATACTCTACTGCTATCATTAGGATTGCTACTCCTTTCTTTACAGGAGATGTACACGCATGTCTTCTGCCGAATCCGATCGCTGATCTTATCATCGGTCGTATTCACGGAGTCAAAGAATGCACTCCACAACAAATTTCCGTTTGGGAAAAACAAAATATGCAAACTGCTAATGCTGTAGTCACTAGAGCTCAAGCTCTTAATATGCCTCAAACTTCATCTACTGAAGATAATGAAGTGCATAACCAGGATGATCCCTTGGTAATTTCTCGTGACTCGTTTATAAAACAGCAAGAAGAGGATCCGACTCTAAAGAAATTCTTCACGCTTGCAACAAAAGGTGATCCGAATAAAGATACAAAGCGTAAATCTTGGATTACAATGAAAAATGGCGTACTTGTACGTATGGTGCAAGACTCCGCTAAGTCAAGTCATTCTCAGATTCTTGTTCCCAAGAATTTGAGAGTTAAAATTTTGCAACACGCACACGACTCTCAGTGTGCTGGACATATGGGTTTTTCCCGTACAAAGTCAAGAGTTCTTGCGGCTTTCTTTTGGCCTTTTGTGAACAAGGACATACGGATTTATTGTCGATCTTGTATAGTATGTCAAGAAGTCAAATCCAAAGGTCCACGCCATGCTGCACCTATTCAGGCTGCAGACATTCCTATTCGACCATTTCAGAAAATGGCCATAGACATTATTGGTCCATTTAAGATCAAGTCTGCCAGAGGACATCAGTTTATCTTGACGTGTGTTGATATGTGCACACGTTGGCCAGAGGCTATTCCTCTGAGGAGCATTACTACTGCTGATATTGCAGATGCTCTTTGGCTTATATTTTCTCGTCTGGGGTTCCCCGGAGAAATATTATCAGACCATGGCACCCAACTAATATCGGATACCATGTCTCAAGTGATGTCGACTCTGCAGATAGAGAGAAACTGATATCGGATACCATGTCTCAAGTGATGTCGACTCTGAAGATAGAGAGATCTTTGAGTAGTATCTATCATCCTATGTCCAATGGGATGGTCGAACGGCTAAATAGAACACTCAAAAACTTACTAGGGAAGATAACTGAGGATCATCCTCAAGATTGGGACAGGGTTTTACCCGCGGCCCTCTTCGCTTACAGAGAGTTCCCCAATGAACATACAGGATTTTCTCCCTTTGAACTTGTCTTTGGCGCGCGACCGCGCGGCCCTATGTCTTTGCTTCATGATCTCATAACCGCTGATAATAATACCGATGACACGAAATCTTCTTACGAATATGTCATCGCGCTGAGACAAAAGATTATCGAAGCATGCAAATTGGCAACTTCTTCTTCTGAATTTGCTAAGCAGAAAGCAAGACAATTTGCCAATAAGAAAAGAACCTTACGACAACTTTGTCCTGGTGACAAAGCATTTGTTTTACTACCTTGTAGGGAAAACAGACTTCTTATTTCTTGGAAAGGTCCGTACGATATAATCTCGAAAATTTCCGATGTTGACTACATTGTCGATATTGATGGAAAGCATAAAACCTTCCACATCAATATGCTTACGGAATTCCATGAACGTCCTGATTATTTACAGCCTATTTTCCAGGCAACGGACGATTCACCAGTCCAACATGGTCATTACTCATCACTGTCCGTAATACAGGATGAGGAAACAAGTTTTTCGGATGTTAATCTTCCGCTTCCGATGATTTCACTTCATTCTAGTGAATCATGGAAAAACGTTACTGTTTCTCCGGATTTGTCTTTAGGAGAACAGCGACAAGTTTCGGCTATGTTACAAACATTTCAGGATGTCCTTACTGACATCCATGGACAAACTCATGTCATTGAACATGACATTATTCTAACTGACCATAATCCTATTAGGGTCAGACCTTATCCTATCCCTATACATTTTCAAGCACAGGTTGAGAAGGAGTTGGATGAGATGATAGATTTAAAAATAATTGAACCATCCACTTCTGCGTATTCTTCGCCGATGGTTATTGTTCGGAAAAAAGACAATAACATACGTCTTTGCGTTGACTATCGCAAATTGAATCAAGTTACGAAGTTCGATGCTGAACCTATGCCTTTACTAGAAGAGCTACTTACTAGGCTTTCTAAATCTCATTTTTTCACTAAACTAGATTTGTCTAAAAAATATTGGCAAGTTCCTTTATCTGAACGCGCCAAACCAATTACGGCTTTTTCTACACCTAGAGGCCTTTTTCAATGGAATTTCATGCCTTTCGGCCTTATGAACGCACCAGCTACATTCGTACGCAAGATGCGTCGAATTCTATCTTATCGGTCAGATGTCATCGCGTATCTAGACGACATCTGTCTTTTCAGCGATACTTGGGAAGATCACTATTCGGGGTTAGTTGAATTACTGTCTACTCTACGAGAGTATAACCTGACAGCGAAACCCTCTAAAGCCTGCATTGGTTTTAGCGAAATTTCTTTCTTAGGCCATCGAGTGGGTCATGGTTTCCTAAAGTCAGAGGACCATAATATCACTAAGATACTTAACATCTCTATTCCTAAGACTAAAAAGCAAGTGCGAAGTCTCTTAGGTCTTATTCAATTTTATGGAAGATTCATTCCGAATCTATTCTCTATCATGGCACCTCTTTCTACACTACTAAAAACAGGGTCGCCTATTATGGTCCACTGGTAACAAGAATGCCAATCCTCTTTGGATAAGATCAAAACTATGTTTTCATCACCACCTATTTTAGTGTTACCTACTACAGATAAGACATTTGTTCTTCGTAGTGACGCTTCATCCACTGGGATTGGAGCGGCACTAATGCAAGAATACTCTGGAACTCTGCATCCTGTAATGTATATCTCCAGAAAGCTTAATGCTGCAGAAAGGAATTATTCGGTTTTAGACCGTGAACTATTGGCTCTGGTGTGGTCAATTCTCAAATTACAAAGATTCCTTCTAGGCGCACATTTCATAGTAGAAACCGATCAGAAAGCTCTTACGGCTATACAGAGTAAGAACTTGAAGAGTTCGAGGTCTACTTGATATGCAATTGCTCTTTAACCTTTTCATTTTTTGGGTACGAGCTATCCGGGGATCAGATAATGTGATGGCAGACATTCTGTCTAGATGCCCACATGATTCCACTTAACTGTTGAGTCTTAGACTTCTTAACACTTCCAACTCGACAACAGATTTTTCTTTTCTATATCAAGATAGATACACATTGTAATTTGTAATATAGTGATTGTATCACTACGTTCATTGATATATATATTCACCGGTACTCGTTGATGATTTTTCTTTTTTGTCAATCGTGTACTTATAATGCTTAAATATGAAATTGTCATTGCAAGTATAGTAGTATGCGTTGATGACACCTCCCTGGAAACATTTATGCTTAAGGGAAATGCTTTCTCTGAGAGGTTGAGATGTATTCTCACCACTCAATCTATATTTCGACTTTGCCTTAATTTGGCTTATAAATTCCAGATATTTCTCATCTGCGCAGTATTTGTGCATTGGGAGCCTATTGTATGTTGCTCTCAGATGAAAAAAAAATTATTTTCATTTTTTTCCCGGGGGGGTGTGGTAGTCTGTTGCGCACATATTCTTTCTTTGTGTGGCGCACAGATTACTGTAACGTAAAATGTATTTATTTGTCTGATAAAAATATATTTATCTTTGAATTCACGATTTTCAGTCTAAAGGGACAGAACTCAGATTAGGCGATGTGTATTCATTCTGTGAGTTATCGCTTCTTGTATCTTTCCCGAAGATCGAACTAAGCGTAGGAATCTGGGTTTACAGCGATCTATTCTGTGTTTGGTTAGAAATAGATTGTTCTTGCTTCAGAATATCTATGGCCCGAATCTATGTGTAGTTCTTGTCTATGTAGGACGAGTATGTCTTATATCTTGATATCTTAGTATGTTTAAGTGGAACTATTTTTCCTTGTACTGTACTTTGGGGTCAGGTGCTTTCGGCGCATGAAGATAGGTTAGAGAGTTCTTTGGTGATGAAGGAGCCTGGCGGGACGTCATGTCTTAGACCTGTCCAAAGTTTGTGATCTCTTTCGATTGATTATGGGAACGAAGATAGTTTCTTCTAGGATTGTTAGATCCATGAGTTCCCCAGTGTTGATTCAGTGACGCCAGGAGAGTGTTTTTGTGTTTGCTAGTATATTTCGTATGGCAAGGTAAAGAACTGTTCACTGAACTCTTTCATTTCTAGGCTCAGATGGGCAGACGTCGATATGAATTTACCTATGTATCTATGTCGGGACGACATGTTATCTAGCAGCACTGTATATGTTTATATGCAGCAACTATGAGGACAGAATATGTTGATTCTTGTAGAATCATTTATTGTTGATGAACAAAGCTTCGATTGAAGATTTACTATACATCCGTATAGTGAGCGATGCTCAACAGGGAACCAGAAGCCATTTTGGAATGCTATGTATTTTGAGAATCCTATTTATTGTCGATCATCAATCAGAGAACGGGAATGCCCCCCTATTATCAGGTGATGATTAAGAGATCACAGTTATAAAGAAAACCCAATACTAGTGGGTTTACATTATCTCCACATAGATTTGCTGTACTTTACCTAAAGGAATCTTCGCTAGGAAAGAGGTCCTGTTTAGGAGTCAAGTTTGAACAGTATTTATTCACTGACATGCTCGGTCAGTAAGGCCTGATGATTGTATTGATAAACAATGGAAATCTAAGTGCTTGTTTACAGATGTTCCATTGCAATGTTATTCAACATGAATGCTAACTTATGATGGTAGACCATTGATCAACAATATGCCATTTATGTCAACCTGTGTTCCTGTAACGATGCTCGTACTGTCCATGTGTACGTCCTATTAAATAATATGAAACGACCACAGTAGTCCAGCCATCCTTGACTTCCACCTGTGATTGGAGTGAGTGACCTGTGCACCTGTCGAACTGCCATCCATTCGCGTTTGTCATCATTGATGTCTACACTCACCCATTACATCAGAATACGCACTTAACAGTACACCTTGTCAGGGCCCCAACAGTAGGTAACCTGACCCATTTACAGAACATTGTGACTGGACGAGCTATTCACACAAAAAAATCCAGTCCATACTAATCTGGTGCGAGAAACAAAAGCTTTATCAATGTGGTGGCACTTTACCCAAGCATACACGAAAACCAACTTTATCAACTGGTAGGCCAGTTTCCTGGGTCAATCTGCACAGTGGACATTTTGAGAAGTCAGCTACTGAGACCAGACCGTTTCCTGTGGCCTGATACGACACACCAGCAGTACAACTCTACAGTTGAAGTCAGCATGACCTGCCCTATCGATCGTATGCAGTAAATAGGTCAGCGCGCGTTTACAGACGGTGTTTACATAAAACAGACGGCGTTACACAGCAGATTTGTTTACAAGTGAATATTTAATTGTGTTAGCAAGAAGTGCTATGGAACAGAGAGGTCTTACACGTCAGCGGTGGATCTTCTTGTGTTCTGCTACATATTGTTGAACTTAGTAATAGTTAATACAGAAATATAATTTATTAAAGTGGCAGTTTATTTTGAATAGAAACTGTACCATAATTCTGTAGAACTGAGCCTTAGTTGCAACACACTTTTCTGCAACACATTACATTGCATTTATATGACATATATGTATTTATGTTTAATGTTTACATATTATTTGTGTGTCTATGTCGCGGGTTTAAGGTTGGGCGGTGATTAGTATAGGATATACCGAGTCATATTGGTCCTATATTAGTGTTCTATAGGGAGCAATTTTCTTAGTTGGAAATTTGCTGCAACATCTGTTGCAATATCTGTTAGCTGTGACGATCTGTCCCATGGTTGTTTTTGTAATATTTTTTCTGTTCTTCAGTTTTGTTTTGATTTGTTCGTATTTGTAGATCTACTCTGTCCTATAATTTAGTTTTATACACCATTTATATTTATACACTGTGGCGTTATTTGTTTTGTTTATGCCTTTGCAGTTATCATCACAGGTTCGGTGATTAGTTTCTTTAGTTTTCTATTTAATTTAGTTGATTTCTGCAAATGTTTTCGTATTGTTTTTCTTGATTGTCTTTCTTATTTGTACTTTATGTATGTTATAGGTTGACATATACTAGAAAATATACTTGATCATACACTTATGAGAAATAATCAACTGATGACTAATTGCTGTTACTTAAGGTACACAGTTGATGATACAAGACCTTATTTGAAGGCTTGTTTCCCACAGAGATTGTGATAAAAAGAGCTGATTATTCAAGCTATTAAGAGCTTGTTTCCATTTATTTGGAGATAGATTTCATTTTTGCTATTTCAGGTATCTAGTCACATATTAGTATACATTATGTCGACTTTAGATTACTTTATTGAGCAAAGGAAATCCCTAATCAAGACTGGAGATAAGTTGGAGGAGTATGCTACCAGTCAATATGATAAAGCACAAAAAGCTGAGGAGAGAAAACAAAAAAGTGAGGATAGAAAATTGGAAATAGAATTTGAACAAAAGAAATTGCAGATGCAGGTTGAGGAAAAGAGATTCCAAATGGAAATGGAAAAACAAAACAAAGAAGCTGAACAGAAAAGATTAGACAGAGAAGCTGAAGCTGAACAATAGAGATTATACAGAGAAGCTGAACAAAAAAGATTAGACAGAGAAGCTGAAGCTGAACAAAAGAGATTAGACAGAGAAGCTGAACAGAAGAGATTAGACAGAGAAGCCGAGGAGAGTAAGGCAAAAAGAGAACATGAGGAAAAACTATTTGCATTTGAAAAAGAAAAATTGAGATTGACAAATATGAGTAATGTTAATCAGTCAAATGGTAACAGTGGTAAACCCTTTACTTATAAGGTCAAGGTACCAGCGTTCAATCCTTCCAGTGACGATATTACATTCTTGCTGGATCGTTTTGAACGCTCTTGTCGAGCTCATAATGTGGATAAATCACAATATGCTAACCAGTTATCAGAAAATTTGAAAGGTGATTCTCTGACTAGTTTAAGTTTGGTTGAAGAGGCTGACAAGGATAATTATGATGTTATTAGAGCAGCTTTATTGACAAAATATCAGTTAACTGAGGAAGGTTACCGTATTTTGTTTAAGAAAATGGTACCTGAATCAGGGGTAGAATTCTCAGAATTCATTGCAAGGACACGTCTTACATTTAATCGTTGGATTGAGTTGTCCAAAACAGAAAAGACATATGAAGCCCTTATATACTTGTTGCTCAGGGACAAAATTATGTCAAGTGTTAATAAACCATTCCTTGAATTCCTACATGAGCGTAAACCCAAGACACTAAAAGAAATGCAAGAATATTGTGACCAATACGTCACTGCACACCCTGACGTAACTCTTAGCAACACTAAGATTAAAGAGAGTATGCCAGTTGCATCAGCAACACCATACAACCCTAATTATTCACACAAATTTCAGGGACCACAAAACAAGTTTGGGAAAAAAGGTAACCATAATAGTTATCAAAACCAAGGAAACCAATCATTTCAGGGTTCTTCTGCGAAGAACTGGAGACAAGCTGACAGCCCTCGATACAGAGGTGGTCATAATTATAGAAATTTCCGCAGAGCAAGTCATTATAGAAACTATCCAAGTCATCCATCATGGAGACATCAAGACCATAATTATGGAGATACTCATTATAATGAATATGATAATGGTAACCATGAGAATTATGACTCAAACCCAAATAGGGGTTACAATAGAGGAAATAATAATGATTACAGAGGCAATAATAATCGAGGTAGATCACAATACAAAAAACATAAATCACATTTCCAGGCAAACTCTGCACAGCAAGAGTCACATGAAGCCTATAAACAGACCAAAGATAATAATGATGCTAATAATATGGCATGTTCCGCTTTTGATTTTGGGAGAGCATCTCAGTGCCCCCAATGCAAAACATTATTTGAACCAACTACGGTGTCCACTTTAAGTTGTGGCCATCCTCTTCCCGCTCTTCCTGCGTCAGTCGCGCATGATGGAAGAGGTTCTCTTGTCTTACATAGAGGTTTAGTAAATGACAATCCAGTCTCAGTTCTTTTTGATTCTGGATGCACCACAATTGGTGTTAGGCAGTCGCTTGTAGATCCTTCTCGTGCCACTGGAAAAGTAGTCAAATGTGTAACATTTGGCGGCACCTTAGAGAAATACTCTACTGCTATCATTAGGATTGCTACTCCTTTCTTTACAGGAGATGTACACGCATGTCATCTGCCGAATCCGATCGCTGATCTTATCATCGGTCGTATTCACGGAGTCAAAGAATGCACTCCACAACAAATTTCCGTTTGGGAAAAACAAAATATGCAAACTGCTAATGCTGTAGTCACTAGAGCTCAAGCTCTTAATATGCCTCAAACTTCATCTACTGAAGATAATGAAGTGCATAACCAGGATGATCCCTTGGTAATTTCTCGTGACTCATTTATAAAACAGCGGGAGCCGCGCTAGCGTAGTGGTTACAACACCGCTCTGGCGACCGGGTGATACAGGATCAAACCCGGGCGACGGCATTTGAGGATTTTTCGTCGACCGGGATTTGGACTGGATTAACTCGAGAACTGGCGAAGACATTTGAAGGAGTGTCGTCGACCAGGGACTGGCGGCTCCTGAGCCGACCCAGCTGCAATGGGTACCTCCGAAATCGGCGAGTATTTGCCTGAATGGCGAGGAACACCTGTCTCTGTACAAGAAATAAAGGGATACTCACGTAAAATCAATGTCAGGTTAGACATAAATAATAACCTGAGATTTCGCCTCGAGTATTAGCGGGCGTACAAAAAAAAAAAAATAAAACAGCAAGAAGAGGATCCGACTCTAAAGAAATTCTTCACGCTTGCAACAAAAGGTGATCCGAATAAAGATACAAAGCGTAAATCTTGGATTACAATGAAAAATGGCGTACTTGTACGTATGGTGCAAGACTCCGCTAAGTCAAGTCATTCTCAGATTCTTGTTCCCAAGAATTTGAGAGTTAAAATTTTGCAACACGCACACGACTCTCAGTGTGCTGGACATAAGGGTTTTTCCCGTACAAAGTCAAGAGTTCGTGCGGCTTTCTTTTGGCATTTTGTGAACAAGGACATACGGATTTATTGTAGATCTTGTATAGTATGTCAAGAAGTAGAATCCAAAGGTCCACGCCATGCTGCACCTATTCAGGCTGCAGACATTCCTATTCGACCATTTCAGAAAATGGCGATAGACATCATTGGTCCATTTAAGATCAAATCTGCTAGAGGACATCAGTTTATCTTAACGTGTGTAGACATGTGCACACGTTGGTCAGAGGCTATTCCTCTGAGGAGCATTACTACTGCTGACATTGCAGATGCTCTTTGGCTTATATTTTCTCGTCTGGGATTCCCCGGAGAAATATTATCAGACCATGGCACCCAACTAATATCGGATACCATGTCTCAAGTGATGTCAACTCTGCAGATAGAGAAAAACTAATATCGGATACCATGTCTCAAGTGATGTCGACTCTGCAGATAGAGAGATCTTTGAGTAGTATCTATCATCCTATGTCCAATGGGATGGTCGAACGGCTAAATAGAACACTCAAATCTTACTAGGGAAGATAACTGAGGATCATCCTCAAGATTGGGACAGGGTTTTAACCGCGCCCCTCTTCGCTTACAGAGAGTTCCCCAATGAACATACAGGATTTTCTCCCTTTGAACTTGTCTCTGGCGCGCGACCGCGCGGCCCTATGTCTTTGCTTCATGATCTCATAACCGCTGATAATAATACCGATGACACGAAATCTTCTTACGAATATGTCATCGTGCTGAGACAAAAGATTATCGAAGCATGCAAATTGGCAACGTCCTCTTCTGAATTTGCTAAGCAGAAGGCAAGACAATTTGCTAATAAGAAGAGAACTTTACGACAACTTTGTCCTGGTGACAAAGAATTTGTTTTACTACCTTGCAGGGAAAACAGACTTCTTATTTCTTGGAAAGGTCCGTACGATATAATCTCGAAAATTTCCGATGTTGACTACATTGTCGATATTGATGGAAAGCATAAAACCTTCCACATCAATATGCTTACGGAATTCTATGAACGTCCTGATTATTTACAGCCTATTTTCCAGGCAACGGACGATTCACCAGTCCAACATGGTCATTACTCATCACTGTCCGTAATACAGGATGAGGAAACAAGTTTTTCGGATGTTAATCTTCCGCTTCCGATGATTCCACTTCATTCTAGGGAATCATGGAAAAACGTTACTGTTTCTCCGGATTTGTCTTTAGGAGAACAGCGACAAGTTTCGGCTATGTTACAAACATTTCAGGATGTCCTTACTGACATCCATGGACAAACTCATGTCATTGAACATGACATTATTCTAACTGACCATAATCCTATTAGGGTCAGACCTTATCCTATCCCTATACATTTTCAAGCACAGGTTGAGAAGGAATTGGATGAGATGATAGATTTAGAAATAATTGAACCATCCACTTCTGCGTATTCTTCGCCGATGGTTATTGTTCGGAAAAAAGACAATAACATACGTCTTTGCGTTGACTATCGCAAATTGAATCAAGTTACGAAGTTCGATGCTGAACCTATGCCTTTACTAGAAGAGCTACTTACTAGGCTTTCTAAATCTCATTTTTTCACTAAACTAGATTTGTCTAAAGGATATTGGCAAGTTCCTTTATCTGAACGTGCCAAACCAATTACGGCTTTTTCTACACCTAGAGGCCTTTTTCAATGGAATTTCATGCCTTTCGGCCTTATGAACGCACCAGCTACATTCGTACGCATGATGCGTCGAATTCTATCTTATCGGTCAGATGTCATCGCGTATCTAGACGACATCTGTCTTTTCAGCGATACTTGGGAAGATCACTATTCGGGGTTAGTTGAATTACTGTCTACTCTACGAGAGTATAACCTGACAGCGAAACCCTCTAAAGCCTGCATTGGTTTTAGCGAAATTTCTTTCTTAGGCCATCGAGTGGGTCATGGTTTCCTAAAGACAGAGGACCATAATATCACTAAGATACTTAACATCTCTATTCCTAAGACTAAAAAGCAAGTGCGAAGTCTCTTAGGTCTTATTCAATTTTATGGAAGATTCATTCCGAATCTATTCTCTATCATGGCACCTCTTTCTACACTACTAAAAACAGGGTCGCCTAATATGGTCCACTGGTCACAAGAATGCCAATCCTCTTTGGATAAGATCAAAACTATGTTTTCATCACCACCTATTTTAGTGTTACCTACTACAGATAAAAGGAGCCGCGGTAGCATAGTGGTTAGTGCACTGGCTTCCTAGCGCAGTGGTCTATGGTTCGATCCCCAGATGAGGCGGAAAATTTTTAGGCCACAAACGGCTCCTGGGTCGACCCAGCCCCAAATGGGTACCAGAGCTACTCTGGGAAGGTTAAGGCGGCCGGCGTGATGCCGACCACATCACCCCTCGTGTGCCGACGGTCAAGATAATATGGGCCTAACACCATATTCCCAATATGCCTCAATGGGCGTGTAACGGGTTCCTTTACCTTTACTACAGATAAGACATTTGTTCTTCGTAGTGACGCTTCATCCACTGGGATTGGAGCGGCACTAATGCAAGAATACTCTGGAACTCTGCATCCTGTAATGTATATCTCCAGAAAGCTTAATGCTGCAGAAAGGAATTATTCGGTTTTAGACCGTGAACTATTAGCTATGGTATGGTCAATTCTCAAATTACAAAGATTCCTTCTAGGCGCACATTTCATAGAAGAAACCGATCAGAAAGCTCTTACGGCTATACAGAGTAAGAATTTGAAGAGTTCGAGGTCTACTTGATATGCAATTGCTCTTCAACCTTTTCATTTTTTAGGTACGAGCTATCCGGGGATCAGATAATGTGATGGCAGACATTCTGTCTAGATGCCCACATGATTCCACTTAACTGTTGAGTCTTAGACTTCTTAACACTTCCAACTCGACAACAGATTTTTCTTTTCTATATCAAGATAGATACACATTGTAATTTGTAATATAGTGATTGTATCACTACGTTCATTGATGTATATATTCACTGGTACTCGTTGATGGTTTTTCTTTTTTGTCAATCATGTACTTATAATGCTTAAATATGAAATTGTTATATGCATTGTGTCATTGCAAGTATAGTAGTATGCGTTGGTGACACCTCCCTGGAAACATTTATGCTTAAGGGAAATGCTTTCTCTGAGAGGTTGAGATGTATTCTCACCAGTCGATCTATATTTCAACTTTGCCTTAATTTGGCTTATAAATTCCAGATATTTCTCATCTGCGCAGTATTTGTGCGTTGGGAGCCTATTGTATGTTGCTCTCAGATGAAAAAAAAAATGATTTTCATTTTTTTTCCCGGGGGGTGTGGTAGTCTGTTGCGCACATATTCTTTATTTGTGTAGCGCACAGATTACTGTTATGTAAAATGTGTTTATTTGTCTGATAAAAATATATTTATCTTTGAATTCACGATTTTCAGTCTAAAGGGACAGAACTCAGATTAGGCGATGTGTATTCATTCTGTGAGTTATCGCTTCTTGTATCTTTCCTGAAGATCGAACTAAGCGTAGGAATCTGGGTTTATAGCGATCTATTCTGTGTTTGGTTAGAAATAGATTGTTCTTGCTTCAGAATATCTATGGCCCGAATCTATGTGTAGTTCTTGTCTATGTAGGACGAGTATGTCTTATATCTTGATATCTTAGTATGTTTAAGTGGAACTATTTTTCCTTGTACTGTACTTTGGGGTCAGGTGCTTTCGGCGCATGAAGATAGGTTAGAGAGTTCTTCGGTGATGAAGGAGCCTGGCGGGACGTCATGTCTTAGACCTGTCCAAAGTTTGTGATCTCTTTCGATTGATTATGGGAACGAAGATAGTTTCTTCTAGGATTGTTAGATCCATTAGTTCCCCAGTCTTGATTCAGTGACGCCAGGAGAGTGTTTTTGTGTTTGCTAGTATATTTCGTATGGCAAGGTAAAGAACTGTTCACTGAACTCTTTCATTCCTAGGCTCAGATGGGCAGACGTCGATATGAATTTACCTATGTATCTATGTCGGGACGACATGTTATCTAGCAGCACTGTATATGTTTATATGCAGCAACTATGCGGACAGAATATGTTGATTCTTGTAGAATCATTTATTGTTGATGAACAAAGCTTCGATTGAAGATTTACTATACATCCGTATAGTGAGCGATGCTCAACAGGGAACCAGAAGCCATTTTGGAATCCTATGTATTTTGAGAATCCTATTTATTGTCGATCATCAATCAGAGAACGGGAATGCCCCCCTATTATCAGGTGATGATTAAGAGATCACAGTTATAAAGAAAACCCAATACTAGTGGGTTAACATTATCCCCACATAGATTTGCTGTACTTTACCTAAAGGAATCTTCGCTAGGAAAGAGGTCCTGTTTAGGAGTCAAGTTTGAACAGTATTTATTCACTGACATGCTCGGTCAGTAAGGCCTGATGATTGTATTGATAAACAATGGAAATCTAAGTGCTTGTTTACAGATGTTCCATTGCAATGTTATTCAACATGATTGCTAACTTATGATGGTAGACCATTGATCAACAATATGCCATTTATGTCAACCTGTGTTCCTGTAACGATGCTCGTACTGTCCATGTGTACGTCCTATTAAATAATATGAAACGACCACAGTAGTCCAGCCATCCTTGACTTCCACCTGTGATTGGAGTGAGTGACCTGTGCACCTGTCGAACTGCCATCCATTCGCGTTTGTCATCATTGATGTCTACACTCACCCATTTTATCAGAATACGCACTTAACAGTACACCTTGTCAGGGCCCCAACAGTAGGTAACCTGACCCATTTACAGAACATTGTGACTGGACGAGCTATTCACACAAAAAACCCAGTCCATACTAATCTGGTGCGAGAAACAAAAGCTTTATCAATGTGGTGGCACTTTACCCAAGCATACACGAAAACCACCTTTATCAACTGGTAGGCCAGTTTCCTGGGTCAATCTGCACAGTGGACATTTTGAGAAGTCAGCTACTGAGACCAGACCGTTTCCTGTGGCCTGATACGACACACCAGCAGTACAACTCTACAGTTGAAGTCAGCATGACCTGCCCTATCAATTGTATGCAGTAAATAGGTCAGCGCGCGTTTACAGACGGTGTTTACATAAAACAGAGGGCGTTACACAGCAGATTTGTTTGCAAGTGAATATTTAATTGTGTTAGCAAGAAGTGCTATGGAATTGAGAGGTCTTACACGTCAGCGATGGATCTTCTTGTGTTCTGCTACATATTGTTGAACTTTGTAATAGTTAATACAGAAATATAATTTATTAAAGTGGCAGTTTATTTTGAATAGAAACTGTACCATAATTCTGTAGAACTGAGCCTTAGTTGCAACACACTTTTCTGCAACACATTACATTGCATTTATATGACATATATGTATTTATGTTTAATGTTTACATATTATTTGTGTGTCTATGTCGCGGGTTTGAGGTTGGGCGGTGACTAGTATAGGATATACCGAGTCATATTGGTCCTATATTAGTGTTCTATAGGGAGCAATTTTCTTAGTTGGAAATTTGATGCAACATCTGTTGCAATATCTGTTAGCTGTGACGATCTGTCCCATGGTTGTTTTTGTAATATTTTTTCTGTTCTTCACTTTTGTTTTGATTTGTTCGTATTTGTAGATCTACTCTGCCCTATAATTTAGTTTTATACACCATTTATATTTATACACTGTGGCGTTATTTGTTTTGTTTATGCCTTTGCAGTTATCATCACAGGTTCGGCGATTAGTTTCTTTAGTTTTCTATTTAATTTAGTTGATTTCTGCAAATGTTTTCGTATTGTTTTTCTTGATTGTCTTTCTTATTTGTACTTTATGTATGTTATTGGTTGACATATACTAGAAAATATACTTGATCATACACTTATGAGAAATAATCAACTGATGACTAATTGCTGTTACTTAAGGTACACAATTGATAATACAAGACCTTATTTGAAGGCTTGTTTCCCACAGAGATTGTGATAAAAAGAGCTGATTATTCAAGCCATTAAGAGCTTGTTTCCATTTATTTGGAGATAGATTTCATTTTTGCTATTTCAGGTATCTAGTCACATATTAGTATACATTATGTCGACTTTAGATTACTTTATTGAGCAAGGGAAATCCCTAATCAAGACTGGAGATAAGTTGGAGGAGTATGCTACCAGTCAATATGATAAAGCACAAAAAGCTGAGGAGAGAAAACAAAAAAGTGAGGATAGAAAATTGGAAATAGAATTTGAACAAAAGAAATTGCAGATGCAGGTTGAGGAAAAGAGATTCCAAATGGAAATGGAAAAACAAAACAAAGAAGCTGAACAGAAAAGATTAGACAGAGAAGCTGAAGCTGAACAATAGAGATTAGACAGAGAAGCTGAACAAAAAAGATTAGACAGAGAAGCTGAAGCTGAACAAAAGAGATTAGACAGAGAAGCTGAACAGAAGAGATTAGACAGAGAAGCCGAGGAGAGTAAGGCAAAAAGAGAACATGAGGAAAAACTATTTGCATTTGAAAAAGAAAAATTGAGATTGACAAATATGAGTAATGTTAATCAGTCAAATGGTAACAGTGGTAAACCCTTTACTTATAAGGTCAAGGTACCAGCGTTCAATCCTTCCAGTGACGATATTACATTCTGGCTGGATCGTTTTGAACGCTCTTGTCGAGCTCATAATGTGGATAAATCACAATATGCTAACCAGTTATCAGAAAATTTGAAAGGTGATTCTCTGACTAGTTTAAGTTTGGTTGAAGAGGCTGACAAGGATAATTATGATGTTATTAGAGCAGCTTTATTGAAAAAATATCAGTTAACTGAGGAAGGTTACCGTATTTTGTTTAAGAAAATGGTACCTGAATCAGGGGTAGAATTCTCAGAATTCATTGCAAGGACACGTCTTACATTTAATCGTTGGATTGAGTTGTCCAAAACAGAAAAGACATATGAAGCCCTTATATACTTGTTGCTCAGGGACAAAATTATGTCAAGTGTTAATAAACCATTCCTTGAATTCCTACATGAGCGTAAACCCAAGACACTAAAAGAAATGCAAGAATATTGTGACCAATACGTCACTGCACACCCTGACGTAACTCTTAGCAACACTAAGATTAAAGAGAGTATGCCAGTTGCATCAGCAACACCATACAACCCTAATTATTCACACAAATTTCAGGGACCACAAAACAAGTTTGGGAAAAAAGGTAACCATAATAGTTATCAAAACCAAGGAAACCAATCATTTCAGGGTTCTTCTGCGAAGAACTGGAGACAAGCTGACAGCCCTCGATACAGAGGTGGTCATAATTATAGAAATTTCCGCAGAGGAAGTCATTATAGAAACTATCCAAGTCATCCATCATGGAGACATCAAGACCATAATTATAGAGATACTCATTATAATGAATATGATAATGGTAACCATGAGAATTATGACTCAAACCCAAATAGGGGTTACAATAGAGGAAATAATAATGATTACAGAGGCAATAATAATCGAGGTAGATCACAATACAAAAAACATAAATCACATTATCAGGCAAACTCTGCACAGCAAGAGTCACATGAAGCCTATAAACAGACCAAAGATAATAATGATGCTAATAATATGGCATGTTCCGCTTTTGATTTTGGGAGAGCATCTCAGTGCCCCCAATGCAAAACATTATTTGAACCAACTACGGTGTCCACTTTAAGTTGTGGCCATCCTCTTCCCGCTCTTCCTGCGTCAGTCGCGCATGATGGAAGAGGTTCTCTTGTCTTACATAGAGGTTTAGTAAATGACAATCCAGTCTCAGTTCTTTTTGATTCTGGATGCACCACAATTGGTGTTAGGCAGTCGCTTGTAGATCCTTCTCGTGCCACTGGAAAAGTAGTCAAATGTGTAACATTTGGCGGCACCTTAGAGAAATACTCTACTGCTATCATTAGGATTGCTACTCCTTTCTTTACAGGAGATGTACACGCATGTCTTCTGCCGAATCCGATCGCTGATCTTATCATCGGTCGTATTCACGGAGTCAAAGAATGCACTCCACAACAAATTTCCGTTTGGGAAAAACAAAATATGCAAACTGCTAATGCTGTAGTCACTAGAGCTCAAGCTCTTAATATGCCTCAAACTTCATCTACTGAAGATAATGAAGTGCATAACCAAGATGATCCCTTGGTAATTTCTCGTGACTCGTTTATAAAACAGCAAGAAGAGGATCCGACTCTAAAGAAATTCTTCACTCTTGCAACAAAAGGTGATAAATCTTGGATTACAATGAAGAATGGCGTACTTGTACGTATGGTGCAAGACTCCACTAAGTCAAGTCATTCTCAAATCCTGCTTCCCAAGAATTTGAGAGTTAAAATTTTGCAGCACGCACACGACTCTCAGTGTGCTGGACATATGGGTTTTTCCCGTACAAAGTCAAGAGTTCTTGCGGCTTTCTTTTGGCCTTTTGTGAACAAGGACATACGGATTTATTGTCGATCTTGTATAGTATGTCAAGAAGTCAAATCCAAAGGTCCACGCCATGCTGCACCTATTCAGGCTGCAGACATTCCTATTCGACCATTTCAGAAAATGGCGATAGACATCATTGGTCCATTTAAGATCAAATCTGCTAGAGGACATCAGTTTATCTTAACGTGTGTGGACATGTGCACACGTTGGCCAGAGGCTATTCCTCTGAAGAGCATTACTACTGCTGACATTGCAGATGCTCTTTGGCTTATATTTTCTCGTCTGGGATTCCCCGGAGAAATATTATCAGACCATGGCACCCAACTAATATCGGATACCATGTCTCAAGTGATGTCGACTCTGCAGATAGAGAGATCTTTGAGTAGTATCTATCATCCTATGTCCAATGGGATGGTCGAACGGCTAAATAGAACACTCAAAAACTTACTAGGGAAGATAACTGAGGATCATCCTCAAGATTGGGACAGGGTTTTACCCGCGGCCCTCTTCGCTTACAGAGAGGTCCCCAATGAACATACAGGATTTTCTCCCTTTGAACTTGTCTTTGGCGCGCGACCGCGCGGCCCTATGTCTTTGCTTCATGATCTCATAACCGCTGATAATATTACCGATGACACAAAATCTTCTTACGAATATGTCATCGCGCTGAGACAAAAGATTATCGAAGCATGCAAATTGGCAACTTCTTCTTCTGAATTTGCTAAGCAGAAGGCAAGACAATTTGCCAATAAGAAAAGAACCTTACGACAACTTTGTCCTGGTGACAAAGCATTTGTTTTGCTACCTTGTAGGGAAAACAGACTTCTTATTTCTTGGAAAGGTCCGTACGATATAATCTCGAAAATTTCCGATGTTGACTACATTGTCGATATTGATGGAAAGCATAAAACCTTCCACATCAATATGCTTACGGAATTCCATGAACGTCCGGATTATTTACAGCCTATTTTCCAGGCAACGGACGATTCACCAGTCCAACATGGTCATTACTCATCACTGTCCGTAATACAGGATGAGGAAACAAGTTTTTCGGATGTTAATCTTCCGCTTCCGATGATTCCACTTCATTCTAGTGAATCATGGAAAAATGTTACTGTTTCTCCGGATTTATCTCTAGGAGAACAGCGACAAGTTTCGGCTATGTTACAAACATTTCAGGATGTCCTTACTGACATCCCTGGACAAACTCATGTCATTGAACATGACATTATTCTAACTGACCATAATCCTATTAGGGTCAGACCTTATCCTATCCCTATACATTTTCAAGCACAGGTTGAGAAGGAGTTGGATGAGATGATAGATTTAAAAATAATTGAACCATCCACTTCTGCATATTCTTCGCCGATGGTTATTGTTCGGAAAAAAGACAATAACATACGTCTTTGCGTTGACTATCGCAAATTGAATCAAGTTACGAAGTTCGATGCTGAACCTATGCCTTTACTAGAAGAGCTACTTACTAGGCTTTCTAAATCTCATTTTTTCACTAAACTAGATTTGTCTAAAGGATATTGGCAAGTTCCTTTATCTGAACGCGCCAAACCAATTTACGGCTTTTTCTACACCTAGAGGCCTTTTTCAATGGAATTTCATGCCTTTCGGCCTTATGAACGCACCAGCTACATTCGTACGCATGATGCGTCGAATTCTATCTTATCGGTCAGATGTCATCGCGTATCTAGACGACATCTGTCTTTTCAGCGATACTTGGGAAGATCACTATTCGGGGTTAGTTGAATTACTGTCTACTCTACGCGAGTATAACCTGACAGCGAAACCCTCTAAAGCCTGCATTGGTTTTAGCGAAATTTCTTTCTTAGGCCATCGAGTGGGTCATGGTTTCCTAAAGACAGAGGACCATAATATCACTAAGATACTTAACATCTCTATTCCTAAGACTAAAAAGCAAGTGCGAAGTCTCTTAGGTCTTATTCAATTTTATGGAAGATTCATTCCGAATCTATTCTCTATCATGGCACCTCTTTCTACACTACTAAAACCAGGGTCGCCTAATATGGTCCACTGGTCACAAGAATGCCAATCCCCTTTGGATAAGATCAAAACTATGTTTTCATCACCACCTATTTTAGTGTTACCTACTACAGATAAGACATTTGTTCTTCGTAGTGACGCTTCATCCACTGGGATTGGAGCGGCACTAATGCAAGAATACTCTGGAACTCTGCATCCTGTAATGTATATCTCCAGAAAACTTAATGCTGCAGAAAGGAATTATTCAGTTTTAGACCGTGAACTATTGGCTATGGTATGGTCAATTCTCAAATTACAAAGATTCCTTCTAGGCGCACATTTCATAGTAGAAACCGATCAGAAAGCTCTTACGGCTATACAGAGTAAGAATTTGAAGAGTTCGAGGTCTACTTGATATGCAATTGCTCTTCAACCTTTTCATTTTTTAGGTACGAGCTATCCGGGGATCAGATAATGTGATGGCAGACATTCTGTCTAGATGCCCACATGATTCCACTTAACTGTTGAGTCTTAGACTTCTTAACACTTCCAACTCGACAACAGATTTTTTCTTTTCTATATCAAGATAGATACACATTGTAATTTGTAATATAGTGATTGTATCACTACGTTCATTGATATATATATTCACCGGTACTCGTTGATGATTTTTCTTTTTTGTCAATCATGTACTTATAATGCTTAAATATGAAATTGTTATATGCATTGTGTCATTGCAAGTATAGTAGTATGCGTTGGTGACACCTCCCTGGAAACATTTATGCTTAAGGGAAATGCTTTCTCTGAGAGGTTGAGATGTATTTTCACCAGTCGATCTATATTTCGACTTTGCCTTAATTTGGCTTATAAATTCCAGATATTTCTCATCTGCGCAGTATTTGTGCGTTGGAAGCCTATTGTATGTTGCTCTCAGATGAAAAAAAAATGATTTCATTTTTTTCCCGGGGGGTGTGGTAGTCTGTTGCGCACATATTCTTTATTTGTGTGGCGCACAGATTACTGTAATGTAAAATGTATTTATTTGTCTGATAAAAATATATTTATCTTTGAATTCATGATTTTCAGTCTAAAGGAACAGAACTCAGATTAGGCGATGTGTATTCGTTCTGTGAGTTATCGCTTCTTGTATCTTTCCTGAAGATCGAACTAAGCGTAGGAATCTGGGTTTACAGCGATCTATTCTGTGTTTGGTTAGAAATAGATTGTTCTTGCTTCAGAATATCTATGGCCCGAATCTATGTGTAGTTCTTGACTATGTAGGACGAGTATGTCTTATATCTTGATATCTTAGTATGTTTAAGTGGAACTATTTTTCCTTGTACTGTACTTTGGGGTCAGGTGCTTTCGGCGCATGAAGATAGGTTAGAGAGTTCTTCGGTGATGAAGGAGCCTGGCGGGACGTCATGTCTTAGACCTGTCCAAAGTTTGTGATCTCTTTCGATTGATTATGGGAACGAAGATAGTTTCTTCTAGGATTGTTAGATCCATTAGTTCCCCAGTGTTGATTCAGTGACGCCAGGAGAGTGTTTTTGTGTTTGCTAGTATATTTCGTATAGCAAGGTAAAGAACTGTTCACTGAACTCTTTCATTCCTAGGCTCAAATGGGCAGACGTCGATATGAATTTACCTATGTATCTATGTCGGGACGACATGTTATCTAGCAGCACTGTATATGTTTATATGCAGCAACTATGAGGACAGAATATGTTGATTCTTGTAGAATCATTTATTGTTGATGAACAAAGCTTCGATTGAACATTTACTATACATCCGTATAGTGAGCGATGCTCAACAGGGAACCAGAAGCCATTTTGGAATCCTATGTATTTTGAGAATCCTATTTATTGTCGATCACCAATCAGAGAACGGGAATGCCCCCTATTATCAGGTGATGATTAAGAGATCACAGTTATAATGAAAACCCAATACTAGTGGGTTAACATTATCTCCACATAGATTTGCTGTACTTTACCTAAAGGAATCGTCGCTAGGAAAGAGGTCCTGTTTAGGAGTCAAGTTTGAACAGTATTTATTCACTGACATGCTCGGTCAGTAAGGCCTAATGATTGTATTGATAAACAATGGAAATCTAAGTGCTTGTTTACAGATGTTCCATTGCAATGTTATTCAACATGAATGCTAACTTATGATGGTAGACCATTGATCAACAATATGCCATTTATGTCAACCTGTGTTCCTGTAACGATGCTCGTACTGTCCATGTGTACGTCCTATTAAATAATATGAAACGACCACAGTAGTCCAGCCATCCTTGACTTCCACCTGTGATTGGAGTGAGTGACCTGTGCACCTGTCGAACTGTCATCCATTCGCGTTTGTCATCATTGATGTCTACACTCACCCATTACATCAGAATACGCACTTAACAGTACACCTCGTCAGGGCCCCAACAGTAGGTAACCTGACCCATTTACAGAACATTGTGACTGGACGAGCTATTCACAAAAAAAAAACCCAGTCCATACTAATCTGGTGCGAGAAACAAAAGCTTTATCAATGTGGTGGCACTTTACCCAAGCATACACGAAAACCACCTTTATCAAATATGTGAAACTCAGAACAGAAGCAAAGAACAAGGTGCTAGCAGCAAAACAGAAGTCCTGGGAAGAATTTGGAGAAAAGCTAGAAAAGGATGCGCAAGAAAACCAGAAATTGTTCTATAAGACCCTAAAGAACATGAGGAAGGAAAAACAATGCCCTCTTAAATTTATAAAGGACAAGCAAGGCAAATTGCTTACTGCCCCGAAGGAAGTAATGGAAAGATGGAAAGAATATTTCTCAGAACTCCTTGATGGTGAGCAAGGTAGAGCATCAGAAATGATAACCACTAGCACAGAAGAGGATACAAATGGTGATGAAGATGACATAAAGATGGAAGAACTGAAGGCAGCACTGGAGAAAATCAAGATGGGCAAAGCAGCAGGGCATGATGGTATAACACCAGAAATGGTTAAGTACATGGGAGCATCAGGCGACCTATTACTCCTAAGGGTCCTACAGGCAGCATGGTGCAACAAGGCCATACCAAAGGATTAGGAGATTGCCATCATAATACCGATTTTCAAAAGGGTGACAATCGACAATGTGGAAACCACAGAGGCATATCCCTTCTCAGTGCCCCTGGTAAAATCTACTCTAGAATCCTAGAGCAGAGACTCCGATGCCTAGCTGAGCCACAATTGGATGAAGCCCAGTGCGGATTCCGAGCAAACCGAAGTACTCAAGACCTAATCTTTACACTCAGGCAGCTGAGTGAAAAGGCCCTTGAGTACAAGAGTGAGATCCCTCTTTGTTTCATAGATCTGGAAAAGGCGTTTGACAGGGTCCCCTGGAGCAAACTTTGGGACTGTTTGGCAAGGAAGAACATTCCAGCACCTCTGATTCATGCTATACAGAGCTTCTACAAGTCTTGCAGAAATTATGTGAGGACAGCAAACTATAAGTCAGAAGAATTCAGGACCACCACTGGTGTAAGACAAGGCGATATCCTGTCACCTTATCTTTTCATACTCCTCATGGACGATGTCATCAAAGCATGTAAGGAGAGAACAAGAAAGTATTCAGTGGGGTACTGGAAGATGAGACAGGTCTGTATTTCAGAGCTACCATTTGCTGATGATGTTGTCCTGATTGCTAAATCAATGACACATCTCCAATCCAACCTGCAAGTCTGGAAGGAAGAGCTGGAGAAGATATGGATTGTCATAAGCAGCTCTAAAACAAAATCCATGGTGATATCACGAGAAGAAAGAAAACATCAGATTAAGTTGGGAGAACAGGTCCTGGAGCAGGTCGACCACTTTAAATATCTCGAAGCTATTATAGACCGAAAGGGGGGCATCAAAGAAGAGTTGGCCACTCGAAAAGCAGCGGCTGGGAGACTTTATCAGGCCATAAATCGAGGATTCCTCAGCAAGAAAGAGGTTTGTAAGAAAATGAAGATGGCTGTATATTGCTCCACCTATGTCCCAGTCTTGACATATGGATGCGAGTCATGGACAACGACTACAACCCACAAAAGCCAGATTCAAACCTCAGAAATGAGGTATCTTAGGAAGGTGGTTGAAGTAACAAGAAGAGACATGGTCCGCAACCAGACGATCCTTCAAGTCCTAAAATCCCATCCGCTGCAGACC
>JAMPIV010020930.1:0-310319 GCA_024509875.1 Oreohelix idahoensis
AAGGATTCATGTATTACACATGTCAAATATTGTTTTTAACTTAACTACACAAGGAGTTCATGTATTTAACCATGTCAAATTTATTTTTCTGAAATGAGTTATGATACCAATCAAAATGATTGTGATACAATCAAAATTGACTGGATCAATTTGCACTGATGGTGCTCCCGCTTCGCTAGGCAAAAATTCAAGGTTTGTTGCCTATGTCAAACAAAGAGCCCCGTTCCAAAATATTATTGAAAGTAAGCAACAGCAAAAAAGTCATTAAGAATTTATAATTATATAATTTGATAAAGTAAAATTGTTTATAAATAGACTTGTATCTTGTGTCTCTTAAAAATTCAAACCATAATTATCAACATCCATTGAAGTTGGACAAGATTACATACCTCCAGCCAACGGAGGATAGAAGAGATGCAGAGCCCAGCAACAAGCCGAGAAATTCAAGAGGCTGACAGACCCCACATTGTATCAGAGAATACTTGGAAGGGGAAGACTGAAGCGAAGCAACTTCGTTGAAACAGTTAAAACAAAGATGAAAGCAACCCCATTAGTGTAATATCAATAGATAAACCCATCCACACTGCACACAAGCTACCAGTTTGGAAATAACAGCGCTTCCTTGAAAACATTCCAGGTATTAAAAGAAAGAACCGCCAAAATGAAACAGAATAAAAAATATCTATAAAAATATTTTAAACACAGGCTTTTAATGCACTAAAAAGCCACAAATAATTTTTCAAGGAGTTTATAGCTTGCAGTCAAAAAATGTAACTTCAAATTGACAAAAAGCCTGGGGAACTTAAGCGCTTATCATATAGTTTATCCATAAATGTTTAATGAAGTATAAAGCAGAAGATAATTTAATGTAGAATTTTTTCTCTGCGCTCTTTTACAATCGTTTCTAGTTCTGGAGTCCAGAAATGGCTGAAACGTTTGTGGCTGCCTTTTGGTATTGTTATGTTCGCTATTTCAAGAATCGTCTTTGTGATATTGTTGTATGTATTCTCTACTGTATCTAATATGTCAATGCTGCTGAATCTGCTATCTGAAAGTGTTGCGTATGTTGTCCAGTTAGCCCTATTGTAATTCCAGAAGGTGTTTCTCTTTTGTCTGGATTTATTCTGTCTGTCTATAGTAATTAGTATTGACCTGTGGTCACTCCCAATATCTTCCAGGACTGTGTAAGTGCAAGTGTCTGCAATGTCAGCCGATACAATGGTAAGATCAGGTCTGTTGGCCGTGCCTGAAGCTCTGCGCAATAGAGTGAGTTCTGACAAAGTGTTCTGTTGTAGAATCAGGTTGGACGCGTTGCAGATTTCTTCTACTTCCCTGCCTCTTTTGTTGTATGTTTTATTTCATCATGATGGTGAATGGGCGTTGAAGTCTCCAGCTATTATAGTTCTCTGATATGTGGTGTACTGGATATTGATGTTTCCTGCAGATGTAGGGGGGCAGTAGACATTACAGATGGTGTATTTGTTTCCTCTGAACCAGCAGTGAACTTGCTGCATGCCTATGTCACCACTGCTAAGGATGTTTCGTACATCTGCTTGAATGTCATTTCTTATGACTTCATAAGTCCTTGGTATTTCTTGCAGGTGCAGCGATACTGGGTGTATCCAGGGATGTTAAAGGTTTTTCTGGGTGAAATGATTTCCTGGAGTACTGCAATATGGATCTTGTTGTCATTTAATGATTTGAGCAGTTATTCTTTCTTGTTTTGTATGCCTGCAATGTTGATTTGTAATATGTTTATGTTCCCAGTAGTAGACTTTTCGCAAGCAGCCTGGGGTGTCACTGCTCTGCGCGGACATTGTTTACCGAGGCGTCCGAGCTCGTATGGTGAAAGTATGGTTGTGCTTGGCATTATCTTCAAAATAGACCTAGGTCTTTCCCGTGGCTTTTCTGCCATCCCGCAACATATTGAGTTTGGAGTTCTGAGCTCCAGTATTTTTCCCAGGCATTTTATCCTGGTCTGGCATGCATCCAGGGGGCCCCACATCTGGTTGTCGTGAAACATTCTAATCCACATATCTAAATTAGAAAGTAAATGTAAAGCCTAACGAAGTAATTCAATAAAGGAAAGAAGAATGGTAAAAGAACAGTGCGGTCACAATAGCGTACGCCTGTATTATAGAACGTCATACCAGCTAAACAAGAAAACCCCTTTTTCTACTTCGTCTGCATAATTGTAACGCTTTCACGTTTGCTAGTAAAGCCTACTGCATAAACTACACGCGTTTCTAAAAATAAAACGGGTACTGTGTTTCTTAGAAAACCTTGAGATAGACACACTGCGTAATGACCTAGATGTAATATTCCATTAATGTCATTTTATGCACTACGTAAACTAAAAGACAGACGGGCTTAGAAGAGAGAGAGAGAGAGATATACGGAGGAACGCATGCAATACTACCACGTCGTCTCGCGATATGAAATTAATGCCACCCCACGCGAAAGGCATGCAGGCTTGCTTTTTTCAACTAAACAGTAATAAAAAACACTACCAATACGAGGTAAGGTTTTAAAAAACATGGTTAATGCTTATTAGGAAACATGACACAATACTGTTTTACGTCTGAAATCCTGACATTTAGCCTGACAGTACAGAAGACACCCCATCGTATAGAAGTGAACGGGAGGTAGAAGAAAATACATATTTTGAACGTAGCCACGTAGCAGGATTAAACTTATATCTTTGGGTGCCTGAGCACTTGCGGACAAAGAATACGTTAGGTGTTAAGAAAATAGTCGAATAATTAAAAAATTATAGCAAACAATGACTATAGTGGTGTTGTCTGACAACACAGGATCATATTTGCTCATAATGGCGTGTTTGGACACTGCTTTAGAGGAAATGAGGCCACCACGTTAAATCCGATTTGATTGGCTAGAATAATATGTAAGGCGAAACATGATTAGTCGATTGCAAATACTATTTTTAGTTGTTAATGGAAACGGTAGGAAGGGTACATTTTTTCAAAAGCTTTTGTAACCATGGTCTCATTGGCTAGACCATTTAATATAGTCAATTAGGAGCGTCTGTTCAGTGCCACTTTTTGAAAATAAACTTTGTAGAAGCAAGTGCGTTGAGAACCAGCTCATATTTTTCTAATAAAAGCCTGGGACAGAGGCAGATCGGAATTGTGCCATAACTCATCGCCAGTCAACGTACTTGTTTAATATTTCCTTGAATTGTGGTAAGCTAGACATATTTGATATATTTTAGATGAAAATTGAATGTGAATTGATAATTTATGTCTGTATGTGTGTGGTTCAGTAACAAACATGAGGCAAAGCCTAGATATTGCTCCACCATGAACAAAACTTTTCGGAGAAGAGTATAACTGCATGGGATTGCCAAATAGTACTATGACACCTATCTTATTGAATAGAAGGAAATAATGCTGGAATTGCAGAGGCGTTGTAACCATTAGGGAGAGGAATACTGGTGTATATTGTTACATGAGAAGCTAGCAGTTGGCCTACCTCGCTGAACTCTGTGTTTGTTATGTATTGTGCTTCAGTGTGGAAATAGATTATAAATTAGTTCTGAAGTAGGAGGTACAACCTTCTTGTTTCACGGACCGTGGTACTAAAGTATTAAAGCAGCACCTGGTCTCAGTTTTGCTGAATCCAGAGGCTGGTAGCATACTCCTTGGTCAAGATATCGACCAGTGTTGTTTCTCAAGAAAACGGTGAAGCAAGCAAGCAGAGGAGTCAGAGTTCCTGCCGCCCACACAGAAGTTAAGATTTCGTTGGCCAGAGCAGCTCAATCTTGTGTATACCCCCCTCTAAAATTGACTGTACATTAAATCAAGAGGGACAGTTATTTGTTTCAAATAAAAAGAAACTGTGAACCTTTCCAATATTATTTCCACCAGAAACAAACACTTGAAGTCATGATGACAAACAACAACCTAGCTTGAAAAGCCAGTATTACCTCATAGTACTACATCATAACTTACACACATATTGTAATAATAATATATGGCAATACAAAGATCCTATCTATAAATTGTGTACATACCACTTGTGATTACATTTGATTGTGATTCCTGGTTCACTTTGTAGTTGAATCAGGATATCTATTATTGAAAGGAATTAATACATATTTTAAAAGTTAACACTTGACTTATTAAGATAGTCTTATAGAGTGTTCTATGTATGTGAGTGTCACAGTGTTGTAAAGTATTGTGGATTAAATTAAATTGTTTATCTGTCTGTTGGTTGTTGTGAACAGACACTTCATCACTATCATAACCCTAGACATTCAACGTAGTCATCACATATATTCCAGAATAAGTCTGACTGAGGTCTAAATGTGGTAGCAAAGTAAGGTCATCTGTAACACACCACACTTATTAAATACAGATACCTTCACAGCTGATCTCAGTCAGTACATTAAGTCCCCTATAAATATTTATATCATCCCACTTTACCACACTGGTTTTAAGTTAGCAGTTGGGGAAAGGTGGGGTGGCATACTGTGAATTCTCCGTCATCCAGGGGGGCTCTCCAGTTATGCAGAGCTTACACGATGCTTTGCTCTGGTTCTTGGCTCTCCCAAGGAATCCTTACGTCCTGCACAGAGCCATTTTCCAGTACCCATCACCTGCCATCTCCCCAATGTAGAAATCCCCTGCATGCGGCCATCCAGTTAAGAGCCAGTATTAAGCCTGGCGCTCATGTAATTCCCCCAAGCTTAGTGTGCAATGCTGGGTTCTCAATATGCTGCACCACAGGGGGGATTGTGATGCTGGGTCAATTTGCGTTGTTATTGTAGTTTGCATCCGTTCAGCCATCTCTCTCCACTCTGGCTGTTTTGAGTGTTAATTACGTTGTGCCGTAGTTTATAGCCATGCTGTGATGTCTGTGCCTTTCGGCCCGACACATCCGATTTCAGCAAGCAGTTTTTACGGGTTTGCTTCCCTGCCACTTCACGTCTGTATGTATGCTATACCACATGTCCAATACAATAGTACAGTGAGGTGGCTGCACCAATGAGCGACATCGGAGACTTAACTGTGCCTCAGTACTGGGAGGCCCCGTTTCCGGGTACACCACACAGAGCCAATTGGGGCAGCGGTCTTCGTGGGCGTGTCTTCGGTGGGGAAGTTGTGGAGTCTTCCTGTCCATGTTCTTGCACATCTTAACACTGCCCGCAAGACATCGGAGGTTTGGAGAGTGGCCTTCTCTGCTTTCTGAGCCGGGGTGTGCTCCACGGGCAAGTCTCGATGGGGATCGGGACGTGTCCACGCACCGTTGGGCCCAGCATCGGCCGCATCTGATGGAGGACTTGCTCTGCCAGAGGTTTCTGTAGGATTACCTCCCCCATAGTCTAGAGCTTTACCCCAGTAGACTCTGGGGGTCTGGTTTGTTGGCGCCAGATACTCGTCATTCGCCATAGCCGTGTTGGTAGAAACAAGGAGCACCGGATCCAAGAATTGAACCACGCTTGAAGGTACGGTTGGCTTGGTTGCAGGCATGTCTCTTTTTTTTTATGAGACCTGTAGCAACCCCTACTCCCCAGTGAAACAAGTGAATAGTATAAGTCATGAATATGGAGTTGACATTAATATTGAGGAAACAAAAACTATGATAATTAGCAAAACAGACGATAAGCCCACATTAAAGATAATCATAAATGGGAAAATCCTGGAACAAGTCAAGAGCTACTTATATCTTGGTCATATAATAACAGAAGATGGCAGATGTGAAACAGAAATCAAGAAGAGAATATTTTTTTTTTTTAACGTACGCACGCTATTACTCGAGGCGAGAATCTCCGGTTAGTATATCTAACCTGAGACTGATTTTTACGTGAGTATCCCTTTTTTCCCTGTACAATGACAGGTGTCCACTCGCCATTCAGGCAGATACTCGCCGTCTTCGGAGGGTACCCATTATAGCTGGGTCGGCTCAGGAGCCGCCAGTCCCCGGTCGACGACACTGCTTCAAATGTTTTCGCCCAGGGCTCGAATTAATCCAGTCAAAGTCCCGGTCGAGGAAACTTCAAATGACCTCGCCCGGGATTAAACCTGGATCACCCGATTGCCAGCGCAGTGTGGTAACCATTACACCAGCGCGGCTCCCTGAATAGGAATGGCCAAAGCTACATTCAACAACATGAAACATATACTGACATCTAAACAGTTATCTCACAAATTAAAACTGAGAATCATAAAGTGTTGTATATATTCTGCATTACTGTATGGTGTAGAAACATGGACGATGAATAAGCAATTGGAAGAAAGAATTGAGGCTCTTGAAATGTGGATATATAGAAGAATGGGGCGTATCTCATGGAAAGAGAAGAAAACAAATAAGGAGGTCCTAGAAAATCTAAGTATGAAAAGAGAACTAATGAGGGAGATCAAAGTTCGGCAGCTAAAGTACTTTGGCCACATAAAAAGGCATAACACCTTGCAGAAGACCATAACAGAAGGGAGAGTTGAAGGCAAACGTGCAAGGGAAAGACAGCGCTATAAGTGGGAAGATAACATCAAGAGATGGCCAGGAAAGAGTCTATCAGAGTGCACCACCAAGACAAGAGACAGAAGACGTTGGAGATCCATTACAGCCAACCTTCGTTGTCGAGATGGCAGCTGATGATGATTTATCAAACAGGAACTGAAAATTCAATGGGCGAAGGTGGACAATGGGCCACAGTGGTATTTTTTATCTTCCTAATTTCTTTTTTCTTTTTTCTATTCTTTTTCGCTTTTCCTAAATCCACCCGCTTATGATGTGAACGTTGTCATGGAAACTTATTATTGCCTTCAGACGAGTTCTTGAAACTGCATAAATGAATGTACCCTTTTCACAAAATTTATTCTCTGCCGCATGATGTTGTACGAGGATGCTTTCTTTCACAAAAGAAAGATAATCTCTGCAAGTTTTTAAGCATACCTTACAAAGACTCAATATGTGCACCCTTCGTGACGCGACAGATATCTAGTCGATAGTCCGTTTCTTCCCACACTCGAATCAGCATGTCTCCTGTAAAAGCAGCAAAGGCTCCAATGATCCGCTCTCTCAGCTCCACCAGATCTCGAGGCAACGGTGGGACAAAGACTCTGTCCTTGATGAAGCCCCACAAAAAGAAATCACATGTGAAACTTTCGCAGTTGAGTTGCAACCGGTAATTGTTACATGTCTCTCCACACACTGGTCAAGTAGGTGAAAAAAAAAGAAATAGGTACATTCTTTTATGGACACCCTGTATATATATATATATATATATATATATATATATATATATATATATATATATATATATATATATATATATATATATATATATATATATATGGCTAATATAATATTTATATATATATATATATTCTTCTTTGATCCTTAGCCGCCGACTGTCAACGCAGTCAGTGGCCATTACGCCTGGTGGCGTCTTGTAGGGCAGCAACAAACGAGAGCCACTGTCAGACCCACTGTCCATTAAAAAAAAACTAGGACAGGAGAAAAAAAACATCTATTAGTGCTAGGTGCAATGTAAATTATAACTGCAGAAAGCCACAGAGGTTTAATTCATTCATTCATAACCCTCCACTCCCGAAGGAGCATAGGCCTTCAACAAACACATGCTAAGTCCTCCTGTCACGTGCCATCATCTCAAGTTCTTTCCACGTTCTCCTCATCATTTTCATCTCTGTTTCCAGCTCTCTTCTCCATGTGCTTCTTGGTCTACCTCTGCCTCTCTTGTCCTGGGGGTTCCAGAACAAGGACTGCCTTATAATGCTATCAACAGGTTTCCTCAGTGTGTGTCCTATCCATCGCCATCGTCTTCTTCTTATTTCTTGTTCCACTGGCACTTGTCTGGTTCTTGTCATCAGTTCCACGTTGGTAACCTTGTCATACCATTTTAATCCCTCTGTTCTACGCAAGCACCCATTTATGAAAGTCTGTACCATTTTGGTTGTTTTCTTTGTTGTTCTCCATGTCTCAGAGCCATACAATAGGACTGACTTCACATTTGAGTTGAAGATTCTTATTTTCGTGTTGGATCCGATTTCTCTTGATCTCCATATATTTTCCAATGCAATGAAAGCTCCTCTTGCTTTTTGTATTCTTATTTTGATATCACTGTCTGTCCCTCCAACTTTGTCTATATTGCTGCCAAGATATGTGTACGATTCTACATCTTGTATTGGTATTTCTTCAAGTTCAACCCTGTTATGATTACCTGCATTTATTCTCATTATTTTTGTCTTTTTCCAGTGTATTTTCAGACCCAATTGCTGTGACCTCTCATCGAGTGTTTTCAATTAGTCCTGCATTTGATTACAGTTATGGGACAGAAGAGCCGGGTTCTATTCTTTACCATAGTTATTGGTGGTACCAGCAGAAAGTACTATCTCTGGAACAAGAAGGGAACCGTGGCCTAAGCTTTAAGACGAAGGACCCACGCGGTAGACTCTCCTTGACGTATCTGGGAAACAAGCTAACCCCGACAACCTTGATCAGAGACGAGCGCGAGCAGAGTGAGAAGAACCAACCCATAAGAAGGAGCAGAACCGTCATTGGCAATTAAGTTCAAATATATGCTGCCACTTGAACTTCTTGTAATATCTCACATTCCATAAAGACTGTGAAGATAACTTTTCTTGATCCATAACTATTCAAATTATTTCCAACTGTTAAAACCTAAAGTGATTATTACATTTTGTTATTTGTAATGTTACAAATTTACTTCGATTTAATCATTTTAAAGTTACTGCATGTTTGTCTCAGTCAAATTACTACACAGTCTAAACAGAGCTATACTACAATAATAGGATTCCACTGAGTAAATCAGGGGTGCGGGCTTAAACGAGCTGAACTTAAATCCTTCACAAAAGCGTCGGCATAATTACAGAGTTAACATACTCAGCGAAAGCAGTATTGTTCTCACTTATTCTGAATATCTTGTGAAGACTCCCTTTGTAGTAGAAGTGTCATCACCCTTCTATCTACATCTCTGCCAAGAGTAATCTTGTGCGAAGGCAGATACCCATTGAAAGCCCATATTAGATACTCCTTGAGTTTTGGCCACGGGCGGACCACTACTGCAAAGCAGGGGAGGCAATACCGTCACATACTGACAGACCTGATTGGTAGCGATGTTGTCCTTCAAATTCGATCACTTGATTATAGCGTTGTTAGTTTGGGTCAGTGCCAGGTGTTTTTCCTTTATACTTTACGTTCTCCCAATGCATTAGCAAGCACTTGTTTATTGTAGCTTCAAATTCTAATATCGTTTTTTGATTAATGGAGAACAATATCCCGTCAAACCATTGACAGGTTATAACTAGAATATATAAAGTGCTTTAATCTTATTTGTTATATTAGATTGTAGCTATCATCTTAAAATATTATCTCTTCGTGTCATTACTGATAAGATAGAATAAAGTGATATGTTATAATTGTGGGTGCGTTTCATGAAATGGTTTAGATTCTTCATAATTTTTAATGTTGTTTATTTTTGTATATTAAAGACGATAAGAATAAAACAAAGGTGGTGGTAAAAATTAGAGGTAGTGTGGGTTAAGTTTCTAATTTCATATCATCAGGTTAAATTTATTGTTCTACATGAGGTCCATTATGTCGCATGTATATTTGTTTTGCGTATTTTTCTTTTTTTTTCTTTATTTCTATCTGGTGTTATTTTCTTTACCATTGCTTATTTACAGTTGTTTTTTTTAAATTATTTACCAAAAATTAGGAGCCATTTTCCACTATCAGTAAAAGCTGGAACATGTGAAAGGGGGAAATAGGAATACTCCAGCTCCTAGTGGTTCTCTTTGATCTCAGTAGACAAATAACATAAAATGACACCTCTGCCCTTACTTACTTAGTCGTTCCCCTTCTTCCGTGAGGTGTAGAGGTTTGGAAGAGAGAGCGCCAGACTATTCTATCGGCTGTCTTCCTCCTGGCCTGGTTCCATTCTAGTCCTCGGTCCTTCAAAGATTGTCTAATGTTGTCCTCCCAGCGGACTCTGGGTCGTCCTAGAGGTCTGGATCCCTGGCTCTTTGTTTCCCATGCTTGTCGTGGTAGCTGATCTTCTCCCATTCTGCAGACATGGCCAAACCATCTTAGTTGGGACTGTTCTACTTGGGTCTGCAGGGGGTGGGATTTTAGGCCTTCACGTATCATCTGGTTGCGGATCATGTCTCTTCTTGTTACTTCAACCACCTTCCTCAGATACCTCATTTCTGAGTTCTGGCTTTTGTAGGTTGTAGTCATTGCCCATAACTCGCATCCATATGTCAAGACTGGGACATAGGTGGAGCGGTATACAGCCATCTTAGTTTTCTTACCAACCTCTCTCTTGCTAATGAATCCTCGATTTTATGGCCTGAAAAAGTCTCCCAGCTGCTGCTTTTCGAGTGGCCAACTCTTCTTTGATGCCTGCCTTTCGGTCTATAATAGCTTCGAGCTATTTAAAGTGGCCGACCTGCTCCAGGACCTATTCTCCCAGCTTAATCCGATGTCTTCTTTCTTCTCGTGATATCACCATGGATTTTGTTTTAGAGCTGCTTATGACCATCCCTCTCTTCTCCAGCTCTTCCTTCCAGACTTGCAGGTTGTATTGGAGATGTGCCTCTGATTTAGCAATCAGGGCAACATCATCAGCAAATGCCAGCTCTGATAATGCAGAACATGTCTCCTCTTCCAGTACCACCACTGAATACTTTCTTGTTCTTTCTGTGATAGAGTGGGCGAGATGATGATGATGATGATTTGTGATATTTGATCACTCTCAGCTGCACACTCGCAACCGACCTATCTACAATAAACACTGATTCTTAAGGCAGGGGCTGTATTTATTTCTACAAACCTATCAGTGACATTTAAACACACGAAGCAAACATTAAACAAATAAACCAACAAACCAAACACCAAACAAACACCCAGCTAGTGCTCAGTTGCTAATCGTGCTCAAGGCATCTACAGATTGAGTCTGGTGTCTAACTTCGTTTTTCTCTCGTCTGGGCGGCTTTTGCAAAATAGCCCCGTTCGCCGCCCGCTATCTCTTTATATAGGCTCTAGGCTTATCACTCAACTTTAGTGCGCCTGCGCGGATTAATTTTGTCCTTTTATATAACACTAGCCTTTATTGCTCTATTAGGAACGAAAACACAAGATATGGCCCACAACTATCAAATATAAACACACGACTATCAAAATATAAAACACCACAACTAATTCTTAGGCTGTATTATGGCCTAGTCATCAATCTTCTATCACTTTTCACATCCCAGCGTGCTGCGCGCACATCGAAAATATATGGGCGATAAATATGCCTTGAACATGAAGGGGGCGTCTTTACGGCCCCATCACATATCTTCCTCCTGATTTTGTTGTCGTCCCGACAACATCACTACCTCTGGCTCTTCAATCGAAATCTCTCGGATCGTTGGTGCTGCGAAGACTCTTTCTGAGCGGCAATGCTTTTGTCTGAGCTTCTGTAATCGGTACAACCGGGCTGGGGACTCTCTTTGTCGTCATGTCCCTACGTTGTCGGGCTGGCAGTTGCTGTGGTCTAGAAGATTCGCCTACTTGTGCTGCGTCGCTGCTTGCTTGTGACATCTGCTTGTCAGTGCGTGTAGCTGTCGACTTTGTAGGGGGGATCGCTCTTGACGTGTTTTACACTCATTTTGTGTGGACGGTGGCCCACATTTCTCCACAATCTGCTTTTGATGAGTCTCCTCTTCTGGACACCGACGTGCACTCCCTCCTATCTGCTTAGGACGGGTTTCCTCCCCTAGACAACAACCAATTTTCTCGGCGCCCCCAGGGCGACAGTTGTAACGGCCATCTCTTGGCTTGCACCCTAAAGGTAACCTAGTTGTGGCAGTACGCCATAGAAAGAGCTCCTTGAGGGACAGGCGGATATCAAGTGTTCTGTAGACTTGCATCTAAAACATCGTTTTGGAAGAGGGCCTTGAGGGCATTTGGCTGCCATGTGGCCTGAGAACTCACCACAATTATAGCACCTCAACCTGGTAGGCTTTCTCTGTGCCATGGATCGCCTCCTACTTCCTTTGCATTCTTGACCGCCAATGCCGCACACATAGACTGCTTCCATGCCCTGGACAGATGGTTTGCTGTCAAATTCCACTCTCTCATTTGTCGCCAGACTCCTGAATCCCTTTCAGAAGATCTTGGTCTGATGTATGAATACATCAATACCTCCATCATCTGGCGTGATAAACCCCCATCCCCTGTGGACACTGTACCACTTGCAAACCCCTTTTCGCCTTGTCGGTGCAACTGCGTTTGTTGGTACTGTCAGCTCACTGCTTTCGTTGACAACAGCCTGACTCTCACATACAAGAACACGCACCCCCTCGTCGTGCTTTGGCTGTTCTCGCGGTTGGCCTGGTTCTTTCTCTCTTTGCACCTCCTCTTGTACTGGCAAACTGGTCTCTGACATCTGTGCTATCTGGGACTTTAGGAGGGATAATTCTGCTCTGAGTGCCTCCTCTTCATTGTGAGCTTCTACACTGGCTACCTGCACCAGTGTATCAGGCTTTTTACCTTCACATAAAACAGCATATTCCCAAGGTCCCTGACTCACGGCTTGGAAATTCCTGGTCATCTCACTGACTAGTGGTTGCTCGCTGTAGGCTTCTTCTACTATCTTGAGTAACTGCTCAGGGCTGGCCTTGGCACCTCCACGTATCCGTAATTCCCTAGAGACCACTGGTGTAACGTTGTTCCAGATCACGTCTACCTTGTCTTCTGCACAAAAGGGCGCCATCTTCCACACGGCCTCTACATCTTCCACAAACTCTTGCCAAGTGGGATTTGCCTTTCCATCAAATAGCCTTACCTCCGGCACCTTCACGTACACTACCTTCACAGGCGCATTAGCCATCTTGCTGCAAGAATGCACTGCTGGGTGTTTACAATATTATATTTGCTCGTTTGCTGTTTGCTCGGTGTCACTGTCTGCCTTATCCTGCCGACGACGCCAATTGTGATAGGGTGGGCGAGATGATGCTGAAGATGTTGTGATATTTGATCACTCTCTTGCACACTCGCAACCGACCCTAATAAACAATACACTCTGATTCTTAAGGCAGGGGCTGTATTTATTTCTACAACCCTGTCAGTGACATTTAAACACACGAAGCAAACATTAAACAAATAAACCAACAAACCAAACACCAAACAAACACCCAGCTAGTGCTCAGTTGCTAATCGTGCTCAAGGCATCTACAGATTGAGTCTGGTGTCTAACTTCGTTTATCTCTCGTCTGGGCGGCTTTTGCAAAATAGCCCCGTTCGCCGCCCGCTATCTCTTTATATAGGCTCTAGGCTAATCACTCAACTTTAGTGCGCTGCGCGGATTAATTTTGTCCCTTAAATAACACTCGCCTTTATTGCTCTATTAGGCACGAAAACACAAATATGGCCCACAACTATCAAATGTAACACACGACTATTAAATATAACACAACACAACTAATTCTTAGGCTTTATTATGGGATTTATTATATTAGGCTTCTATCACTTTTCACATCCCAGCGTGCTGCGCGCACATCGAAAATATATGGGCGATAAATATGCCTTGAACATGAAGGGGGCGTCTTTACGGCCCCATCACATCTCCTTACATGCCTTGTGTAGTGGATTTTGATGTTAATTGGTAAAATGTGAATTTTATGCAGATGTGAGGTCAATCTGTGAAGGCCCCTGAGTCTAATAGATAATAGGGTTTGTGTTTTCAGAGAACCTTTCTGCTACCACCCTACGACCTCAACCTGCGACGTATTTTATCCTAAGTATAATAATGGTGTATGTTTGTTATCTGGCTAATGTCTAGGGTAATGTAAAATGTGCTGTAATAAAATGACAACAAATACACCTAAGAACTCTATGAAAAGTAATTAACAACACCCAGAGCTAAGTTTAAAATGAGAAATATTTTTTACAATTTATTGTTCCAGTATCACAATTTTGTTTTTACTGGAATATTGAAACTCAAAATGATAATTCAAAGTATTTACATAAAATTGATTCAATTTATAACTGAGTATATTATTTTTCACAACGTTAATAAAATATTTCAATCTGGAGCAGTGTCAATTTACTCTATGAATGGGTAATGATTGAACGAACGTCTGTCTTTATCATAATCTGAATGATCTAATACGCATTTGGGAAATGAGAATAGTTGAGTTTGATATATCAAGTGCCCGGAGACGATTTCTTAACTTAGTATGTTCTGGTATACAGGATGAATTATGTTCACATCACCAGCTTCCACTGCCAAGTCAGGATTCTGCTCTTGAAATATAACAAGGAGGCACACAGTCGATACTGCCTCAAGTCTTTAGATGCAGAAGTATATATAGGTATAGGTTTACCTGGGCTCACTTTGAGTCATAGATGAAACCCTGGAACGATATAAATGCGTCTTACTCAACCTCTGGTATACTCTCTCTTTCCCTAACTATTAAACATTTTTAATCATATTCAGACTCAGCAGGATAACTAAACAATTAGTTAACGTTCTTAATTGGTTGTATACCCCATTCATGGTCAAATAAACTTCAAACTATAGTTTGACACTTTCCTTGACAAAGGAAACACTTTAAGTTAATAATATCAAGTCATGTACAATCACGGTGACTTGCTGAAGACGACGGCCAGTGGTTTTCCTGGTCATAATACTGTGCAACAATTTCCCCATTAATATTTAATTTTACTTTCTCCCAAAGTGTCAGAAAGCCTGTCTGGCTTTTCAACAACATGTTAATATATTTTCTAACAACTCTGTGAAACAACACAAAGTTTGATGTTGACTTCCCTCTAGATAAACTTCTACCCACATAATTTTCATATATATATTCAATAATACATACATCTTAATAATAATAATAATGATACAGAGGTTTTATTTCTTACTGCATCAATGAAAATTCCTACTAATAAGTTTAATTGCGATAAATATGGTCAAATCCAGATCGCTTGCTGGTGCAGATCAGCACAGACAAGATAGTACTATTATCTTGCTTTTAGAACCACTTTATTGTAGTAAAATTTTTCTCAAGTGGCGACGAACGCCGTTTCCAAATGGTTTTTATCACTCTCGTAGTATATTAGACGCCAGCCAATCAGGGACTGTGTGGCTTATTGCGTCCTTTGTCAAAACTGAACTCAATTTTCAAATCTTGGACTACCCTACCCCTCTATCCCCACTACAGGGCAAACTGAGAAAGATTCAAGTCTGTTCGTCCATCTGTCTTCGTCAATATCTCAGTTATTTCCTAAAAGTTTATAATTCTGACAAGTAATTAGTGAACCTGTTGCTGTCTGTCACACAGTGGTTATATTTTTAGTCTTTTATTTATTATTTTCAATATTATCGTTTTTATTCTTCATTTCTTCAAATAACATATAAATGTCATTGTATTCGTCAACTGTCCTTTATTTTAGCATATAAGAACATTATCTAAGTTTTTCTTCTCTCTAAACCTGCTATGCCCTGCTTGGGTGCAAAATTCAAATTATGTAAACACGAAATCAAGACACTACCAACTATGCTCCTTTTCTCCCCTGTTCCGTACTGTATTTTCAAAATTTTCCACTTTAATCGTAATTTTTTTCTTTAACTGTCGTTCTCATTCAAAACGAAACAACGCTTTTGTAGTACGTCACAAAATTGCGACCACGCGTTTGCCGTATTTTACAATATCGCTACTTTTTAGCCCGAAATACGAGTGTGTGTGTTTTGGGCTGTGTCGCGTCCAACAGCGTGGATATATACATTGAACTGAGTGTCGAGCGAAGGGAGTCTGCAAAACTTGCGACATCGTTTTTCCAACATGCTACGACATTGGCATGCACTATCGTTTTCGGTTCGCGAGGCCAGAAAAAACCAAACGCGTGTCAAATTGTAGCATTTACTCTCTCACTTTTATGCCTTCGCGTATTCCTTCCCCGTTTTCTTCTTACACTCTTGCTCTGAATGCTAAGCCTTGTTTTTCTCAAAACTGTTACGTTAGTGTCTCAAGGACGAGGTATAAAATCTAGTACTATTTGCAGGCGTACGAGACAACGTTTCACGCAACTTCCTTAATTTATCCCTATATTCTTTTTATCTCTATCGTTTTGAATTTATAAAAAGTGGGCTATTTGAACGGTTGTCCATACAGATGTCACTTTACGACATAATCTCCCCGATTTGAAAAGCTTGCACCAATAGTGAAGCTTTTAATATCTGTATGACAATCAAGTTCAAATTAAGTCAACCTGACTTTACTCTGCCTTTATATTGATCATGGATTTCTGCAGTGGGGTCATTCAAAGTAAGCACGACTCAAGAAATCTGCCTCATACCTCTGCAATCCAAGAATCTAGTTTAGCCGCAGGTGTTACTGCCTGTCTCATGCTGAGTATCAATCTATCTTCACCATTAATCTTCCCTGAGTCTGTCCCATGACATGTCCAGAGATTCTTTAGAGGTTCTAGACCCCCCTCCAGTCTGCAATTGTTATGAGGGAGAAATCTATAAATATGGTGATGGCAGAGTTGTGTAGGGGATCCAATAATTCTCTTATCAGCCTGGATAAAACACTCGGAATATCCTCAATTAAAAAAAAGCAACATAGGGATTCATTATGCTCCTCCGAAATGTTCACAGGCAACAATTGGTCTGCGCTCCAGCTTGACTTTAATTTAGAAACACCCTTTTATAATATTTATATATGATTCTATAATGTGCCACTCAAATGGAGGCCATATTCACCAACTGTATTCTAAGCCTAACGACAATTTTGGTGAAATAATATAATAGGTGGGGAAATGAATTTCTGCATCAGAAATCAATTCGCCCGTTTATGCATTGCTATAATGTGTGGGTAATCTCCAGCCAGGGTCCGTACAATACTTCCCGTGGACTGGGTAGGGCCGGTCACTAACCCGTTCACCGGTGCCCTGATGATGCTAAGTTAATAGCCATATTGTGAAACGATTGGATCACTCTCCCAATTCCTCAATCGTCCACTCCCCACTTTTCTAATGTTAACCTTTTGTTCGGTTTTAATTTTGGCGGATTATCATCAATGTTAGTGTCGGCCAGCTCCCGGAATGCGGCTTCATATTGAGCCTGGGATGACTGGTCTGTGTTTCTGTTTTCTCTGGGTGCCATACGCAGAGTTGCCAATCTAAATATTTTTGGGGAAGACTGGTTGTGGGAAGGTGAATACCTATCCTCTGTGTCTACCTTATTATGTTTGTTTTCCTTTTGATTTTTAGGCCCATATTTTTCAGAATGCTTGGCTTGCATCTGATTATTATTTTCCCAACTTGGGGAATGTACCTTGCTACATTTTTCACAGGCCCCCACAAATTGTGAAATATCAGCAGCTACTTGGGGCCAGTAAAATTTTTCAGATGTCCTTTGACGGGTGGTTCGACTCCTCTGGTGTCCACCGTCTGGTACAACATGTGCTTGTGCCATCACTTTTTCCCTGTATGAAGTTGGAAGTACCAACTGTCCATATTCTTTTCATCCTGCTCTAGCTTTCCTGTAGAGCAGTCCCTCCTTCAAATAGAATTGCCCTTTCTTAGGGTGTGTATGGCTTGTTGGCAATTTGCCAAAGCAAGGTTTTAGTGATTTGTCCTTTGCCTGGGTCTTTCTCATCTGTTTATGAGAATAAATTAGTGGTGGTTCCTCCTCCGTTCTACTAGGGGTCGACCTGACCTGAAGCGTGGCCATTACCACAGGTTTTACAGGGCTTCCTAGAAAAACATATTTCTTTCCTAACACCAGCGGGTAGTTAGGGTCGTCACACACGGCAGCTCTAATCACTCCTTCCACGTACCTAGTCTTGACATTGATCTGGGCTACGGGAAGTGTCATGATGGCTGTTCCCATGAGGGCCCCTTGTATTTCCATTTTCTCTGTGGTATACTGGTCAGGGTGCACCAGGGTGGCACTCACAACAGAGTCATATTCCAAACCGGAATCGTAAAGGCACCTGACTCTGGCACCATTACATGTCACTTCTTCACAGATGGGGGGATGATGAGGTTCATGCTGTTCTGTCGGCAAGTCCCTCTTTCTTCCCTTGTCCACTGTTATCATGCATGCCGTGCGATATGGAAGTTTCCTACCACATTCACTAGTATTATGATTATTCATCCTACAAATTTGGCACCATTTCCTTTCTGGGTTGAAAGGTTTTCTTTCATTGAATTGCGGGTTCCTGTCACGTTGGTCATACCTTGGCCTATCATAGTTTATTTTACCTCTATGTCCTTGGTCCTGATCGGGAGGGGGTCTATTACTTTCTACTGGTTTCTTTCTCATGCCAGCTATTTCTGCCTGCGCTGCCTGATATCTTTCAACCACCGTAAGAATCTCCCCCAGTGTCTCAGTTCCCTGTTCCATGAGAAACTTTCTCAAGTCTGGAGCCATGGACTCTCTTAATTGCTCAATTAGGATCATTTCCTTTAAATCTTGGGTTTTCCCCAGAGCAGTCCATTTCTCCAGGTATGTCTCAAGGCGTGCAGAGAACTGGTGATAAGTCTCCCCAGTCAGCAGTTTGGCATTCCTAAATTTCTTCCTATAAAATTCGCTATTCTTCTCATACCTAACTAGAAGAGCTTGCTTAAGAATGTCATAGTCATCTTGATCATCTTTGCTCAGCTTGGCAAATACCTCATAAGAGGTTCCCCTAAGCCCCTGGGATACTTTCAGACTTCATCTTTCTTTCTCTAACCCATTTTTTTTTCTTAACCAGCGGCACTTGGGCTTTCAGCCCTTCGGCCCAATGACATGTCATTGCGAGGCTGGGGAACCTGAGGACTTTCCTTCCAACCCGGTCAGGAGCTTTGCCCCTTCCCATCGACAGAGGGTTTATCACAGGAGCCGTTCAGGCTATTCAGTCAAATTTCCGGCCGTAAACATTTCTTCAAACGCCGACGCCCGGGTTTGAACCATGAACACCTGGTCGCCAGTACAACGCCGAAGCCATTACACGAGCGCGGCTCCCTTCTCTAACCCATATATAGTAGCTAATCTTTCAAAGCGGCCTAAAAATGATTCAATATCATCATCTTTCTCCACAAATGGGTCTAAATGAAACCCCATGGCTGAGTTTGAGGCCCCCTGGCTCGAAGCAGAGTCGGAGGTGGATGGGCTATTTCCATTTTCAGGAGCATGGCCTTGTAATTCCAACTCCCTTAGTCGTAACTCATGTTCCCTTTGGAGTCTTTTATCTTCCTTCTCAGCCTGCAATCGCGTTTCTTCTTTCTCCCTTTCAGCCTCCAATCTCCTTTTTTCTTTCTTCCTTTCAGCCTCCAATCTCTTCTTCTTTCTCCCTTTCAGCCTCAAGTTTCTTAGCCTCAGCCTCAAGCCTCTTTTCCTCTAACTGCAGCTTCTTGATCTCAGCCTACCTCTCAGCCTCTAACTTCTTAGTCTCCCTAGCATCTTCTAATAAAATTCTTTTCTCCTCCGCTAATCTACTATCTTCTCTTGCAATAAATTTATCCCATTCAGCTGTTACATAAGCAACTAGACCTTGACCGTCCATCCCCATTTCCTTTGCAGCCTGCACAGCAGCAGATCTGAATTTGGCTAAGTCTGCCATCTTATTGTTAACAATATTCAATGTTATCAAACTAACTTAAACTAGTTAACCAACCTCTAACTAAAGACAAGACAATGGGCAATGATACTTCAAACCAACTCTCCAATTATTTTTAATTTTATATTTTTAAAATCCCGGGAGCGAGCGACCCAATATAAGTACTAGGAGAAGTTTAAAATCCCGGACAGGACCCCAATATATGTGGTGGATTTTGATGTTAATTGGTAAAATGTGAATTTTATGCAGATGTGAGGTCAAGCTGTGAAGGCCCCTGAGTCTAATAGATAATAGGGTTTGTGTTTTCAGAGAACCTTTCTGCTACCTCCCTACGACCTCAACCTGCGACGTATTTTATCCTAAGTATAATAATGGTGTATGTTTGTTATCTGGCTAGTGTCTAGGGTAATGTAAAATGTGCTGTAATAAAATGACAACAAATACACCTAAGAACTCTATAAAAAGTAATTAACAACACCCAGAGTTAAGTTTAAAATGTGAAATCTTTTTTACAATTTATTGTTCCAGTATCACAATTTTGTGTATACTTGAATATTGAAACTCAAAATGATAACTCAAAGTATTTACATAAAATTGATTCAATTTATAACTGAGTATATTATTTTTCACAACGTTAATTAAATATGTCAATCTAGAACAGTGTCAATTTACTCTTGCTCATATGAATGGTAATGATTGAACGAACGTCTGTCTTCATCATAATCTGAATGATGTAATACACATTTGGGAAATGAGAGTAGTTGAGTTTGATATATCAAGTGCCCGGAGACGATTTCTTAACTTAATATGTTCTGGTATACAGGATGAATTATGTTCACATTACCAGCTTCCATTGCCAAGTCAGGATTCTGCTCTTGAAATATAACAAGGACGCACACATGTTGAGTGGCTGTGTTTGTCCTTGCAAATTAACGTCCAACTTAGTATTAATAAAGAGTATTCACAACCTCTGGCCATGTCTTGAATCTTTCTTGGTTCTCATTCATTAATTGAATTTCGTGCCTCAATTGTATATTACGCGAATGCTGGGTCGAACTGATTAACATTTCAATGATATCGTCTTGAGAAGTCCAAGGTATTGTGAGTCCACAAGATACAATTTATTACGGAAAACATATGTGACGAAATCATGAGCATTGTTCATAGTAAAAACATACATTAATCTGATTTCACTTGAATACATATTAGTATCAGTCCGTGTCCTAACGAATTAATGTCAACAGAACATCATGGCTATATGCGCGCGCTGCCGTGGTTACAAAAGCCGGTAATGAGCGCATGTGTCTTGACGAATATCTATTAAGACTGATTAACGATCCTTCCATAATTCAGGTTATCTACTAACCTTATAATTCCATTCTTTATAATATCAATCTGGACTGACCCTGTGTCCTTATTTATAAAATTCTATATATTGCGGCAATTATGAAGCCTAACATTGGAAGGATGTGAGACACGTCTTCACGGCTTGACGATCAACGTAAAAAGGGAACCAGTATCTAAGTCACGAAGCGTGACCTTATCAACGCTAACACGTCACAATTTGACCGTGTAATTGACGTTCACTATTCCGCGAAGTATCAGCATCAATCTATATTAATTCCATCAACCTAAAATTGCGCACTGTCAACTATAGCAGACGACATCAATAAAAACACCGTAACAATTCCCTGCTCGACGGGGAAAAAATCTATTAGATATATTTTTTTGAACTATCTTAATCAAACATCTCAAAAATTTAACAAAAACCCGACATATGGCCTATGATGTTCTGACTAGAACAGTGTCGTGGTCATGTCAATATTATACTAATCATGTAATATACTAACTGTCTTGTTATACATGGATATTATATTAACCAAAGGAGTGTCAACTGTCGCTAAATAATTATCTGAAAATCTGTCGTGACTAAATAATGAAGTGTTATGCAAAGAAAATTATTCTAACTAATTAAAATTAAACTAATTAATCATAGTATGTGTGTAGCGTATGAATCCATTTAAAATTTAATCAAACAAAATGAAAGATAGTATCATAATAACAGAATTGAGAAGTAAAGACAAGTAAAGTGAAGGAAAAGATAAAGTATAAATTAATTTAGTTAGGTGTGTTTAAAATTAATCATGTGTATCGATTAATTACTAACTAATTAACTTAATGAATTACTAAAAGAAAAAGAATATTCATACATTTTATGTAAACATCTTAACTAATTTCATATAATATCTATCACATTCATAAATAAAATATTTAGAGTATTTAATTGTGTGATATTATTTTGTTTTCATCTTTTCTTTCTTTGATACATTTCATTTTTTTATTCTCACACTTCAACTTTATTTTATTCTTTATTAGTTTAATAAATATGAAACTTAATAATGTTGGACATGAAGATCCAGCCGTCGTTATTTCCTTTGCGAATTTACGGGAAGTTCCATTGGAGAAGAAAGTTAATAATGTTCAATTATGTTTCGTTCCTGAATGAATGTAAAATTTCATTGGGTTGAATTAGTCATTTCAATTTCTGTAGCATAACGCTATATTCCAGCCTGGGTTCAGATACTCTTCCCGACTATATCGTAACGAGTTGTAGAACGAATGGACACTAACCAAAGTCCAAACGTTAAAACGAACCATCGAAATATGTCTCTTGCTGTAACCAATTTCTTTCGGAGAATGTATATATTGGTTGATTCACTGCACAATATTCGAAGTGTCATTCGTATGTAGGTAGTTCATATCATTTTCATCGCTGAAATACATCATCGTTCGAAAGTCATTCTTGTTCATTGTGGACAATTATTATTCGACTTCAGTAGGGTGTCTCGAAAGTACATCAGCCACTATATTTTCAGGTCCGGTATGGCTTCGATGACAAAGTCGTAAGCTTGTAACAGAATAGCGAATCTGGCAAGTTTGGAGCTTTTGTGATTAGAGCGACGTAACGATGCCACCGCCTTCTGATCCGTTTGGATCACGAAGGGTGCGCCCAACAGGAAGCTTTCAAGTTTAGGGATCGCCCAAACCAGTGCCAGTAGCTCTTTGTCCACTGTCGAATATTTTGTTTCAGGCAACTTAAGTTTTCGTGATATATACAGAGTTGCATGAAGTATACCGTCGTGACATTGAAACAAACAAGCTCCGATACCGTAATTACTGGCATCTGTACGAAGAAGAAACTTTTTATAAGCATCTGGTAACCTCAAAATTGATGGATTTGAAAAGATTGTCAATATCCTGCGAAAAGTTTTGTCGCATTCGTCAGTCCATTTCACCGTCAACGGCATGTCTTTTTTTTAACAATGATGACAAGACAGCCGTGATGGATGATAAGTTAGGTATAAATCTACTGTAGTATTGGACTAGACCTAATAAACTCCTAACCTGTTTCTTCGGTTGAGGAACCGATAAATTTAAAATTTTTGATACCGTACTGGGAACAGTTTGAATACGTCCAGCCCCAATAATATGTCCCAGGAAGGTTATCTCCTGAAATGCTATTTGTATTTTCGTAGGTTTAGCGATTTAGTGGTTTTCCCTTAATATTTCCAAAACACATCTAAGCCCCGAAAAATGTTCATCAAATGACGAACTAAAAAAACATATGTCGTCAATGTATGTAATAATGTCTGGTCTACCTGATAAAATTTTTCGCATCACGCGAATAAAGGTAGTCGGAGCGTTCATAAGCCCAAAAGGCATCACATTCCACTGGTAAAGACCTTGTGGATTGGAAAACGCTGTGTAATATTTGGCCTTTTCGGTTAGTGGTATCTGCCAATAACCTTTCGTGAGGCCTAGTTTGGTGAACAATGTCACAGTAGATAGACGATATACGAAACTTATGCTGCATAGGCTGAGCATAGTTAGCATGATCAATCACGTTACTGTATATCGTAGGCGTGGTAAAACAAATAAAGACAGGAATACAAAGTGTTATCGTAGATAAGACAACACAAGTGTCACCTATAGAAAACCTACAAGACCTAATTCATATAAGAATAAATGACCCATAAAGAACAGAAATGATGACTGACTATGCTGAGTCATCAAAGATGTGACGAACAGTGTTACTGTAACCTGTTATCTGCGTGGCGCAGAATCAGGTACTAATTATAATTTTAGACAATGGTGGTGAAAGTAAGCACCATTATCACGCTCGATAACCATCCGAGCATCTCTGTTGTTACGAAATGAAACCACGGCTTCACCATACCGTTGTTGGTAGGATGGCAACAGACAAACAAACTTAACGTCTGCTGTGTAATTAAGAAATTATGCCAAGTGCCTGCCATGTAGTATCTTGTGGCAGATGGCGCACTAACACGGTGCGAGAATATGCACTTTTGCCAATGTAAGTAATATCATTGTCACGAAACTGTGAACATGACGATATGTATATCTGGCCATATCCAGAGAGTTAAATTTACCTTTATCCATAAACGTAATAATTTTATTAGATAAAGTATCATCATAACTGAAATTATGACGATATCTATTAGTACCAAAGGCAGTAGGTTTCCTGCATGTCGTAGACACTTCCTTGCTGTGCAAAGTAAAAACTTTGCCGACAGACTTATTAGTCTGAACTTTATCGTACAAGTTCATTCTAAACTCACTATTATTTCTCTTTTTAGTGAAGTCATTCCCATCGTAACCCAATTCAGTATTTTTCTTAGAATCAATTTCAATATGATTCTGTCGCCAAGATTTATTAATTGAATTGGCGATATTATCATGTCGAGGGAAGGTGTGCCTGCCTCAAAATGATTTTCTCACATTCAATGGAGTTGTAATATTGACCTTGGTCGAAGTATGTACAGGGACATCATAAGATGTATGCGACACCTTGTCAACTTGAGTGACAATTGGTGTGCATGTAGTGTCAATATTAACTTTGATATTATCCTTATTATTATTTTGATGGAGAGTCCCATCATTCTCCTCTTTTTCATAAATAGTACACAGACTAAAATTTGAAACTGATGTGCCACATGTATTAAGATTCTTGACACGTAATGTAGCCATTGCAATGACGGCGTTAGCATTGCTATAAAATTGCAAATTTTTCCTTTCCCATTCATTAATATCTTCTGGTGTGCAATCTCTACTGCCGTGAATACGACCCACCATCAGATCTGCAATTGGATTTTTCAACATGCATACCTTAACATTTCCTGTAAAGAAAGGAGTATTAACATGAATTATAGCAGTGGGGTAGTACTCAATTGTACCACCAAAGGTCATACACCTAACATATTCGTTAGTAGCACAACATGGATGGATCAGTGACTGTCGGACTCCAATGGTGGTGGATCCGGAATCTCTCAAAACAGAGACGATAGACCCATTTACTATTCCTCTGTTAAATATTAGAGAGTCTGTTCCATCATTAGCTGCAAGACCAACTTCTGGTAGAATGTGTCCGCAATTCAATACTGTCTCTTTTGCTTTCTGAAAAACAAGATTACAGTCTGGACAACTATTTGCCACGTTATAATTCATAGCATAGCATATGGACGAAGATTGTATTGGTTTATCATCATGTTGAACCCCTTGGGTCGTAATAGTAGTAAGTGCCGCCCCTATATTGTGATCATAATGTGACGGTCTACGTGACTGAGACCGATGTCTAGAATAGTTATTAAAATTATTTTGTTGTCCCCCGTGGTGACTCTTGTGTCTAGGTCTGGAGCCTTGATTATTCTTATTCCACCTGTTACCATTGTTATTAGTGTTAGAGTTGTATGATCGATTCTGATATGAATTGTGTTGACCATTTTTGTACCTGAATTGAGGTGACTGATTCCTATTCTGTTGTCTACCTCTGTTGACGTTCCCATATGTATTATTATTTTTATAATAGTCATTGTGGTCATTATTCCTTCTGTGTGAATAATTCCTTTCCATGATATAAGTTCTCGATCTATCCTTACCCTGGAATGCCATATTAGAAGCCACAGGTAGAGGTTCTCTTATTTGTGAGTTAGATATGCTCGCATTGGGATGTGCGGAGCAATAATTTACTGCCATTTCTTCTAATGCAGTAATGGTAGATGGTTTTCGTTCTTGTAGAAAAGAAAAGAACGGTGGACTGATAGAAGATAAAAGTTTATCCCTCAGTAACAAATCAACTAATTTATCATAAGATTTGTTAACACCTGCCAGTTCCGCCCATCTGTTAAAGGTATTGCGTATATTCGCAATAAAACCTGTAAAGTCTTTATTGGACTCAGGTAGAAGCGTTTTATACCTAAGTCTACAGCCTTCCTCATTTAAATGGAACCTTTTTAACAATAAAGCTTTTATTGCATCATAATCCCCTGCTATATTAGGATCAACATTCTCTGTTGCATTTAATGGTTCACCATCTAAAAATTCATTTAGTTTCAGTGCCCATGCGTGTTTAAGTAAGTTATTTGTTATGCATACCAGTTCAAACCGTGCTAGGTATGATGCTATCTTCCTTCTTTGCAATAGCCAGTTGCTCTTCTGCAAACTGCCGAAGTTCCTGTCCTTTGTAACCATAATCTTTCCCAATCTTAACAAAGTTGTCAAGAGTAGCCATATTAATTCAGTAATATGCCTCCTCAGTTCAATATTAAATTATATGTATGTGTAATAATAGATTAATGCTCAATATAATCAGCTACAATATTCTAGTACTATTAGTTGTAAGTTCCACAACCATTTTGTTAATAATAATTTATATCAATAATGTTTACTCATTACATTATACCAATGTCTTATAAATTTATTAATTTATGATGCTGAATTTATTTCATGCATCCACTAATCTCACTTATTAATTATGGGCATCTTCCCTCATTAATATCTTAATGTATTATATATTTATAGTATTTAATAAAGTTTCCTAATTCATCACCTCTGCATGGTGTGATTACCAAGCATTTATTCACTAAAAATTATCTTACTTCAATAATTTATCATTGTATTATGGCATCATGCCCTAGTCATAATGAATATAGAATAGTGTCTTGGGCCATAGTGCAAATTGATGACATCACCTAAGTCATCATGTAATTTAATAAAAATTAATTAAATTAATTTACTATCTTATAGAGAATCAATTTATAGCAATATACTTACATTATTAATTTATGAAATGAATAACTACAATACACACAATAACCAAAGAATTTACAAAACAGAAGTACGATACAAAAGTGACAATTTCACAGACATAAATGATTTTATGAACTAAGTAAAAGAATCGGAAGTACTGAAGGGTCAAGGAAAAACTAAGTCGAGATTAACCTACATACACGTAAACTGATGACGTAGACATGGACTCATATAACGGTTCTTACAATATCTATGAAATAAATGATAGAACGAATTAAGAATGGACGTGATAGATTACAAACGTGTATCGAAAATAAATAAAATGAAACTTAGTACAGCCAAATACCACAGTAATATTACAAAACCTCACAACTAACACTTAAGGTCAAATACTTTCAAATGCAGACAAAGGTATCCATCGGCAGAATCTTCAATGGGGTTCTCTGCAAAATGAAAATATTTAACTGCCCTACAGATCGATCAAAACTGATTCGGTCTTCCTAAGAGACATAAAATCAGTTTTCATTCGCCTCGCCAACCACCCGCTTAAACTAATAACAAACAGACGGTTGAAAACAAATATACCATGTACAAATGATAGTAATTATGACTTATCTTTTTGTGCCTCAGTTAATTGAATTTCGTGCCTCAATTGTATATTATGCGAATGCTGGGTCGAACTGATTAACAATTCAATGATATCGACTTGAGAAGTCCAAGGTATTGTGAGTCCACAAGATACAATTTATTACGGAAAACATATGTGACGAAATCATTAGCATTGTTCATAGTAAAAACATACATTAATCTGATTTCACTTGAATACATATTAGTATCAGTCCGTGTCCTAACGAATTAATGTCAACAGAACATCATGGCTATATGCGCGCGCTGTTGTGGTTACAAAAGCCGGTAATGAGCGCATGTGTCTTGACGAATATATATTAAGACTGATTAACGATCCTTCCATAATTCAGGTTATCTACTAACCTTATAATTCCATCCTTTATAATATCAATCTGGACTGACCCTGTGTCCTCATTTATAAAATTCTATATATTGCGGCAATTATGAAGCCTAACATTGGAAGGATGTGAGACACGTCTTCACGGCTTGACGATCAACGTAAAAAGGGAACCAGTATCTAAGTCACGAAGCGTGACCTTATCAACGCTAAAACGTCACAATTTGCCCGTGTAATTGACGTTCACTAATCCGTGAAGTATCAGCATCAATCTATATTAATTCCATCAACCTAAAATTGCGCACTGCCACCTATAGCAGACGACATCAATAAAAACACAGTAACAACACAGTCGATACTGCCTCAAGTCTTTAGATGCAGAAGTATATATAGGTATAGGTTTACCTGGGCTCACTTTGAGTCATAGATGAAACCCTGGAACGATATAAATGCGTCCTACTCAACCTCTGATATACTCTCTCTTTCCCTAACTATTAAACATTTTTAATCATATTCAGACTTAGCAGGGTAACTAAACAATTAGTTAACGTTCTTAATTGGTTGTATACCCCATTCATGGTCAAATAAACTTCAAACTATAGTTTGACACTTTCCTTGACAAAGGAAACACTTTAAGTTAATAATATCAAGTCATGTACAATCACGGTGACTTGCTGAAGACGACGGCCAGTGGTTTTCCTGGTCTTATGTCATAATACTGTACAACAATTTCCCCATTAATATTTAATTTTACTTTCTCCCAAAGTGTCAGAAAGCCTGTCTGGCTTTTCAACAACATGTTAATATATTTCCTAACAACTCTGTGAAACAACACAAAGTTTGATGTTGACTTCCCTCTAGATAAACTTCTACCCACATAATTTTCATATATATATTCAATAATACATACATCTTAATAATAATAATAATGATACAGAGGTTTTATTTCTTACCGCATCAATGAAAATTCCTACTAATAATTTTAATTGCGATAAATATGGTCAAATCGCACAGACAAGATAGTACTATTATCTTGCTTTTAGAACCACTTTATTGTAGTAAATTTTTCTCAAGTGGCGAAAAACGCCGTTTCCAAATGGTTTTTATCACTTTCGTAGTATATTAGACGCCAGCCAGTCAGGGACTGTGTGGCTTATTGCGTCCTTTTTCAAAACTGAACTCAATTTTCAAATCTTGGACTACCCTACCTCTCTATCCCCACTACAGGGCAAACTGAGAAAGATTCAAGTCTGTTCGTCCGTATGTCTTCGTCAATATTTCAGTTATTTCCTAAAAGTTTATAATTCTGACAAGTAATTAGTGATCCTGTTGCTGTCTGTCACACAGTGGTTATATTTTTAGTCTTTTATTTATTATTTTCAATATTATCGTTTTTATTCTTCATTTCTTCAAATAACATATAAATGTCATTGTATTCGTCAACTGTCCTTTATTTTAGCATATAAGAACATTATCTAAGTTTTTCTTCTCTCTAACCTGCTATGCCCTGCTTGGGTGCAAAATTCAAATTATGTAAACACGACATCGAGACACTACCAACTATGCTCTTTTTCTCCCCCGTTCCGTACTGTATTTTCAAAATTTTCCACGTTAATCGTAATTTTTTTCTTTAACTGTCGTTCTCATTCAAAACGAAACAACGCTTTTGTAGTACGTCACAAAATTGCGACCACGCGTTTGCCGTATGTTACAATATCGCTACTTTTTAGCCCGAAATACGAGTGTGTGTGTTTTGGGCTGTGTCGCGTCCAACAGCGTGGATGTATACATTGAACTGAGTGTCGAGCGAAGGGAGTCTGCAAAACTTGCGACATCGTTTTTCCAACATGCTACGACATTGGCATGCACTATCGTTTTCGGTTCGCGAGGCCAGAAAAAACCAAACGCGTGTCAAATTGTAGCATTTACTCTCTCACTTTTATGCCTTCGCGTATTCCTTCACCGTTTTCTTCTTACACTCTTGCTCTGAATGCTAAGCCTTGTTTTTCTCAAAACTGTTACGTTAGTGTCTCAAGGACGAGGTATAAAATCTAGTACTATTTGCAGGCGTAGGAGACAACGTTTCACGCAACTTCCTTAATTTATCCCTATGTTCTTTTTATCTCTATCGTTTTGAATTTATAAAAAGTGGGCTTTTGAACGGTTGTCGATACAGATGTCACTTTACGACACCTTGATGAAATCGTCCATGAGGAGTATGAAAAGATAAGGTGACAGGATATCACCTTGTCTTACACCAGTGGTGGGCCTGAACTCTTCTGACTTATGGTTTGCTGTCCTAATATAATTTCTGCAAGACTTGTAGAAGCTCTGTATAGCATGAATCAGAGGTGCTGGAATGTTCTTCGTTGCCAAACAGTCCTAAAGTTTGCTCCAAGGGACCCTGTCAAACGCCTTTTCCAGATCTATGAAACAAAGATGCATCTCACTCTTGTACTCAAAGGCCTTTTCATTCAGCTGACTGAGTGTGAAGATTCGGTCTTGAGTACTTCGGTTTGCTCGGAATCTGCACTAGACTTCATCCAAATGTGGCTCAGCTAGGCGTCAGAGTATCTGCTCTAGGATTCTAGAGTAGATTTTACGAGGGACAATGAGAAGGGATATGCCTTTATGGTTTCCACATTGTCGATTGTCACCCTTTTTTTAATATCGGTGTTATGATGGCAATTTCCCAATCCTTTGGTATGGTCTTGTTGCAGCACGCTGTCTGTAGGGCCCTTAAGAGTAATAGGTTGCCTGATGCTCCCATGTACTTAACCATTTCTGGTGTTATACCATCATGCCCTACTGCTTTGCCCATCTTGGATTTTCTTCAGTGCTGCCTTCAGTTCTTCCATCTTTATGTCATCTTCACCACCATTGGTTTTCTCTTTTGTGTTAGTGGTTATCATTTCTGATGCTTGACCTTGCTCACCATCAAGGAGTTCTGAGAAATATTCTTTCCATCTTTCCATTACTTTCTTCGGGGCAGTAAGCAATTTGCCTTGCTTTGTCCTTTATAAATTTGAGAGGGCATTGTTTTTTCTTCCTCGTGTTCTTTAGGGTCTTATAGAACAATTTCTGGTTCTCTTGCGCATCTTTTTCTAGCTTTTCTTCAAATTCTTCCAAGGACTTCTGTTTTGCTGCTAACACTTTGTTCTTTGCTTCTGTTCTGAGTGTCACATATTCTCTATATTTCTCTATTTGTCCTGCTGTGTTTTTAGCTCCTAAGTATTGTTTCCATGCCATTTTCTTCTCTCTTATTTTCTCTTTGACTTCCTCTGTCCACCAAGGTGTCCTCTTTCTCTTGTTCCCAAGTCGGACTTCACCACATGCTTCTGCAGCAGCTGTCTTTATGATGTCCTTGAATTTAAGCCAGAGGGTTTCCAAGTCATCAGGTTGTTCTTCTGTGTTTCTCGCCGCTGTAGCAATAAGCCCCATATATCTGGTCTTAATTTCTGGCTCTCTCAGCTTGTAGGTCTTAATGCTCATTCCTCCCGTTCGTTTACTTAGTTTCTTGCGTGATGTTGGGCAGTTCCTAGGCTGTTCTTTTAGTTGTTCTTTTGATTGTAAGCAGGTAGTGATCACTTCCAATCTCTGGCCCCCTCCAGACTCTAGAATCACGGACATATTTTAATGAGCTCCTCCTAACAATGGCATAGTCGATCACTGACTTCTCATTCTTTGTTGGTTCACATCTAATGTTTGCATGTATGCGCTTATGGGGGAACTTTGTGTTTGTAATGATCAGATTCTGCTCACTGCAGAATCTAAGGAGTCGCTTTCCATTGTCATTGAGAGTATCTTCTCCATATCTTCCGATAACTCCACCCCATCTAGCTTGGTCATTTCCAACTCTGGCATTGAAATCTCTGCCCCACTCATGTTAATTCTCTCGCGTCTGATTATTTGTTACATCTCTCACCTGAGTCTGGTAAATTCGCAATAGCCCCAGCCTCAACCATTTGCATTCTAGTCTGCTTGTATAATTTATATATCCTTTTTGTGTACTTTCTCGATTCTCTTTTGAAGCTGGTCATTTTTAAAAAATGTCAATTTGTTCTTCATTTAAAATTAGTAAAAGTATATGCATTACTGTTTTGTTGTCAGGTGCAGGAATCAGAGATACTAAAATGATTCTGTCCCGTTAGATTAATATCCCAAAGCGGTAAGGAAGCCTACACCATTACTACATTGATTGATAGTGCCACTGTAGTTTAATACAAAGCCTTCATCAGTGTATATTATTATATTATAACTCAAACTAATTTCACGTATGATTGAAATACGAGTATGTCATTCACAATTATCCATTTTCGGTAGAGTTTTTTCATTACTTTCCTGTTTAGCAAAATGTTCGCACTTCCGCTTTGCTATAGCATTATTGTTTCTCGTTTAGATCGTATCTTTAGTAGCACATGTATGGTTTGCCTCTTGGACAGAACGGTCTACTAGCCCTCCGGATTGCGTTACTCGTTTTGTTGTTACCTTGTGTATTTTCATACATGGGAGCCATCACTCTGCATGTGGCCAGAGCCCCGTTAGTATGTGAGCTCACGGCTACAAAGATGATATTGATTTGGCTTGCATGACCACAGGACACCGATAGTCTTGTCAGCCACAGTAGGAGATGTAGCCCCTTCCAACACTTAGCTTTTGTGTCAGGTTTACTAAGACGTTGCAGAAAATATTTGAAAATGTACAGATGTTACTTAAAAAATATAAAGAAAGACCAAGTTCAACTCGAAGGAACGAAAAAGAGGTTACGAGTGAAATGTCAGAATAATCCCGTAGTAATAGAAATAAGAGTAGGAGACTACGATATAATTAACATAGGTCAAAATTTGTACATAAAAATTATATAATGATTTTCATGTATACACTCACAAACGTCTGACTCTGGGCATACTAAAAGAAGGGGGTGAGAGTCTATGTAAATCAAGGAGAAAAGAGGCAACCTGCACATGGAGAAAGTCAGTTGAATAACTTTAAGAACGCACTTAGGTACACTTTTAAAATCGGATAAAAATGCATAATTGATTTTACGAACGACAAACTACACAAACATTGCATTCCATTAACATGCAACATATCGACATTGACGACATATACAAGAATAGGTGCTATTGCGTTACATCGAAATAATTTGATTATTCGAAAGCGATCCCTGAATATTAAGCAAACATGGTAGAATGGCCGTGATAGTGGTGTGATTTCTCAGAACTACGTTCGGAGTTCCAGAAACAATAAATAATGGCTGCTTGAGAAGAGCTAATAAGTAATTATTTTGTAAAACTTTGTAACAACAAAGAATTGTAGTCAGACATAAGGATACAGCATTGATTATGCCTTCTTTATCTGAGTAGAAACTGGATAATGAAATGATGAAAATAATATCAGGTAAAACATATTAGAATTTACTGGGCAACAGATGCCTTTGCCATCTATCCCGTATCAGGTGCGTGAAGAAGGATAAAGTGTGAATACTGGATATGAGTTCGTAGCAGCTTGGGTCTGAAAATTCACAAAGGAAAAAAAAAGTAATAATACAAAAATACAAAGATCATAAGAATGAATATGACACAATAACCAGACTACTCTTACAGCAACACTATGAACAAATTCAAACTCATCTTTTTGGAGTTTGGCATCAAACATGGGACTAGCAGAAAGGGACGTGAGAGAGTATGCATCCGCCGTATGTATAACCAGCGTGCTACAGGTACAATTACCATTCATACTCTTCGACATTTGCTGAGGGAGACTGAGCACCTATGGGTTTGCTCGGAGTGCAGTGAGGTCGATTCTGATTAACAATAACAAGCTCATCTGTACATATTTTTGGTAACAATGCAGATAATGCTAGAGGAACGGGTACAAATATTCAGAAGTACACATATACACTTGTTATATTAGGTTTTAATGCTCCTGTGATAACTACAGTCGAAATTAATAACACTGGACAACAAATTTTGACTTTTTGTGTATCTGAGATTAAACCAAGTTACCTTTATGTTGTTTGGGCTGCTGAATGTTAAAATTGCCGTTAAAACACCAGATTAGCTCTAGTTTTTTAAATATCTATAAAACAAATTTTACACATTTGCATATACATACTATATGATAATAATGCTCATAGAGAAAATGATTCACAGCGACGCCTTTTTGTCTGTCGCTTGTAATGAGTTTCTGGAGCATCTCTCACAAGGGTCCAACAATAGTCTGCAAGCATTGCATTTCCCTTGGTACTTTTTTTCGAGGGTAGTAATGTCCTGATGAAATCGTTCCCCGTGCTCGAAATCCAGATGAGAGTGTAAAAAGTGCAATTTCAAAGACATGTTGCACCGAAGTCTCTCGTAGCGCTGCAAGAGGGTTTCTACAAGCTCCTAGTAATTGTCAGCCTTATTGTCTCCTAGAAAGTTTGTGGCCAGTTGCTGGAAAGCATTCCAAGTTAATTTTTCATCACCTGTGAGGATATCATCAAAACGCTGATCTCGGAAGAGCTGACGTATTTGTGGACCGACAAATACACCTTCCTTGATTTTGGCCTCACTAAGACTTGGACATTTATCACGAAGGTATAAAAATCCTGCCCCATTTCGATCCATGGCCTTTACAAAATTCTGCATTAGTCCAAGTTTGATGTGGAGAGGAGGGATCAAGATCTTGTGGAATTCTACAAGTGGTTCGTTAAGTTCATTCTTTTTCCCCGGTTCAAGTGATAGTCGTTGGGGCCAATCCTTTTTCTTGTAGTGGGAAGTCCTGGCACGGCTGTCTCACAGACAGAGGAAACAGCAAAACTTTGTGTAACCTTTCTGTAGCCCCATCAAGATGGCAATGACCTTCAGGTCACCACAAATCTGCCACTTATACTTGTCATAGCTGATGGTGTGTAAAGGTTGTTTCATGTTGTTGTACGTTTCTTTCATATGGACTGCATACCCGAGTGGAACAGATGGTAAAACGTTGCCATTATGGAGCAGCACAGCTTTTAAGCTCAACTTGGACGAATCAATGAACAGCTTCCAATCGTCGTCTTTGTTGTTGATGTGTAGTGCTGCCATCAGACCCACTATATCAACGCAAGCAATGAGGTTATCTGTCATTTTGAAATATGGAAGCAGATCTTGTTGCCGAGCACTAAACTCAGACACATGCACATTCTCTTCTAGACAAGTTCCATTGCTGCAGTCTGGACCCTAACAGCTCTGCTTTATTTTTTTGGCAATTCCAGATCTCTCACTAGATCATTCAATTCACTCTGGGTAATTTTATGTGGCTTTGCAGACTCTTCAATAGGCACGACATCAGAATCTCTTGATGTAGATGCTTTCACAGGTGACGGATGTCCACTGGCCTTATTAACTTCTTCATCATCCAAAATATAAGATTCTGGTGGGTCAGGAATAGGAAGTCCTTCCCCGTGAGGCACTGGCCGCATAGCAGAGGGAATATTCGGATAGGTCACAGGCCGCTTTTTCTTCTTAGAAATACCATGTCCAATTGGAGGAGTCATGCAAAAGTAACAATCATTAAGATGGTTTGTCGGTTCCCCCCACACCATTGGAACTGCAAAACGCATCGATCGTCCTTTTCGGTTCAACCAGCAGCGCAGATTCATTGCACAGGATTGACAACATATGTGTGGGGCCCAATACCGGTCCTGGTCACCGATCTCACAACCAAAATAAAGGCTGTAAGCTTTCTTTATCATGGGTGTAATGGGTCGCCTTTGTGATAGCAAAGTTATTTCCGGAAATATAGCAAAAATAATCCGCACTGTTCACGCATTCACGAGGCATCTTGAACAGAATCCTGCAATTGTCTGCACTCACAGAATCCACAATACAAAGGATGACAAGAAGGAAATGTGGTTGCAACGACTGCTACAGATTGCGTCATCCAACTATCCGTCTCGTGGGGAATCACGCTCCAGGGCTAAAGAAAACAGAAGGACTGGGTCATTTGCGTCGGGAAGGTGAAACCACCAGCCTACTGACCCCCTCCCCCCCCCCCCTTCCCCACACCCCGGATCTCGAAAAATAGAGCTAATTCGCGATTTTTAAGTTCATATTCGTGATCAGCATGTCCAAATTAGTTAAAAATAGCTACTTTTGTCTCGGATACATTTTGGCTGTTGTCCAGTGTAATCAGAGGAACATGCATTTATTAACTGATTCCCTACGCAAGATCTTTTAAAAGACGCAATGGCCGACCGTTGTGTCCGCAAGATCTTTTAAAAGACTCGTTGTTTCTTTCCACTCTGATATTTTATACTGACCGGAATCTATCTCGAACGGAAATAAACACAAAACTGCACAAATTTCAATAAGCTTCAACTTCCTTTGTTTGAGTTTGAAGGGAATTTTTCACACTTATCTTCATTTTTCGTCGTGTTTTGCCGTTTTACTATAATGGCCAAAAACACGCAGGATATGTTACTAATATGTGAACAGTGAACAAACTATGTGATCAAGCACAACTTTCTTACTTTTTCTGTGTTTCTAAATGGATTACCTTCACAAAGAGAGCAGTGAAACTGTATTGTGATAATAATTTATGTTGCAAGCCTTAGGTAAGTGGAAAATTTATGTTCACAATTTCAAGTTATCTTTTGTTCTGTGTACATATTATCTGTCATAACATAAACATAATATAAAATTAGCTAGAAAAAGTATATATATATATTCATATTGTCCATCCAATGTACTTTAATTTGATATATAATATATTATACTTAACTCATTATTAGATACACATTGTTAGTAAAAGTAAATTATGTATATGTACATTTTTGGGGCTTAAAAATAATTCCGTCCAGAGCTGAAAATAATTACGTAGGGAATCAGTTAATTCAATGAATAATCATGGCTAGTAATGAACAAAATGTCGCGCGGCCATAGTTGTTAGTCATAATCAATAAGTCAGCCTATATTAAAAGCTGTGAGTCATAAACATATGGAAAATTAGTTATCTAGCTATCACGCCTATCTACTCCAGCGAGGCGTTGTTACACTGAGTGGTGTCGAGCCTATCGAGCTGTCTTTTTTTTTCCTTCTCTTGTGCACTTTGTGCTAATGGTTATCGATAATTTCTATGTCTGTAGATAAATAAATGTAACTGACGGTGTGTAGTAGTAATATCTAAATGGTTAGTTTTAGTCCTAAAAATGATAGTGGGCTCACTAGTCTGTCTAATATTGTAATTTATCTAACCTCTGAACCATGAGACCTATAAAAGGGCCCGCACATAATACCCAATCTACGAAACCAGCATCAGTTCTGTCAGATAATAAATAACACAACAGTCAAAGAACATCTGTGCCATCACCTGTTGCCATTTTGGTTAAAAGATATGGGATTAAAATACGGGTGGCATACGAAGTAATAAGTACATTACCAGATTACTAGATAATACAATGCAACATATGACTGTCATAATGTTCTTGACTAATTATACAGTACAAAGCTAGACCAAACAAAATACCATAGATTTTAGAATCCAAACAAATAATTAACAAATTAACAGCGAGTGGTGTCCAGTGTTATGTATAGTCTTCATGAATGTATAGTGCAGAAATGTGGACTATGAGCAAGCAGTTTATAAACAGAATTCAGACCATTCAAATGTAAACATAAGAAGATTAAGATGGTTCTCATGATATTACTCCATGGTTTAATTACAGTATAAATGGAATTAATGCATGTATTCTTGTTGCCAAATTCATGCAAAGACGAATTTGAAAATTTATAGAAAAATGAAGACAGCTCGTAATTGAGTAAAACCTTCATCCAAGGAAAGCTAAAAGTGAGCTGGATTTAAAACAATGTTGATGAAAGTGATTGGTACAGCAGATGAAGAGAACGGATAGGATATGTAGTGCAAGAAAAGCACAACGCCCATAAATTTGCCCGTCCGATGGATTAAGTTTCAGTTGGATAACTAGGCGTGACGTGGCTGCTTTCCGACACGTCCGCACTTGGGACATATAGTCGGCTGAGATTTTAGGCTCGCCACGTCCTTCTCAGGACTCCACTATTCGAGAAAGGATCGCAATATAGTCAAAATGGTCCGAAATAAACCACACGCTAAAAAGAGGAAGATTTACACCAGCGCTGAACAAAAGCAAAAACAGCCAGCCGAAAAAAAACAGCCGACCCACCTGCAAACACTATGAAGGAGGTGGAAGAGACAACTCTTCAACACAGACCGGCACAAGGGGAAGACAAAAGAGCAGAACAACAAGACGTCACCTCACAGCCTGCTGCTGATGTGGGGACAATATCATCAGAACTAAACGAGTTAGACCCAGAAGCTATCGCGGAGACCACTATGGACGCACTATACAGAATGTGTGAAGACGGAGACGAGTTCCTTAGTCTTTCTCCAACATTAAAAGAAGCACTATTAGAAGTAGCTCCAATATCAGACATTGAGATACGCCGGAATTCAACGGAGAACAACCAAGTTTCCCACGGTGATCAGGAGAAGCAGAATCATGAGCAGACAGAAGAGGACAGGGTACCGAGCCCAAAGACAGATACACAGCCAGTGGTGGCAGATGGGAGATGCCGCTCAGGCGAACAACGAAAAAGCATTCGCAAAGAACAGGATCAAGAGCGCAAAATAAAAATTAAGCAGTTGTCTGGAGGAGAAGCAACACTCAGGGCACTCCCGGACGACAAAGTAATCAATGTCCTGGAGAAAGTAGTAGGCAAAATAGACATAATAAGTATCAGAAGGCACCAACAGGGAGTGATACTTGCCCTGAATGATACAGAAAAGACTAAATCGCTGATGACTGCTCTGGCGTCTGGGCCTAAAGAATTTCAGCTACCACATCGGATCAAAATCCAAGCAGAAATCTACACTGAAACCAAGAGAGTAGTCATCAAAGGGATAGACACCAGCTTGTCAGACACAGAGACCCTCAGGTACATCCAGGCCGAAAACCCTCTGTACAGAATCACACACGCCGAAAGGCTAAAGTCCTGGAACAAAGAAGACACCAGACTGATAATAGTGACTGTACAAGGGAAAACAGTCCCGGAAAACATCACTATCCAGAATAGACCTCTAAGAACACATGCCTACATCCGCCAGTGATGCAGTGTTCAAAGTGCCAGGGATTTTTCTCACACAAAGAACACGTGCAGAAAAGAGACGGTGTGTAGATACTGTGCGGGCAGCCACGAATACAAAGACTGCCCAAAGGCAAAAAAAGACCGCGACTACAAAGCACCAAACAACAATAGAAAATGTACCAACTGCCACGGAAAGCACGAAGCACGATACCGAGGGTGTCCCGAATATCAACAAACAAGGCAAATAAATTACAGTTGCCATTGGAAAGGGGGGTATTGTACCAAGAGGAAAAAAACACACTGAAGGCAAGTACTGTAGGTAATAGGCGCCAAGACGGCCTAACGGAACAGGTCAGACAGCTCACGACTGAGGTGAGAGATCTAAAACAACAACTGCGAAAGGAGAGAGAAAACCGTCAGCCACACAAAAACAGAACATCAACTGCCAGATGTGAAGAAATCCCTGATAGCTCGGAAAGCGTGAAACAACAACAATTCATGAACGACATGAAAATAATACACCAGGACATGAAAAGAATTCAACAGCAGGTAGAAGAAGATGTCAGGAAGCTGATAGAACTGAAAGAGGGAAACGAAGAACTACTGAAAAGAATAGAGGCTGAAAGAATGACCATTGAAGAAATAACATCAAACACAAAAGACATTAAAACGAACGACCAATCAGACGAAGAAGTCACAGAAGAAACGCTAGAAAAGCTACTTCCAACAATTATAGAAAAAGCGCTATCCCAGATACAAGAGAAGAGGAAGACACAAGAAACAGAAACGAGGAGGGCAAAAACACACAAAACCACATAAGCCAGATAGTGAGGCAGGATATGAAATACACTATAGAACATGACACGCCAACACGAACAGAGAAACAACGAAGAGGAAGCCAGCTAGTGGTCCTTTTTAAGACCAGTCCTTTTCAGGACTAACAACCGGCCAACAGAGAAGAACCTAACACACAATATACCCCAATTATATACAATTTTCAGGTTGAACAGGGTATAACAACAATATAGTCGACGATAAATGATGATGATGATGGGCTGGACACACATCGAAACTTCAGTTTACAAGGCGGACAGAGTGCATGAAGAGCTGAGCCGCAGAATTCCTTTCTGAAGAGAGTCTGTATGGGAGACAGCCTAACATTGTCCAACAGTGTCCAGCAATTGTATTCTGATAGCCAGAAGGTATGTAGAAGTGCCATAAGATAATTGTATCTTTAATATTTAATAAAACTATACAGTACAAGTTATTGCAGATTTTAGATATATATATATATATATATATATATATATATATATATATATATATATATATATAGATAAATATATATATATATATAATATATATATATAAATATATATATATATATATATATATATATATATATATATATATATGTCGATAATGGTGATTAATGCAGCATGTATGATTAAATTGTTTGAAGTTGGTATGGTTATAGAAGATTGCGATGCCAATAATATAACCACAAGTACCCAGCAGAGCACTGGAAAACAGTCCTTTTCAGGTTTATTACTGACAGGTTATCAAGCTATTAGCACTTATTAGAGCTGGCGTGACAGGCTGAGGATCTACGGGTTACTAAGTGCATCATACCACTTGTTGTAGATATATCTGCATCATATATTACATGTATATTACAGGTATTGTATCTTTTGTATATTATGACGCAACAAATAGACATATAACAATAACACATATGTAACAGACAGGCAGGCATCTCATACCCATGTGTCGTGTGAAATTTTAATCCACATATATAAATTAAAAAGTAAATGTAAAGCCTAACAAATAACTTCAATAAAAGGAAAGAAGAATGGTAAAGAACAGTGCTGTCACAATGACTGTACTCGAAATCCCCTTGTTTTCTACTTCGTCTGCAAATTGTAACGCTTCACATTGATAGTAAAAGCCTACTGCATCACTACACGCTTTCTTCAATAAAACGTGTACTGCCTTTCTAAGAAAAACCTTGAGATACGCAAGCTGACCTATATTTAATATTCCATTCATGTCATTTTATACACTAAGTTACCATAAACGAAAGACAGATGGAATTAGGATAGAGAGAAGGGAGGGCTGAAAGCCGGAACGCATGCCACACTAACACGCGTCTCGCTATACAATTACTACCATCACGCGTGTAAGGCCACAAGCACTAGCTTTTTTCAAATCGACAGTGATAAAAAACACTACCCATACGAGAGTTAGGTTTTAAAACTTACAAAATGCTTATTAGGAAATATGACATTATACTGTTTTATGTCTGAAAACATGACAGTACACCAGACACCATAAAGTTTGGAAGTGAGGAGGTGGCAACAGCACGACTATCCTAGAAGAAAATGCATATTTTGAACGCAGCCACTTAGCTCCTTTAAATTTGTATATTTGGGTTCCTTAGGACTTGCTGTGGCCTACCGCTCTGAACTCAGTGTTTGTTATGTATTGTGTTCAGTCTGTAAATAGATTATAAATTAGTTATGAAGTAGGAGGTACAACCTTCTTGTTTCAGGGACTGTGGTCCTAAAGTTATTGAGCAGCACCTGGTCTGAGCTTTGCTGAAACTGGAAGTTGACAGCATACTCCTGGGTCCAGATAGCGACTAGTGAGGTGTCTCCAGAACACAGGGGAGCAATCGAGCAGAGGAGTCTTTTCCTGCCGCCATCACGAAAGTTAAGCCTCTGTGGCCAGTGGAGCTCAACATTATGTGTCCCCTCAAAAATTGACATTTTAGAAAAAAAAAGAGGGACAATACCTTGTTTAAATTGACAGGAACTGTGAACTTTTTCCCCATACTATTTCCCAGATAAACAAACACTTGAAGTCATGATGACAAATAACAACAAAGCTTGAAAAACAAAACCAGTATTACCTCATAGTACTACTACACAACTGACACACATAGGATAATATTAATAAAATATGTCACTACTAAGTTCATATTTATAAATTATGTATATATAAATTGTGATTACAATTGATTGTGATTCCTGGTTCATTTTGTAGTTGAATCAGGACATATATTAGTGAAAGTAATTAATACATATATATTTGAAACTTTACCAGTGACTCATTTAAGATAGTCTTATAGAATGTTAAATGTGTGTGAGTGTCACAGTGTTGTCAAGTGTGGTGGAATAAATTAAATTGTTTATCTGTCTGTTGTTGTTGTGACTTACACTTCATCATTTACATAACCCTAGACATTCAACGTAGTCATCACAATATTCCAGAATAATTCTGACTGAGTTATAAATGTGGTAGCAAGTAAGGTTATCTGTAAAACACTACACCTATTAGATACAGATACCTTCACAGCTGATCTCAGTCAGTACACTAAGTCCCCTATAAATATTTATATCATCCCACTTTACCACACCATGCAAACTCTGATAACACCACACACACACATCAGGATTGGTGCAACCTGTTGAATGAGGCTATCCACAAGGTTTATCTTGTTGCAGGTTCGATTCGAAGTTCAATCTGGAAGTGGTTTCCACGAGTGTTGTCCTAAGCACTGTGACCTAGGAGCATATCATTGATTGGTCCACTCCATATCACTGGTCGCCACATTGTGATGGTAGTCCAGTAGAGGAACAACGAAATGTGTGCACTACTACATAGAAACTGGGTGTTGCATTGCAGCTATACGAACCAGGAACTTTTCACAGATAGTGATAGCAAAGGACATTGTCACCAATAGATTACCAGAATCCGGTGTTAAATGATGAAATCAGACAGGCCTAAGAACAGTGATATAATTGACAATACAACACAGACTTTTGTGAATTCAAGTTATTGTGTGAATACCATGTAAAATCTAAATACATATATTATTGGTTTTTTTTTTCATTCCCAAAGTAAGAAAAGAGAAATTAAGTATCAAATTAAAGTAATCAATTTTTGTTCACTTCTGAAGTTGTGAATTTGTTTCCATTGTTCAGTATTTGTGAATAAATTATAGAAGCATAGAGTAGTCGTAACGGGAGGGCAGGGTAGGTGTCGTACAGATAGGTTGTGAGTTATTTTTGGCCCGTCTGAGTAGAGTGGATGGTGATAGGTACGTGAGAAAGGTGTGAGAAATAGATTTCACGGGTGGTAGCTTAAGGAAAAAGATATGTCTCTGGAATGAGTAAGTTTCTCTATTCCAGCCTATCTATACGACTGTAATTTAGTACAAGACAACCTTGCCCTCCTCATACATATAAATATCAGTTTAACTACACACACACAGAGCTTTTGTGACAACAAGACACACACACGTGAAAAACTACGGTTAATAGACTACGGGTCTGACCAACACGCAAAGTTAAGTTTCTTTGTTGTTTATTATCATTAAACTTGACAACACCAATTATCTAAAGAAAGATCAAACAAATCAGATTTACATACATATGAAATAACAAAAATAGATGCGCCCTCCCCCTATGGAGAAAAGAACCCAAAGTTAATAACCCAAAGGTCGAAGGTTAGCACTATGATACAGAGTAGACAGTAAAGTAAACAAAGTCTGACTCTATAAGTACAGTAAAGTAAACAAATTAGGCAAATCCAGAGTTGGTAAAATCTCTGTAACAAAGAAAAATATTCACTCTCTCTTGCAAACAGTGGCCACTCTCTCACTCTTACCTCCTAGGAGATATTCCTCGGCGGTCAACTATCCAGTTCACTTCCCACATTGGCTCCAGTTCATCCTCTAACATCAACTTTTGAGGGGAACGCCAAATATGGTAGTTTTTTCTAGCTAACAAATGTTACTGTGAATAGTCGATGTAGGAACGGTCTCTTGTGGTTCACAATTTAAAGAGGAAAATAATTCCAGTATTGGAATACGTCTGGTTGCCAAAATGTTACAATAATAAATGATGATAATCCTATCGGCTGACTCTATTTTCGAGCGTCGATTCTGAACAGCGTAAATTTCTGGATGCTTCGCTTGTCCAGTAAGTGATTTGTGTGATGCAAGCCAGACTAGTGTTGCACCAGCTTCCAAGGGGACACCACGTGGTGAGGGAGGTTGGAAGTAGGAGTATAGCAGGAATACGACTGTCAGAAGTCGGGAATAATTGTTATCTTTTGTACAGCCCAATGGGCTGATAAAATTGAAAAATACTTATAAAAAATACGCACATTGAAATAAAGCGTGAATTCTTTTCTGTCACTATCAGTCGCGCCTAGCATAAAACCAGTCAACTAAAACCGTCTCTTCTTGTGTTAGAAAGCGTGTGGTGAAAATTAACATTATAACTGAACATCTGGTATGAAATAGCTACGCGTTATTTTATTTTACTAGTTTTAACAGCTGGAAAATCTAAGTGAATTATAATGGTAAAAGCTAACACTTTTATTTGGTAAAAGCTAGCACTTTAAAACACGTAAGCACTAATTTCTATTACCAGAAATCAGAATGAAAAATCCCCACGAATTGCTAATAACACATTTACCAAAATGGTTCTAGAACTGCGTGCTTAGACTATCCTAAAATCTGAGTGACGCTGATAGCGAGTTTTGAGAAAACACAGCTTATATATGCTTAAATTTCTCTAATCTATCGACGATGTTACGTTTCGCGTTACTATGTGTAACGGGGAACAGCGACTGCGTTTCCCAAATGAAAGGCTTACAGGTCGGCTCTGTCGGGTGTTGCTAACCGACATCAGAAGAATTCTTACGTCTAACGGGTTCTCGAAGAATTGTCTGCGTATACGACATCAAAGCGTTAACTCTCCTTTGCGGAGACTTCAAAAGGCCGTTACGTCTGTTTTGCGTGTTTTCTGTCTGAGATCGTATGCCTGACAGATACTGGCGTGGGAAAACGAGGTAAACAAAAGCTGATTCGCTACCTGTTTTGACGGGCAGGTTTCGAAAATTTGTAAACACTGCGTTTGCACGTGTTTAAGAAAAGAGGCGGGAACGAAAGAGTAAGCTGGTGTAAGTAACCACAGGCAGAAAAGTGAGTGGTTTAGTTAGCAAATCAAAAGAGCGCTGCGAGGTTGCAAAGACGGTCAGATTACTGTAGGCTCTTTTTCCATTATACGTCACAGTAGGCTCTTGATCTGTACACATTACCTTCTGGACAAAAGTACTTAATCGTCTGACTATAGCCTATGCCATCCATACACCAGTGCTCATTTCTGAGACTGGGGTATTTCTTTTGGTCAAGTACACCTTGACTTAATCTATCTGTCATCTACTAATTTTTCATCCTGTCCCAATAATATATATAACAAAACATGAGATAATATAATATGACGATTTGACAGGAAACTCTATATCAGAGCGTTACAACATGATCTGATCACCAGAAGTGCTTTATTATATAACTAGCAATAACCCGTGAATAATGACAGAAGTAAATCAAAAACTGTAATATATTTTAAAATATTATTTAATTCAATATAAAAGTTCTTTGATGACAACATTTTTTGTGAAAGTGCGTGGATTTGTTTCAAAGAATGTTCCCTGATAAAAAGTGTTTTTAACAAAAACGTTCAAGTTGTCATGATTTGTTCTTCGGGTGAGAGCGACATAGAGCTGGCCGTGTCCGAGAACACGTTCAGGGAGGAAAACTCCTACGTGATCAAAAGATTGTCTTCGCGCATTATTGATCATCATTGCAATTGCTAAAATCGCTGGGAACTGACGACGTCGCATCCTAAATGGCAAACTGCGCTCGCTCGGTTCTAAGTCAATGCGAGGAATTAAGACTCGTTCTCCCTTATTGCCGTACAACAAAATGATATAGAGACAACTTACGCAACGGCAAAGACTACTATAAAGGCTACATTCAAGTCCAAATGGGAAAGAGAGCACCCGGGACATTTGAAAAATGATGCATATCATCAACTATCCAGAAAAGAACAGGTCATCATTTTTCGGCTACGCACTGGTCACAACAGATTGAGATACCATCTGTACCACAAATACAAAATTGGTGCAACAGATCTCTGCACCTGCGGTACCAGCCCAATGACAGTCGAGCACCTGCTGCAATACTGCCCAACCTACAGTAATGAACGGAGTAGCATATGGCAACAACCCACTTCTGTCAACGAAAAACTGTTTGGAGATGTTGGGAGCCTTGGGTTGACTACTGCCTTTATTAGAGTCATGAATGTGGAAGTCTGAAGGCGAACGAGGAAGAAGAAGAAGAAGTTCTCCCTTATTACTGCCAGTGATAATTTCTGCATCAATGGAATTCCGATGAAAGACTTTTATGACCAAACGCGTGCCATTCAATAGTCCGTTTTTTTGCGTTCAGATTTCGCAATAGCATGATACATGCAGCAACCTTTAATTTCAGCAAATGCGGTGGCATTCCTGATGGGCACCGCTCGTTAAGGAACTCGGTTGGGAAATCAACTGCGTCGTTGGGATCATCGGATATCATGGTATATATGCTCCAATAACCCGTTTCATTTCCAGCAAGTAGCTCCAACAATAAGTCTGCAATATTTTAAATTAAAATTTTGTCTTAAAGAAACAATTAAAAACTTACATTTTAAGGTTATTTTTAACAAAATGATGAGTTAAATCCGTTTCCGCAATGAAACTGGGTTCTACAATCAAAAACTTACATTTTTATTCATATATCACTGTCACTCAGTTTGTGTTGCACAATTCACCGACTTTTCTTCGTTGAGTGTTACTATTTTCGGGAAAGGGAAACAATACAATTAATGTCTAGCTTTCAACCCCAGTTGCATCCCTTAGGTGTGACCGACGTACAAACGGCGAGAATTATGGCGTTTGATGATATAATATTCTAAAAGTGCTCTGTTTCGACAGATAAGATGTTAGAAGATCTCAGTCAGAGATCTCAGTTAGAAGATCCACAGTACAGAGAATATTCACGTTGATCTGCCTGATGATGATGATCTCACACACTTCTTGGACGGGAAAAGAGACGCCATCAAGTTTCCACCTGCAAGTGCAAATGGGCTTTGGGAACAACTGGACGAAGCCTTGCCGAAAGAGATGGATAACAACCTGAAGCAGATATCTTTGGAATTAAAACTGGAAATCTTTGGCAATATAATATATCTTCACTACTGCAAAGATTTTGGAATCAGGGAGGCAATGAAAAGTAACCCACCTGTTGAGGAGTGTTGCATGGTTTGCGAGCATTTTGGTTCGAACTTGATTCGGATGGTCGCACCATGTAACACTTCCACTGAATAGAGTAATAAGGGGTTCACGTATAACGTGGTATGACGCGTTAGGCTAGTAACGAGGAGTCTTTGTGTAGCCTTCGGGCGTATAACAGTGTTTTCAGATTGGTGTGGTACAACCACTAAGGATTATGTATAACCGTTAATATAGTGCTTGTAAAGCCAATAAAATAATAATGTGTTTAAGGATCAGCGAGTCCCGAATGATGTAAGACGGTATTATTTAAAACGCAGTAATTATGAGACGCGATATTCGTCCAGTACGAACGCGTAGAGAAGTTGTAACGACTGATAGAGCCCGCCTAATAATGTCAAACTGAATTAATAATATGGACAGAGTTTCAATGTGTATATTAAGCAGAGACCCTAATGAAACTGTAGCAGAAATATTAATACTGCGTAAATGATAATTATGCCAAATGCTTCGTAGAAAGATTTAGTTAAAAGACATGAATGATATTTAAAACGCTTACATGACAGACGTGCAATGTCTGCTAAAGATATATAGACTCTGAACTGTGATAGCAAGTGTCTTTAAGGTGAAATATATGATTGTCTAGAACTCATTGATGAAACGATGAATGTTTATTAAAATGTTATAGTCGTCCGAACGAGATTTGTTCACTGAAGTCCTTTTGAAAGTTCCAGTTATATTATACGACTATTGACCGTTGACCTTCAAGGTATGAATCAAAAGAATCCCACACTCAGTCAAGACACTAAGAATTAAAATACTAGAAAACATTGACAGTCAAATATATATGAAGTTTAATAAAATGAACGTTAATACTCAACTATCAAAAATAACAAAAATGAATCCGGCTGCAGCAAAGAAAACGGTACTTAGTGATAGTCAGAACAGATTAATTAACTGCATGAAACGAAATATTATATTAGCCCCTTCAATCTTAGAAGAAAAAGTCTGCAACACCACACAAAAATAGAAGACAAGTGAGAATAGAAGAGATCAGGAAGCCGAAGAATCAAGCCCAGAAACAGTTCAAGAACGCAGTGAATACAGAAAAGTAGGGATTACGAAAAGTTTGGGAGCACCTGAAAGGCCAACATAATGCTCTTTGAAGAGCAGAAAGGTGTCGCAGAGAGATTTATGATTAATAAATTTTCTATATTCTTTCTTTTTCTACCCGTGCCCTCTACTTTATTATCGCTCTTTTATCCTTTTCCTGTTTTTCGCATTCGTTCGTTTGCGACAAAATATTACTTTCCCATTCATACTTTCGCCTGTTTCTTTGTCATTTTATTGCGTAATATGTCAGTCCCTGGACGAGACGAAATAGTGTGAGAATTCGTCTAGTCAGACATAGAGAGCAAACATTTGTCTACATTTTCATCTGACACGAGTTTTCTTCGGCTAAGTTTTTAGGCGTGAGGTGTGGAAACTGCCTTCTGCATCGCTCAGAAATGAGTCATGTCGGCGTGAGGTGTGAAGACGCGTTTTGGCAGTTATGGCCAGCGTCTAAGATTGTGAAGTGTTAAGAGGAGAGTGGGAGACGGGGGTTTTTGTTTTGAATATAGCGCGCATCCTTTGTCTGTTTAAGATATAAACCAGAGTTTTAGACTTCATTCATTCAGTACTCCGCAGTCAAGACTAGAACGATCTAGCGTTCGATTCCTAAAGATCTCTGTTGATAGAAGCATCATTTAGTTGGTCGATTGCCACCTAGCTTTCGATTCCTAAAATCTATGTTAATAGAAGCATCATTTAGTTGGTCGAAGTGGATTTAGTTCTTAGTAGTTCTGTGTTGAGGTAAATATATTATATATATTATAGATCTAGTAGTATTGAGTGATTCAGTAATAACCGCTTATTTCATTTTACTAGTTAGATTTCTGTGCAGAGAAATTAAGTTTATAAGTCTGTTATATTCGCTAGGTGACATGTTACAGTGGAAAGCAGAATAAATTATAATTTCTAGCTTAACTCATGCAGCTATAAATGCATTTAATTAAACTGCTAATAATCAGTCGAGAATATTTTAAACTAACTTATAACTGCACTGATTCATCATTGAGTATTGACGAAATACGTATGTATTTTTAATTCATGATGACTGATAATATAAATATAACTTATTTCACGGGAGATTTAAACGATAAGACAAGCTCTACGCTTGCAGTTTGTAATGTAAGTTATCACAGAGGAATAGTATGTATTGTATAAGTATTTTATACGTTGTTTTCTCTTTATTCAGTGAAACTGGGGTAGCCCAACTGTACCAACGGGTTTAGTACAGAGAAATATCTGTGAAGAACAAAAACATTTTTTTTCTTAAAGACTTGGGTGTATAAAGTAAAACCTGTCTGGCATTGCGTTGGCATCCAGAACGACAGAGTACCCATTACATGAACTTTAAGATTAAATGAAGTAACTGGCCCATCGAGCCAGATTGAATTCTTCCTGAGAAAAACCTCAAGTACATTTTCAGCCCTTGTGGCAAGTAAAATATTCCTATCAGTAACATTCAGACGGAGTTCTGACTAGTGGTGGTGTGACCAAATAAAGTCCTATACTGAGAGAAGGCACCGACCTGACATTCCTAATTACTAGAAATCTAAGCTATTGACACTTTGCTCGCTGTTAACGTTCGTGCTGGACAATTTTAATGTGACAGAAACAGATATCTTAAAATAAGAAGAACCAAGGAAACGTTCCCTGAAGTAGTGAATTCAACCTATCTTTGTGGAGCTGGGGTTTCCTTGGCCAATGACTAACCCTGGAGATTCTGTACGTGCATGTCCTAAAAATTGTTTTTCCAGAAGTTGCTACCAAAGCTGTAAGTACGAATGCAAGCTAGTGATCACGGCTGACTGAATAGAGTGAATGCAGGACTGAGTGATTCCTTTATTGTTGTATTTTGGCACCCATTTTTGCTGTCTAAAAGATTTCTTTATGCAAGTTTTTTGTTGCTAACAATATTTTCCTTAGGATAGATCAGAGTATCAAAGTCTGTTCATACCTTTAAAGGGAAATCTTAGACTAAAGCATATGTATCCGTGACTCTTTGGGGCTATCACTTTTCTTCTAACAGGACTGTGGGCTATACATCGAGGGAAAAGATCACACCATTCTTGTAGCAATTCATTGACTTGAACTTATTCCAGTGTGTCGGTCAGTTCGTTCCCAATTATCTAGATTTCCATTGTCATAGTTTCACGTCTGGGTTTCTATTGTAGTCACTTGGGTGTGTGTATGTGAGGGATATATATATCTTAATATATATTATACTAGACGGTCTGACAAATCTTAATATGTTGTAGATGATAGGCTGACTGAGAGGAATCATCTCGAGGGTCAGAGACCGACTCTAATATATTTCCTTCATCTCACTCGTGAAATCTATTTCTATTATTATCTCTCACTGTGGCTATCACTTATTCTAATCTATTCAGAAGGGACCAACCCAAGTCTTAATTCCCCTATCAAAAATCTACGACACAAGGTTGTGCAGGAAAAGAAGGAAAACACGAAGGGATAGGGAAAGATTTTACAAGGATCCCTTCAAGATTTCCAAAGAACAGTTTGAACAGCCACGGTCGGGAAATATTAAACATCGGGAAAGAAGATCTTGAAGAACACCTTAGAAATTACCTTATCAGATAGTCGCAAAGATGAGCCTTTCAACAGCATGGCAGGCCTTATTTAGACTAGTTAGCCAGGAGCTGAATTCAACACCAATCCCCCAACAATGCAAGAAATAGAAAGCATTGTCCAGAAAGCACGGTGCAGGTCAGCTCCAGGTCCTAATGGTGTCCAATATGTTGTATTTAGGAGATATCCAGAAGTTCTCAAACGACTGATGCGTTTACGAAAAATGCATGGAGAAACCAGCCGTAAGCAAAGATTGGAAAAAGACGAATGGAGTCTACATCCCAAAGGAACAAAATTCCACAGACATCAGTCAGTTCAGGTCAATCTCACTACTGAATATGGAAGATATTGTTCTCAGTGATAGCTAAAAGGCTTAATACGTACCTCCGGGAGGAGAATGAGTACATGTAGACTACTATCCAGAAAGGAGGTATCCCAGGTACTCCAGGGTATCTAGAGCATGCCACAATAATCTGCGAAGCAATTCAAAAGGCAAAGTCTGACAGAACAAATCTCAATGTAATTCTGGGTGGATCTAGCTAATGTGTATAGATCTGTTCCACACCAGCTGCTGTGGCAGGCCCTGGAAATTGCAGCAATGTTGAAGCTGTATTTCTCATGGTTTTTTGTCAGATTTTCAACCAGAGAGTACACAAAGAGGTGGATTGACCAACAAGTTAGAATTGCGATGGGATGTACCATCTCTCCGACACTATTCGTGTTGGCTATGCAGGTAATCCTCAAAGCGGCTGGAGGATTAGCGAGAGGTCCAAAGCTCATTGGAAGGTGTCACATTTCACCGCTTAAAGCATTCATGGATGACACAACAATTCTGACATCAGATGAACATCAGGCCAGGAGAATGTTAACGCACCTGGATAAACTAATCAGCTGGTGCAAACAAACTTAAGAAGTCTAGAAGCCTATCGGTCAGGAAAGACATCTGAGGCCACATTCTTGGTTTCAATCCAAATAATTCCAACTGTCATTGAGAAACCCGTTACAAGTCTTGACAGGGTGTATGATGCCTCATTGAAAGACTCAAAGGCAGTTCAGCAGACAATAGAAATGGCAGACAGAAGACTGCAGATCATAGACCAAAGCAGACTCATAGGAAAGTTCAAGCTGTGGTGCTTCCAGTTCATGCTGATCCCTAAATTGGTATGACCACTGCTAATATATGAAATAAGCACGGGTACAGTGAAAGCTATAGAGAGAAAGTTCATAAGGAAATGGCTAGGGGTAACACTAGGTCTGTCAGATGTAGCACTGTGTTGCATGCTTCCTTTCAAGTTGTGGAAGAATATAAAACAGGAAAGGTGAGGCACCCAATTATGCTGTGCGAGTGAGCAGATGACTCAGTAAAGTTCATTCAACCCACACTGAAAACTGGAAGGAAGTGGAAAGTGGATGAAGCTGTTGGTGCTGCCCAAGAGTCGCTCACTCAAGCTGATGGAGGTAATCGGATACTCACAGAATAATAGACTCATGGTGACATCCGCTGGTGGCCAAGGCCTCAAACTAGGAACGCAGAGAAATGATAATTCAGGAAATTCGAGAAGCTGAGAATGATAAGAGGATGCAAAAAAGTGGTGCAGCAAGCCGAACGAGGCCAATGAACTACATGGGAAGGAACCCTGCAATGGTCCTTACCATGGAATGATATATGTCATATGGCACCCTCTCGTGACAGATAAGTGCTTGTGTGTGTTATGTGATTTGATACCATTCTTCGTCCGTCGTTGCGCCCGTGCAGGTCTGTTTCTCTCTTCTTGTATTTGTCTAGAATTTATGTATAAGGGCGTTCTTGTAGGGACATATTGTTAATATTGCATGCTGGTGTACAGCACTGTCAGAGATCGTCGGCTTTTGCCTGCATTCTACCAATAACTAGTATTTTTCCTTTCCACCAATTTTAGTGATGACGTCATGTATCCCGTGATCCTTTATTTCAGTTGACCTATTTTCCGTCACATGATTCTGTATTGACGTTCGTTTTACTTTCAATCCTTGTCTGAATGTTTATTTTTTAAGGACTGAATTTGTTATATCGTCTATTTTTTGTCCTGTCATATTTTTAGTGTTTCCTTGATGGCTATCATTTTGTCCACGTGCTGGTTGCTTTATTCTCGTCGTTATGTCCTTTATTTTGACACGTTACTTCATTGTTTGTATGGACTGTGCCATTCATCTTAACTTGTGTTCATCTCTTTTTCGTTCTATTATTGAGTGAAATGTGCTTTTTGATATTGATACAGTTAGTATTGGTATTACTTTATATCGATGGTATTGGTTAGTTATACTATATTGGCTATTGCATTGTCACTCTTGTAGTGATACTAATGGACAACACAATGTCTACGCTTGAAGATTTCCTTCAAGAAGGTATGAAGAAAGGGAAATCTGGCGATGAATTGGATTCATAGGCTGAAACAAAATATGATAAATATTTAGCTCATATTGATAGAATTGAGCAGCGTGAGGCTCAGAAACGAGCAGACGAATTAAGAAAGCGGGAACAGAAATTAGAAAAACAAAGACTTGCAAATAGAGAGAGAGAGAGAAACAATGTGAAATAGAACTGGAGAGAATAAAAATAGAAGCTTGAGAAAAAGAAGAGAGAATGAAAATAGAAGCCAGAGAAAAAAAAATGAATAAACAATTGGAACTTGAAAGACTTAAATTAGATACAGAATCATCTGCCATAATATTCTCACGTTTATTATCTTGGACGACTGAGTCCTTAAAATTTCTTTTATTACTAAAGCGTTCAATTGGCAGGCACCTCTAATTATATTACATTGCGGTGAATATAAATTCACTTTAGTTAAACACTTTAACTACGGCTTTTCCAAAGCCTTTTTAAATCTCGTCTACAACTACACTTTATTAGGGATGACGAAACAATCGTACATCTAAGATATGGCGTGCATATGAAGCTTCATGCAAGAGCCTGACAGTTCGTCTGGCGTCATACGACGATCAGAAATGAACAAAAGCAGTAGTGTGATATAAATAGCTATTATGTTCGACATGAACATAGCGAACCCGTCCCGCTTGAAACGAATCGCTACACCACACATTGTTTGTTGCGTTCTTGGGTGTATGTGTCCATCAGCACCGGCTGTTTTGTACTACTTTTCGTGAATATTTTCTATAACACGCCTTCACTATTCTTCTTTCACATACAATTACATCACATCTGTTCTGAATTTCGTCCTATTTTTGTCACTATCTCTCATAGTTGATACTTTTATCCTCTCTGTTATGGCATTCGTCTTCTTTTATATCACTGTTTCCCATATTGATGCGTGTTCCGTCATTCATAGCTTCACTACCTTATCAGCTCCATTCACTTCACTGACCTGTAAGGGTAGTCCTCGAGTTATACAGTGGACAGAACTGTGTGATCAATCATTACACACTATCAAACACTTATTTTCACAAGTCCTTATTTTATTGATACCTAACATTAAGTATCCTTTTGTTTTAAGGACTTACGCGTCATCTTCCTGCGTTGGGGGATGTCTCAGGCAATGGTTGGACGGTACGCTTCATCCGTGCTGTTATTTGAATCGACTTATCCCTGTCGTAATCAAGTACACCACTAATGAGAGAGAGATGCCGGCGGTGGTCTGGTGCCTATATAAACTGTCACGTTACCTCATCGGCACCCATTTCTATTTGCCAACTGACCACCACCAGTTAACGTATATCACCAGCCAAACGATGATAAATTCGAGGATAATCGTTGGTATCTCGTCATCAAGGAGTACTCATTCGATATTTTACCTATTTCACGTGTTAACGATAATTTGGCTGATCTTCTATCACGCAATAACCAAATCTATGGTGGATCTGGCAAGCAACATACCCGAACACGACCAGATAAGACAGGATTGCATACAGAAACCAATGCGGTGGGGTATAGCTCTTTATTACCCCCAAAGGTAATGCACTTCATATAACGCCCCGTCAGAGCGTTGCCGTTAACTAAAGAAAGACGAACACCTGTAGTCGTGCAACCTGTGTCTCTAAGAACAGAAACAAGTCGATTGTTAACCACAGCTCAATAGTACCTGACTTTGCGGATCAAATAAAGGTTTGCAGCCAGGGCAATCTTCATTGTCAAGAGAATACGCATTAGCATGATGTAAACTATCGTTATTAGTGGGGGGGGGGGGAAACATGTAACACATGCATTCGCATGATCTGAGCCAGTTGCATCCCTGTTGTTATTGGTGCAGGCATTCGCATGTTTTTTGTTTCTTTTTGTCTTTGTACACAGAGGTAGACTGATCAGAATGTTTATTAAAGTATTTATTCTTACCAACCCTGTTGTCATCCTGACGATCAAGATGCTGTCTGTCTGATGATAACAGGTATCACAAAGTAAACAACGATTATGATGAAAATAATATAACTTTAATTCAAGATGAACATGAATCCACGCAGGGGGCTATGCATCGGTCACTATGTCAGTATCAATACTGACTCATGCCAAAGATAGAAGTCTACAACGCCATTAATCTTGACAATAGCAACAAAATCGTTGTTTACTTTGTTTTGTTTCATTATTATTGAGAGTTCTGTATTCTATTCTATTAATATTATGTTTTATCTAGTTGCGTGTTCAAACGTATCCACTCTGTATTTTGAAGACGGTGACAACATTTAGATTTGAATAGCATTTTCAAAGACATTCCAACGGTTAGACTCCAACGAATGTCATCAACTGAAGCAAGCACGGTCGTAAACGACTGATATATATATATTTAATGATGACATTCACAAACAGTACGTATATAACACAATAATATGATTCGTTCATTATTCTCCTATTCTGGCTAAACGAAGAACTTAGGTTTTATTCTCGACCTAGTTTCTTGTCACAGAGAGTTATGACCAATAAATGTTGTATTTTCCTTTCTCTACCCGTGTCCTCTACCTTACTATCACTCTTTTATCCTCTTCGTAATATTTCCGCATTCGTTAGTTTGCGACTATATACATTATTTTTTCCCATTCTCTCTTTGCCGTTTCGTTTTCTCAGTTAGAAACAGATTTATGACATAACGTGTCAGTCTCTCTGCACGAGACGAGAGAGCGTTAAATGCATTCTATTGCATTAGATGTCAGTGGACGAAACTGTGATTTTCGCTTATCTCAGACATACGAGCAGACTATCATCTGCATTTTCATCTGTCACAACGAGTTGCATCGGCTGAGCGCTCAGGTGAGGCGCGATAACCGACATCTCCACGGCGCAGTACGAGACAGAGTGTCTAGCATTTCTTAGCTGACACGCGCGCTCTCGGTCAGTTTGTTAACGTAAGGTGTGAACGCAAGGTTTGGCATGTTATTGCCAGCGTCTAAGGAACGTAAGTGTTAGGAAAGACGAGAGATTGCGTGGTTTTGGAAATAGGGCACATCCTTGGTGTGTGTTTCATATATCTTAAACGAGAGTTTGAGATTTAATTCACTCAGTAACTTCGCAGTCAAGACTAGAACAAGCCTTCGTTCGATTCCTAAGAATCTCTGTTAATAATTTAGTTTGGTCGAAGTGATTTAAGTTCTTAGTAGTTCTTTCTGTGTTGAGGTAAATATTATATATATATGAATATGAATATATATCTAGTATTTTTCGAAGTGTTCAAAGTGTTAAATCGCTTATTTTATTTCTCGAGTTCTTTGGTGCAGAGTGAATAATTTATAAGTCTGTTATATTCTCTAGCTGATGAGTTACAGTGGAAAACAGAATAAATTATAGATTTAGCTTAAACTCAGTCGGCTATTAATGAATTTAATTTAACTGTTAAATAATCAGACGAGAATAAATTTTCTAAACAAACTTATAAATGCTAGATGCCTCATGAGTGTTTACGGAATACGTATGTATTCCTAATTTATGAGGATTGATGATTTTATGAATATAACTTATTCAACGGGAAGTTTTAAATGATAAGTCAACTGTACGCTTGCAGTTCAAAACGTAAGTTATATTGAGTACATAATATGTAAAATATTTCATATGTGTTTTTCTTTTTTCAGTGAATACTGGGGTAACCCAAATTTTGCCGGCGTTTTGTACAGAGACATGACATACCTGTGAGAAACATAAACATTTTATATCTTTAACCACGTGGGTTTTCAAGTAACACCTGTCTGACAGGGCGTGTGCATTCAGAGATAGACAGAATACCAATCCCACTCACGGTTGTTTTAAAGAATAAATGCTTATACTGGGCCTGTGAGCCAGTGCATATTTCTACACTAACTCTAATGTACATGCGGCCTTGTGGCGAGAATAATTACAGAAAAATCTAAAACATTAACTTTCCGACATTATTTGACCAAGTGTGTGGTGAACCAAGATTATCTGTTGAGAGAAGTTGTCCACCGGTCATATTCCTAATTAAAGGAAACCTCGTGTTCTGACATTGTGTGCTCGTTTAAGCCTAATTCTTACCTCGTGAGTCAAGTGACACTAACTTTAGTCTGAAATAACTATCGCATGAAGCAGACGCTCCCCGGATCCATTTTGATGAAACCAACAAACAAATCTGCAGAGCTGGGATCCGCTTCATTAAACGACAGAAACAGATAAAAAAGTGTGTGAGTGTCCCGAAGTTTGCGCCAGACGGCGGACAACAGCAAGAGTTTAGGTAAGATTGTAAGTATATCAGGGCCCTGATGAAAGAACCGAGTGAAAGTAGACTGAAGGATGTTCTTTGTTGAGTCACCCACGTTGTAACTTCCTTTATGCAAGTTATTGCTAACATTATTTACCCTTAGAATAAAGCAGAGTATCAAGTCTGTCCATACCTTAAAAGGGGAAAACCATAGATTCAATCATATGTATCTGTAACTCTTTAGGGTTATTACTTTCTTCTAACGGGACTGTGAGCTATATATATCCAGGGGAAGGACCATACAAACGGGTCTATCACTATTGTAGCATTCCTTGATTTTTTTATGACTAGGTGTATATGCTTTTTGATGTATTTTATATGTTGTGATGTAAGTTTACTATGATAATTAAACTATACCTACATTTATTTCAGTGTGGTGGTCAGTTCGTTCCCATAATATCTATATAATCATTGTTATAGTTTTCCCCCGTCTGTGTGTCTAACTGTCGTCACTTGTATGTGCGTGCACGTGAGTGGATAGAGAGAGAAGATTTCTCTATCTCAGAGACAGCCTCTATCACAGTCTACCATCTCACTCGTGGAAATCTATTTCTATTACTACCTCTCACTGTGATTATCACTTATTCTAATCTATTCAGAAGGGACCAACCAAAGTCTTAATTTCCCTATCAAAAATATACGACATTTCTGGAACTCATAATGACTATACATCTTTACACAGTTATTCCTTTATGGAAAACCCTACATCAGATTTACTAATCTGCGTCTATATATCTCTCGTCGATATGACTAATTCACGTTTGAATCTTATATTTATATTTTATTTTTCATTTGGCTTTCCAAGCCAGACTCATCTGCCATAATATTTTCCAATTTATTCCGTTTTGGACGACAGAGTGCTTAAAATTGCTTTTATCACTAAAGCGTTCAATTGGCAGGCACCTGTAATTATATTACACTGCGGTGAATATAAATTCACTTTAGTTAAAAACTGTAACTATGACTTTTCCAAAGCCTTTTTAAATCTCGTCTACAACTACAATTTATTTGTGTGGGTATTCCACATATCTATAAACACTGCCGTCAACCCCAAAGGCTACACAACAAATCCTCTTGTAACTATGTGTTGATTCGTTATATTGTCTGCAGTATACGTTTCATTCTACCAGTGAGGAGTGCTTCATGGTGCAACAATCATCCTGACTAAAATAAACCTTGCCATGACAATTCCACACCATAGAGCGACCCTCAAGAGAGCCCTGCAATGGTCCTTGATATGGAATGATATATGGCACATGGCACCCTCTCGACTCAGCGTCGTTATCAATATCACGGGTTGTACCCCCTTTTCTCTGAGTCGTGGTCAAACAGTGGCCAAAACCTAGAGTAACTAATGTGGATCTTCAAAGGTGTCTACCTTCGCACAAGATTGCTCCAGACAGAGATGCAGATAGAAGAGAGTCTCTACAAAATATTTAAGAAATCGAGAACAATGCTGAATGCATTTGAGCACGTTAACTCTTTATCTTTCACGCCACCTTTTGTGGAGAGATATAATATTAGCTCGTTCAAGCCCCCATTTGAATTAACAGTAAAATTCCTCTGCTTATTATTATTATTATTGCTGGTATCTTACTTTAGATGTAGATATAACTATTTATGTATGTATATATATATATATATATATATATATATATATATATATATATATATATATATATATATATATATATATATATATATATATATATATATATATATATATATATATATTAGAATACTTATTCACACGTGTGCACTTCTCTTTGAAATAATTAATTCAACCATGAAATTTGTAAAAACAACATTTACAAATTTAATGATCACTTACTTTAACACTTGTAAATAAATAAGAACGGGTGATTAATACAAAGTAAGTCTCATCATGGAATATATCTGCTTTCGTAAGTCTAATTTTAGAAAAGAAAGTTCTTTGTTTGGCCAGCTAAAAATGGGACTTGCCAAAATGCTAAAGTGTATATGCTACTGGTTCCGTAGATTCGTCTCTGTGGTGAAGGCACATTTCCAGAGCAGTCAGGAAGTAACCGCTCCTGGTCAAGGCAAGAATCTTCACACCTCGTGGAATGTAGGTTTCAAGTGTCAATTACAAGCTTTGAGCCACAGAATGGTAGTACAGCATATTGTCTCTTCAGATCGTACCACAAATAGTCGGGTCGCCTCGTTCTGGTACCACAAACTTTAGAGGGAATAAAAGAACAAATTCTGCTGCTAAATATTTGTTTGTCTGATGTTAATCAGGCGTATTTCCCGCTGTCCGTCAGTCGTTTGTTTTCTCAGATTTTTTACTCTCCCTGAGTGTATATTGTTTCACTCAGGGTATGTGATGTCAGTTAATTTAATGAAACGTTTGTGACTGGACAGCGGCAGTGGCTTGAGCCTAAAGGAACATATTACGTTTATACACATTCACAAAATGATAATATACAACTATGCACAGGTTGATGTAATCATTACTCACAACCTGCTCCATGCGGAATCTGGTGTTACCTCTGCTTTTGGTTCTTTCGTGAGAACTAGCATCAAGCAATTACCAGCGCTTGATGTGGTGGTTCATGAATGTATCCTTTTCGCATGAAGTTGCCAGCCTAGTATGAATCTTTAACACCACTAGTAAGTATAAACATGTCAAATTCAAAGCATAAGAAATATGTTACAACTTACCACAATAATTGAGAAATCTTAGACTTCTTGCTCAGGTAAATAGTCTCGGCAACTTGATATACATGACTAGAACATACGTCGGGGTATTTAGTTTTATTAACAATCCCTCTGCGACTTTGTGAGTAAGTCTTGTATAAGTACGGTTTCTGTATGAATAAATAAGGGTTTACTTGCTGTAGTGTTCAGAAGTGTTCCTCTAAGTCCGGTCCAATTCAATGTCATCTTGCGGACTGCATTGATTAGAGAGGGGTCGCTCTTCTCTCGGTTCCCAGCAAAGTACTGGGCGTGATAGTTATATAGAGAATTTTAAGGGCAGTGGACCGCAGGCTGAGGAGGGGACGGGCGGGATTTGGAAAGAACGGGCGGGAGATGTGTAGATCATATGTTTACTCTCGGGAACATTGTGGGGCAGTGCTCGGAATGACAAGGACAGCTGTACATTAGTTTCGTTGATTTTGAGGGGGCTTTTGACAGCATACATGGGGACAGTTTGTGGAAAGTACTGACGGCTTGTGGAGTTCCGGGCTGCATGGTGTCAGTCATGGAGAGCCTCTGTGTCGGCTTTGCGTGTAGTGTGGGGCAGAGCAGCCTGGCCTTTGGGGTGGGGACGGGAGTGCGGCGGGGATGCCCCTTGTCCTCCGCTCTATTTTTGGCAGTCGTGGACTGGGTGGTGCGCCGGACGGCGAAGGGCGGTCTGGGAGGAATGGGATGGACTGTATTTTCTGCGTTGGAGTGTGCGGATGACATTGCGCTACTGGCGCATTCGCATCGGCACATACGGGAAGGAACGGATGGACTTGGTGGGCTTAGCCAGCGGGTGGGCTTGGGCATCAGTTTAGAGAGGTCGGGGGTCGTGGCGCTCAGTGTGAGCGGCCCTGGGCCCATGTCAGTAAGGGATCAGCGGCTGGTGCAGACAGACACCTTCACATGCCTGGGATGCATGGTGGCACCAGACGGCAGGGCAGGCAAAGACATCAACATCAGAATGAGTAAGGCAAGAACAGCCTTTTTTAGCCTAAACAACATCTGGAAGTCCTCTCAATACAGCACAAGCACAAAGTTGAGATTATACCAGAGCTGTGTGCTTTCTGTGCTTCTCTATGGTGCGGAATGCTGGAGAGTTACAGAGAAGGAAATGTCGAGGTTGTCCTCTTTTCACACAGCATGCCTGAGAGAGTTTCACCGAGATATATATATATTACTATATATATATGTTCTAATAGACTGTCTGACTAATCTAGATCTGTTGTAGAGATAGGCTGACCGAGAGACGCTTCTCGAGTGTCAGGGACAGACTCTATTATTTTCCACCATCTCCCTCGTGAAAAATCTATTTCTATTATTATCTCCCACTGAGCTATCACCTGTTCTATTTCTATTCAGAAGGGACCAATCTATGTCTTAATTCCCCTATCGCAAATCTACGACAGTACTCTCAACTGGTACCACAACTAGTATGGCAAAAGAAGAGAAACAAATACCCTCTGAGTATTGAGTTTGCTGACATCTGCTTATATGCCCCCATCTTTTCATTCCACAATCCCATCTACCTCAGAACCTTTACCCTCGCTGAGAATTAATATCAATCCCAGTGGGCGAAAAACAATCTTTACATTTAAAATGAATAGTTTTATATTTAACTTCAGTTGAAAATGTTAACAGTATAGTTAGAATATGTTTACATTTACATCGGTTGAAAAGGTTGTAAACTTTCATTACAGTTAGAGTGAATATGTTTTACATGTACACTGGTTGAAAAGGTTAATAATATAACAAGTATGTACATCATTTCTTTCATCATTCCCTTCCTGCTCCATATAGAACTTGGGACTACCTCTGCTTTTGGTTCTTTATAAGAAACTCGCAATAAAGCAGTCACCAGCCATGTCAGTTATGGTTCATGAAATCATCATTCTATATGCTGAGGTTGCCAGCCTCAAATGACTTGGACATCCACTAGCAATTTTCACATATTAATATTCGCATGTCACTATATACGTATTAGTTCACATGTTAATAATGAAAAAAATATAGAATTCAAAATGTACAACTTACGCCAATCTTTAAGCTCACAGACTGCTGGCTCAGAGAAATAAAGGCCCTTGTAGAGGCCTCTTGAGAAATGAACAAAGCACAGTATACAAAATAACTAGGTTCGTCAGCGGAGGGCGAGGTGCATGCAATATTGCATTAGTAAGAGATAGGCGGAGAGGTCTCGTCGCGGCAGCGGATGGACGGGGGACGGGGTGGGCGGAGCACTTCGGGGAGACTCTGGGCGGGGAACCACCAGAGACACAATTGAATGTTCCTGGGGCTGAAAACGATCTGGATGTGAATACAGACATTCCACGGGAGGAGGGAATCATCACAGTAGTCGGGGGGTTGGGGAGCGGAGGAGCTCCAGGCCATGATGGCTTAGATGGAGGGCTATTTAAGACGGACCCTGAGCTGGCGGCAGAGCTATTGGAACCGTTGTATGCACGGGTCTAGAAGGCGGGGACGGCACCGTCGGAGTGGAACGGAGGAGTGATTGTCGGGTTGCCCGGGGGGGGGGGGAGATCTTGCGGACTGCGTTGATTAGAGAGGGGTCGCTCTTCTCTCGGTTCCCAGCAAAGTACTGGGCGTGATAGTTATACAGAGAATTTTAAGGGCAGTGAACCGCAGGCTGAGGAGGGGACGGGCGGAATTTGGAAAGAACGGGCGGGAGATGTGTAGACCATATGTTTACTCTCGGGAACATTGTGGGGCAGTGCTCGGAATGACAAGGACAGCTGTACATTAGTTTAGTTGATTTTGAGGGGGCTTTTGACAGCATACATGGGGACAGTTTGTGGAAAGTACTGACGGCTTGTGGAGTTCCGGGCTGCATGGTGTCAGTCATGGAGAGCCTCTGTGTCGGCTTTGCGTGTATAGTTGGGCAGAGCAGCCTGGCCTTTGGGGTGGGGACGGGAGTGCGGCGGGGATGCCCCTTGTCCTCCGCTCTATTTTTGGCAGTCGTGGACTGGGTGGTGCGCCGGACGGCGAAGGGCGGTCCGGGAGGAATGGGATGAACTGTATTTTCTGCATTGGAGTGTGCGGATGACATTGCGCTACTGGCGCATTCGCATCGGCACATACGGGAAGGAACGGATGGACTTGGTGGGCTAGGCCAGCGGGTGGGCTTGGGCATCAGTTTAGAGAGGTCGGGGGTCGTGGCGCTCAGTGTGAGCGGCCCTGGGCCCATGTCAGTCAGGGATCAGCGGCTGGTGCAGACAGACACCTTCACATGCCTGGGATGCATGGTGGCACCAGACGGCAGGGCAGGCAAAGACATCAACATCAGAATGAGTAAGGCAAGAACAGCCTTTTTTAGCCTAAACAACATCTGGAAGTCCTCTCAATACAGCACAAGCACAAAGTTGAGATTATACCAGAGCTGTGTGCTTTCTGTGCTTCTCTATGGTGCGGAATGCTGGAGAGTTACAGAGAAGGAAATGTCGAGGTTGTCCTCTTTTCACACAGCATGCCTGGGAGAGATTCACCGAGTCTTTTCGCCGAATGCCATCACCAACCAAGATCTGCTTACTCGGAGCAAGCAAGAGGACATGCACACCATCATAGCTGGCAGACGCTGGAGCTGGGTTGGCCATGTCCTCAGAAGAGACCCCGATGCCATCACAAGAACAGCTATGCTTTGGACCCCTGAAGGAAAACGAAAGAGAGGCCGACCAGGAACGGCCTGGCGGAGGACTGTGGTGGCTGAGATGCAGGGTGTGAGCCAGAGTTGGGGCGCTGTGCGGGGGGTGGCCGCCGACCGAGCAGGGTGGAATCAATTTGTTGTTGCCCTACAAGACGCCACTAGGCGTGATGGCCACTGACTGCTTTTCACGGTCGGCGGCTAAGGATCAAAGAAGAAGAGAGGCCTCTTACACTTGGTCTGCGGTGTTGTTACTTTAGCAATAAGTTCCCACTTTGACTTGTGTTTCGGTTCCCTCAGATTCCAGTTTTCCGTGTTAAAATATTAGCGTTTTCCTGGGCTCTAAGTCTTCAAGACGCTCAAACAAGGGTCCTGTCCGATAAATGAAAGCTGATTTTAGTCTTAACTCTGGCAAGGTCTGGTTGTCTTCTTTCCGCGAGGTAGATTTTCAGTGTTCTAAATTGGCTAAAGTGTCTGGTTATATTGCACTTGTCTACTTTGTTACGATTTAGGCAGGGTCAAATCAGGAATTTGGTTGTTCCTCAATTTCGAACTCCCGCCAATCGTTTAAAAATTTCGTGTTTTGTGGGGTAATTCAAATTATTTCCACATGGAAATTTATGCGCGTTACTGCAAAGGTCATGTCTCCCAAATATGGAATGAAAACATCCAATCCTCTCTCGACAATTGTTTCTCAAATACAACCTCTTACTTTCATCTAAAGTAATGTCTTTGTAACAAGGTGTACAGGAAAGATTATGTCATTCGTTTCCGCCGAGTGCATGCCGACAGGTCGATACTTTATCGCGGGCACTCCTAGGTAAGCATGACGCGCTCAATGTAAAATCTACTGAAACTGTTGGGTCTGAAAGGACAGTAAAGATCAAGGGCAATTTAGAGACTCAGTTAAACTGTGGCATGGGCATCGTGCGGGCTGTGGAACAACCGTAACGGGCTATGGAATTAAGGACAGCATATTTCAACATAAGGATTACTTTCACAATTGCCTTTAACTGGGGGTCGGAGTGGCTAAGAGGTACGACATCCGCCTCAGTTCTACAGGTACCAGGTTCGATTCCCAGTTGAGGGAATATAAATTATGGACAATTTATTTCAGAACCTAATCGTCTTAATGATGTCATATTCCCCCCTGGTCTCCTGGGTAGTGAGATCCGATGCCTAGCCTTCTCGAATAAGGGTTGAAAAATAGGAGGTCCCGTGTGCAAGTTGCGCACGTTAAACATCCCATGGCAGTCGTAAATCGTAAAGAGTAGCCTATCAGGCCGCTGCCCTGGCATAATTTAAAAATCAGAAACTTACCCAAAACTAAAATATTTATAGAATGTGTGATTCCTATATACACACATTGGGATTCTCGCCGGTGCTACGGAGTTCGTGCGCTGTGCTGAGATCCTCCGTGTGTGATCTAAGGGAGGAGATCGGAGCACTGATGGAGTAGTCAGTGTGCAATGAAAGTCCTTAAAACCAAACCAAACCTTAAACTGGAAGAAAAACAGGAGTGACGTTGAAAGCTGCAACCAAGGTGGAGTAGGTTAATTAGCTGCACATGACAACATAATGCTGCCTTAGAGTGTAAACGAGACTACGGGATCGAAACACATAATCGACGGAGGGACCTTCTGACGATCATATTACCTTCTTTGTATCGCTCTGTATAGAATATCATATCATCATATTTAGTCTACTTTTGCCCTCGCAAATGTAATCCACTTCCTACCTCAGGGCTAGCACACTTCCGAATTAGCTGGTTTTACGCTGTATATGAAAACGATTTCTAAATTTATCGTCTCCTTATCAGCATGGCGTACACTTCCACTACTTGAAAATGGATTAGGATTATGCACTTGACCTACAATACAGGACCATGACGTCTAGGCGCAGCGAAATCCACACTTTATCTGTTTAAACAAAGAGTACCAGGTTTAATTAGGTCGCCCCAAATGACCTTGTAAAACGTAAGTGAAAATCCGATTAAGAGGAATTCATTTATAAAACCCAGACCGAAGGCGAGGGAAATGTAATGAATATAACGTTCAGGATGACATTATAGGAAATACATTTCAGCACCCTGAGTGTAGATGGCGAGACAAAGTATCTGGAAATTGGTCTAGACGGAGAGTTGGTCGGGCAAGTCTTAAGGTTGAAGACCTGGATAAAACCACAGATGCTGCTTTCTTTACTTACATCTTTCAACAGATGGCGGGAATACATCTTGTTTCATCCAAAGATTTGCTAAAGGTCGGAGTAAAAGTAATAGCGAAGAGTAATTTATATTAAAAGATATAAAATCAAAGGCGTGACACACAAATAAATCTCACACTTCATCCTATTGTTAGAAAAACAATTAGAAAATTTGCTACTTTAAAATATATATATATATATATATATATATATATATATATATATATATATATATATATATATATATATATATATATATATATATATATATATATATATATATATATATATATATATATATATATATATATATATATATATATATATATATATATATATATATATATATATATATATATATATATATATAATAAAAGAAAATATATATATATATACTAAATTTAAAAAATAAAATAAAATAAAAAACCACTAGCCTAAAACAGTGGAACACTGGTTAAATTCAGCAGTGAATAGGAAAATTCTGCAGGAGAGTGAAACCCTCAGAAGAGTAGCTTCTGGAAGAAGTAGCTTCATTAACACATTCTTTGTAGAAGATGTTCTACAAAGTTGATGTCTGGTACGAAAAAGTCATTCTATTGAAACCCAGCCGCCTTGAAATCAACCGGGACCTCAAGACGCAGCAATAGAGACCGCAGTCAGCGACTCATAGCTTGACTGCCTGCGTCAGGACCAGCGAACCAGAGCTGGTCAAGACCGTGCTCCACCTCCACGTGGTGGTCCTGGAAACAGTCTGCATCAGTGCAGGCTGGCTGAGCGAGTACGGATCGCAATGGGAAGGCAAACCCGGTCCTAAAAAATGCCGTGCAGAAGTCGGATGTGTCGACCGAAAGGTGCAGATATCACAGCTACTTTGGAAACAGACACAACGCAACCACCGTCCTTTTCAGGGCGAACGAGGAAGAAGAAGAAGAAGAAATCAACCTTCACCTGATACCAATGAAGAGCAACAAAAAGGATTGCTCCTACGTGCGAATATGGAACTCGAACTATTATATCACATTTCACAATCCATAGCATCGAGTCCTCAATGGAGAAAATTCCAATTTACATAATGAAATAACGCAGAAAATCTCAAAATTTTTCACAGGCGACAATAGACTGTTTTTGTATATTAATGTATAAACTTTGGCTAACTATTTGTGATTTTGTCATTGTTAAATCCAAATATTAAGTGAGTAAATATTCTTGTTGTATTTGTGTACACACAAACGTGGAGTTAATAAATTGTGTTTTGAGTGATAGGTGTGGTTCTCACATTCACTTAACTCTGTTCTCATATCTATTCATTGCTGAATACTTTCTTCAGCTGCAGGCTTTCATCTATCAATCCAGTTCCAACAAATATCTATTCTGCTAAAGAGCGGGCGGGGGGGTGTGTGGGGGAGAGAGGGAGGGGGGGGGGGGGGGGGGGGGGGGAACATTGCAGAAGCATATTTGATGACAGCTTTTTTGAAGTTTACACTATATCCCTCAGAACTCTTTACATAGGTGTACTCTCCTTCCATCTTTTCTACTTCCCGTAAACACATGTGCTTTACATTTTACTGAAGTGCACGTTAATTTCAACCACTGGCCCAGTTTTAGCGGACCACCACGGCAGATTAGGGAGACGACACCAAAATGGCCCAAAAAGTTTAAAATATTACCGTTCTATTCCCATAAAACCGTTTAAGGTAGTGGTTCTAAACGTGGACCGTAAGGCCCCAAGTGAGCCATACAATATTTCTAGGGGTCCACAGGAAGATAGAAAAGTATTTTCTTCCCATCTAATACCGTCCGGGGAAAGGGGGGGGGGGTGGCGGCAGAGAGGTAAATGAGACTCAAAAGGGGGCCATGAGCAAAAAAAGGTTAAGGACCCCTGGTTTAAGGGGCTTCGTCTGTTCGCTTGGGCTAAGGGAAATAATCAAACTTAAACAACTGTAAACCCTGCACAATGATAGGAAACTCTTTACAGAGCGATACAACAGGAGGCAATCTGATCACCAGAAGCGTCCCTCCATCGGACAAGTGTTTCGGCCCAGTATACTCCTTTACACTCTAAGGGGGGCGGGCCCACTTGGGTCATGACTCCAAAGTGTCTCAGCATCCTGTTGTCTTGTATCGAAAATGAACCCATTTAACTTTGGTAGCAACTTTAAAATCCACAACTCCGCCAGCCGTGGAGGCAATTGTGAAAGTAACAAAGAGAAGACAAATTACTCCGTTCGTTCCGTCGCACACAACTAGGGACAGACACGGACACACCTGCGCGAAGCCGACGAGGCTAGCCACTGCGCGTTAGCAACTGAAATTCTGTGTCTAACACCTCTTATAATATACACCGCCTGTTGCTCGTCAGTCACAACCCTTTCATCAGTACAATGAAAAACTCAACGTACTGTGGACTTAGAAAAATTCCTGGTGTTTTCTGTACCGCAGAGTTTACTGTCACGCTTTCCATAGCCCATTGCGGTGGTTCCACAGCCAGCACGATGCCTTTTCGGCAGTTTCACTAAGCCTCTTCAGTGCCCTTGTTCTCGACTGTCCCCTCAGCCCCAACAGTTTCAATAAATCATACACTGATGCAGCCACGAGCCCTCTTGCGTCCACTTCAACAGCCATGAACCTTGCAGTGAACCCATCGTGTCTCACATCCGCGGCCAGATCATTATACTTTGCCGCTTTGAACGAATGTTGCTCGTCTAATCTGGATTCAAATGGCACGGTCAGTGCAATCAGTATAACCTGAAGAGATGCTGAAGAATGAAGCACTATATCCGGCCGTCTCCGCGATTTTCTGATACTCTCTGGATATGCCCCTCGTCCAGGTAGGTCTACCGCCATCTCCCAGTCGTTTGCACAGTCAAGAAGAGATGGTAAACTGCTACCTGGTTTACTCGGTTTGGGGTGTGCTGGACTTTCCTGCCCTCAGAAGGTATGTATTTGTGGTGCTCAGCCTGGCTTAGCTATTCGCCTTCATCCTTGCCAGGTCTTTTGTCGCAGCAAGCTCATTTAGCACTTTGTTGTGGCGCCAAGTGTATCGCCCTTGCCCTAATGACACCTTACACGCTGAGAGTACGTGTTCAAGTGTCTGCCTCCCCTGGCACAGGGGGCACTGCTCATCATCTGACTTTCCCCATCTCACAAGGTTTGTGGCCGACGGCAGCAGGTCATACATTGATCTAACAACGAAGCTGAGCCTAAGAGGTGCCATATGCCATATATCCGTCCATGTCAAGGACCTCTGCAGTGCTCCTTCCCATGTAGTCCATTGGAGTTGTTGGGCCTGTTGCACTGCTTTTTGCAACCTCTTATCATTCTCAGCTCCTCGTATCTCCCGAACTATCATGTCTCTGCGCTCCCTGCTTGATGCCTTGGACCACCAGCGGATGTCTCCATGACTAAATCCCCGTCTATTTGTTTGTGTGTATCCGATTACCTCCCTCCGTTTGAGCGACTCTTGGGCAGCATCAACAGCTTCTTTCACTCTCCACTTCCTTCCCGTTTTCAGTGTGGGCTGAATGGACTTAACCACGTCACCTACTGACTCGCGTAGCATCATTGCGAGCCTTGCCTTTCCAACTTTGTACTCTTTAACAACTGACTTGAAGGGAAGCAGAAGTTTTGACTTTTTGCAGTACAGTGCTACATCTGACAGACCTTGTGGTACCCCTAGCCATTTCCTCATGAACTCTGTTGACCTTCTGCTCTATAGCTTCCACTGTACTTGTGCTTATTTCATATATAAGCAGTGGCCACAGCAACTTAGGTATCAACATGAACTGGAGGCACCACAGTTTTGAATTTTCCCAGGAGTCTGCTTTGGTCTATGATCTGTAGCCCTCTGCCTGCCATTTCTATTGTCTGTTGCACTGCCTTCGAGTCTTTTAATGAGTCATCGTACACCCTGTCAAGACTTTTAACAGGTTCCTCAATGACAGTAGGGATTCTCTGGTTGGAAACCATAAAGATGACCTCTGCTATCTTCCCTTTCCTGACTGATAGGCTTCTCGACTTCTTGGGTTTGAAGCTCATTCTGCACCAGCTGACTAGTTCATCCAGGCGTGCTAACATCCTCCGGGCCTGATGTTCATCTGATGTCAGAATTGTTGTGTCATCCATGAATGCTTTGAGCGATGGCATGTGACACATTCTGCCGAGTTTTGGACCTATAGCCATTCCTTCAGCCGCATTGAGGATTACCTGCATGGCCATCACGAATAGTATCGGAGAGATGGTACATCCCATCGCAATTCCAACTTCAAGGCCAATCCACTTCGTTGTGTACTCTCTGGTTCAAAATCTGACAGAAATTCTGCGAAATACAGCTTCAGCATTGCTGCAATCTCTTGTGGAACATGATACATTTCTAGGGCCTGCCACAACATCTGGTGTGGAACGGATCCATAAGCATTTGCTAGATCCAACCAGATTACACGGAGGTTTGTTCTGTCAGACTTTGCCTTTTGGATTACTTCCCAGATCATTGTGGCATGCTCTAGACATCATGGTGTACCTGAGATACCTCGTTTCTGAATGTACCCATTTGCCAGGAGGTATGTAGTGAGCCTTTTCGCCATCACTGAGAAGAATATCTTTCCTTCCACATTAAGTAGTGAGATTGGCCTAAACTAACTGATGTCTGTGAAATTTTGTTCCTTTGGGATGTAGACTCCGTTCACCTTTCTCCATTCCTTGCTTACAAGCTGGGTTTTCCACGCATTCTTCAGTAAACGCAGCAGTCGTTTGAGCACTTCAGGGCATCTCTTATACACAACATATGGAACACCATTAGGACCTGGAGCTGACTTGCAGTGAGCTTTCTGGACAATGCTTTCTACATCATGGTGTTAAATTCTTGGTGATAAAGGGACCAATCTATGTCTTAATTCCCCTATCGCAAATCTACGACAAATGTGTACTCGTCCGAGGGATTTTTGGAACTTTAAATAGGAAAACGAGACGACAAATGGGGTCTCGTTTTCCGGGAATTGAACTCTAGTCCTGAACAAGTACGACAAATATCAGCTCGTCTGCAGGATTAATTTTCTTTATTCTTAAATAGAGTAAGAGTGTGATGTCTCGTGAGTTTTAATATCTTTAAAAATAACTATCTCCTAGACTAACGATCTGTTTATGGGCTTGCTGACCACACTAATAGTAATTGTTTTTTCCACAGCAGTATTGAGTATTATACATTTTGATTTACAGGTTGATTTTGTCGGAAGATATGTTATGTATTGATTTTGTAATACTAAACCGCTGGTAGAGTTTGTGATTGTGTAACAATCACTGGGTTTTTTAAGCAGAAGGTGTTTTGAACTAAGTTAAGGAGTGCGTTCGGACTAATTTTTTTCATCCAGTTAATTGCCTCCTTACCCGATCTGACTTCAGGGGTGAACTTGTAGTGGATTTAACAAAAGGATCCTACTTTGGCACACTGCTTTAGGAAACTGCCCATGGCTAAGGACCCTAGACAACACGGGGACATTTGTTCTAAAGATGGCGTACTTTATCGCAGAACGGGCCAGCCTGAACAAGATTTTAATCAGCTCCTAGTACCGAAACCCCTTTATAATGATAAATGACTTAAAGTAAATGTGAGAATGAAAGGATTAAGTATACATGATGAGAGAGAGAGGAAGGGCAGAATGTCAGACGGGCCGGCATGCCCAATTCTTAACCCTTTGAAAAATAAAGTTCGTTCGTTCGAAACAGTACAGAAGCCAAATCTTAGAAATGGGGCACTCTCTTCCCTTTAGCGGACATATGAGACAGAACGCCACAAATCAGCGTATATCTACTCATTATTGGTGGCCAGGAATAAATACTGATATTATCAGTTATGTGAAATGCTGTGCCCAGTGCAAACGTGTGCCACCCAAGCAATGGACACCACCAGTTTCCATGGGTGAAATGCCAGTAATGGGGACACCATTTGAACGGGTAGTGATCGACATTTTAGGACCCTTAGGAAGGACTAAAAGAAGGAACAGGTTCGTCCTGACCTTAGTCGACACATGCACTTTATGGGCTGAAGCTATACCGCTTACATGCACGGATGCCAAGCATGTCGCAGAAGCCCTCGTGCAGATTTTTACTTGGTTGGGATTCCCTCAACAAGTGTTGACGGATAACGGATCTCCATACCGAAACCTGTTAATGGATGAGATCGTTAAGATCTTGAGGAACCAGCACATCTACATAAAGCCTTATAATCCGGCCGGAAGTGGGTTAGTAGAACGCGTCAACGGAAACTTCAACATGATGTTAAGTAAACTGGGACAAGTGAAACCTGAAGATTGGGATCTTTGTATTCCTGCAGCTTTATTTGGTTACAGGGAATCCCCTCATACTTCCACAGGATTTCCCCCAGCGACTCTTTTATTCAGCAGACCTATTAGCAACGACCAACTTTAAGCGAGCACGCGCAAAGCACGCAAACCGATTGATAAGGGTGGTTTTAGGCTGACTACTGACCACTAAAGATGATAAGCCACAATCTGGCCACTATGAACATTTATAGACATAAGTCCAAGTCGTTGTTAATTTGTAGCCAAGTAAGTACCACCCCTATAGACACCAGGAATATATATATAGGCTGTGGTGATGGTGTCTTGTCTGGTTTGAAGTAGGTTGCCGTGTGTGTAGGTGTGACGTAGATTCACAGTTCCACAATACAGGAGTTATGACATGTATAAGTCATAGAAATGTTATAACTGCTGGTGACGTTTCCATCATTTATTTCGGACGCCATGATGACAGATAATGATACATCAATTTCACAAAAAGTCATGGACATGACAGTTCATAGTATTCAGCATTAATAAAGTTTCTTCATGGATCTGCATACATTCTCTAAGTTGATATAGGTAATCCTAGCTGACGATAGCCTCAGCTTCATATCATAAATATTCATAAATATCAGTATTCCTCTCTGATGCTGGCAGATCAGATGTACAAAAAGAAGTCTATTACTTTCCGCACGAGAATGGCATTTCAGGAGTACAGGTCAAGCTGACCTTTATAGCATCCCTAAGTCTAACCCTCGACATAGGTGCAATCGCTGGCATAGCGAAGATCCTAGAACATAGAAATTGTTCTCTGGGCCTAGAGCGACCCGTATATATATATATATAGATCTCAGGTATGAAGATACCTGGGGTGTAATTCCTAGTAGAAGAACCCCTCCTTTCTGTAACACACAAGCGAGCAGAGAACGACAAAATGTCAAACATCTAGGTAGATCACAGAGTTCAATAAAGGAGGGTATTACCTTGCTTCAGAATCAACACCACAAAACATACGCCTCCAGGCGTTTTTGAATCATATAGGGAAAGCCTCGTTAGTTAACTAACTCACAGGAGGACTACAGAATTCCCTATCAAAAATCACAGACGCAGCATGGCGTCCTCTCTGCTCAGTACATCTTCTCGACTCCCTGGGCGGAAGACTATTCTAACTCTCTTAAAGTTCAGACATGCGCAGAACGCATACGCCTGAGTAACACTCAAAACGAGACGATGAAGGAAACATGCCAACAAAGCTATGTTCAGAAATCACGCCTTATATGGACAGGGAATAAACCTCAACCCTGGTTTCAATCATTCCAAGAAACAGTTGACCGATACTACCGTATAAGGAGACATCGTTTGAAAAAATGGATTGACGAGTCAAGACACAAGAGAAGGTTACCCCATAGTAAAATGTAACCACAGATTAATTAACAAGGATTTATCTACCTTTGATCAAGAAAAAATTTAAAGTGTACGTAATTCATACCGTCCAGATTTCGAAGGCTAACTACCAGATCTCTGTTAAAGGAAAGGAGAAGGTCTACCACGTAAATCTGTTAAAGAAATACTTGGAAAGACCAGTGCCAACCTCCGAACATCTCCTGGCGCTCGCCAAAACTGACGAAGATGACGATAGTGGCAGGGAAATTCCACTGCACACACAGGAAATCTTTCAACGATGTCAAAAGCGGCGACACTCTTTCAAGCGCACACGGAAGACATCCCAGAGAAAGAAAACGTGGGAGCAGACTTCATGAATAGGAATTGGACAGAGACGGAGGGGGAAGATCAGAGTGAAGATATCATGCACCCGGACGCCACTGATATAGGAAATCATTTTCCTTAAAGTGGACCTGGAATGGTTCATATCTTAAGCGGGGACGTCTGTGGTGGATTATTATTAAGTGATTTCATATATCTTTTTCTTTATCTTCATTTTTTTCTTCTACCTTCTCTGTCACCTACGTCTGTGGGAACTTAACCCTCCTATATTCAAACCTCTGTCTTTCTTATAATTTAGCAAGCAGTTTATGGTTGTTATCATTAAATTGCATTCTCTTTGATGCAGGTTTACGAGCAGACCTGATCCAGCTCACCTTTAATTATCTCGGCAGCGATCACAAAAATCGCTGTAATGAGATCAGTCAGTGATGGAAAGGGGAGACAACTTGTCTATTACCTTTGCCTGGATTCGTTCGCAGTAAGTTAATTTACAAGATGCGAACCGCCATATCAAAGACTCTCGCTATAATTCATTTACGACCACTTCTACAGATGGCGAGAGGATGCGATAATATATGTAGATTCTATTTCATCTAGATCTTAATAGAGACCTGGCTTCGGCATTGGTGCGAAGAAATTCGTTTGATTCGCAGAATGAGATAGAATTTATGTAGATTTTCCAAAGGTGCCAACATCTGGCAGATGAGTCTGTTGCGGGAAAGAGACGTAACATTCCCTTTTAGTTCAGAGATATATACCCGAGAAATCTAACTAATTCATTCAGTACTGCCACAGCTTTAGAGAGACAGCTAGCGCGAGTTCTATAATTACTGTAATAGTAGAGTCTTAGTTTCTCGTGGAGGAAATCTTAGAAGTTTGTGTGAAGGTAAAATATATATGACTAGTATTGTCGAGTGATAGAAGTGTTAGTTCGAATTATATTTCTCTAGGTTTTGTGCAGAGTCTTTTACTAGAATAGGTCCGTCATTTGATATTCTCTAAGTTTACTGTGTTACAGTGGATAGCGGAATAATAATAATTTCTAGCTAAACTATAATATAAATTTTATTACGGCTAGTAACCAGCCAGAAAATAGTGTAACCATCTAAGTAAATGCACTGACTCATCATGAGTGTTGACGAGATATGTATTTATTTCTAATTCATGATGATTGACTTTTTAATGACTAGAATTTATTTCACGGGAGTTTTAAACGATGAGACAAGCTCTAAGCGTATCGTTTCTGATTTAAGTTAAATAACCGAAGTGTATCACCCATGTGTTACCGGGGCCCGAAAGGGGAGCAAAGAATAGTAACACTGTCTCCTGCCAAGCATGTCGTAGAAGGCGACTAAGGAGGGTTGGGCATGGGGCCGGTTACCCCATCCTGTAAAAAAAATTTAAACCACAAAAAACTTCAACAAATATGGACAAGTCAAATAAAGAACCGAAGTGTATATTATATTTTTACGTGAGGTAGGATAGGATTGTGAATACTGTTATGGTTAAGTATTTTGTACTTTTCTCTTCCTTATACAGTATTTGGATCACCCAAAACCTACCAGCGGTTTCTGTTTATGTATAGCAGAGAATAACTAGACGAAAAGAACTATTCTTCTGAAATTTATATTGTAACTGGCATTGCGTTCCAGAGTTCTTTTCCAATAATCAAAGTTTTACAGTCGGTCCGTCTTCTTCTTCTTTGATCCTTAGCCGCCGACCGTCAAAGCAGTCAGTGGCCATTACGCCTGGTGGCGTCTTGTAGGGCAACAACAAATTGATTCCAGTTTGCTCGGTCGGCGGCCATCCTTCGTACAGTGCCCCAACTCTGGTTCATTCTTTGCATCTCAGCCTCCACAGTCCTCCGCCAAGTTGTTTTTGGTCGGCCTCTCTTTCGTTTTCCTTCAGGGGTCCATAGCATAGCTGTTCTTGTGATGGCATCAGGGTCTCTTCTGAGGACATGGCCAACCCAGCTCCAGCGTCTGCCAGCTATGATGGGGTGCATGTTCTCTTGCTTGCTCCGAGTAAGCAGATCTTGGTTGGTGATGATATTCGGCCAAAAGATTCGGAGAATTATTTTTTTTTCGGCCCGTGGTGGCGACTAAATCAAACATTTAACATAATCAAACCTGTGACATTACTTGAATAACAACCACTGTGTTGAGAAGAAGATAAGTCCTAAACAGAGTTATTTACCTGCAACTCGAGGTAACGATCGATTATTTCAAGCTACTGTACCCTTGTGAACATTAGACATCTTAATTATTTTACTACCTGGACAAAAATTGAAGTGACATTTATCAGCATCCTACGTACCATAGTGAAGCGAGCGTTTCCCAAGATTTGAATTTATTAGCCTTGGAGAAGCTGGGGCTTGTTTTGCCAAAATACACCCTTTGATGGGCTGTATGTTCCTTAAACAATTGTTCCAGATGTGGTGAAAGTGCCTATTAGGTAAGAACGCATGTCTTTGTGATCACAAGTGTGTCAGAGCGAGAAAATGCAGGGATGATATAATTCTTTGATTTTTATAATCCATATATCCATTGATTGTGTTCTTTTCTTCTTAAAGATTACATATGCTATCTATTTCAGAGTAGATTACAGGAAAAACCTCTGTTATTTACTGTAGAGAGAAATCCTAGACCATAGTGTATAAATCTGTGACTCTTTGGGGCGAATAACTTCTCTTATAACGGGATCTTGGTTCAACAGAGGGGAAAAGGATTACACCTATGGGTCAACTCTGTTACTGATTCCTTAACCTATGTTTATTTGTGTATTGATTTGATAGTCTAAATTTATTTACTGTGTTGTGAAAGTCTTTATGATAAATAAAATTTACATAAACGTATTCAAGTGTGTCGGTCAGCTCGTCCAAAAATATCTATATTCCATGGTTATAGTTTTTCACGTCTGTGTGTCTAACTGTCGTCACTTATATGTGTGTGTATGTGAGTGGTATATATATATATATATATATATATATATATATATATATATATATATATATATATCTCTATATATATATATATATATATATATATTACTATATATATGTTCTAATAGACTGTCTGACTAATCTAGATCTGTTGTAGAGATAGGCTGACCGATAGATGCTTCTCGAGTGTCAGGGACAGACTCTATTATTTTCCACCATCTCACTCGTGAAAAATCTATTTCTATTATTATCTCCCACTGAGCTATCACCTGTTCTATTTCTATTCAGAAGGGACAAATCTATGTCTTAATTCCCCTATCGCAAACGTTATTTAATAAAATGAAGGTTGAAAAAGGAGAAACATCAGCGGAAGAGACATTTGGAGCTAGAAGGGGCTGGTTTGACAAATTTAAGGAAAGGTCAAATTTACACAATATAGCGGTATAGAGAGAAGCAGCTATCGCAGATACCGTAGCTGCAGAAGCTTGTCAAGTGGAGCTTGACAAAAGGATAGAAGACGGTGGCTACACAAAGCAGCAGATCTTCGACGTAGATAAGACGGGCCTCTTTTGGAAGAAGATGCCATCCAGAACTTGTATTGCCACAGAGGAAAAATCAATGCCTGGATTTAAAGCTGCCAAAGACTTACTATGTTGCTAGGGGCTAATGCAAGTTGCGACTGCAAGCTAAAGCCTATGCTCATTTATCATTCTGAGAATCGTAGTGCCCTGAACAATTATTTAAAGTCTTCCCTTGAAGAACAAAGAAGACTTTTGAATGAACAGGAAGCCATGCCTGAAGATACAGCTCAGCCTAAGGAGATGACCACCAAAGAACTGGAGGTCGGAATCGCCAAAACAGAGGACGCAATTGCATATTGGGAAAGGGTGCATCCCAATTTCGACAGAAGTTCTAAAGTAAATAGTGGGCAAGAACACCAAAATAGCTTGTTACAGAGAACTTCTTAGGGAAAGGAAGAACACATCAGTGAGGCAAAAGTCCTTGCTCTCCTTTTTCAAGACTCAACCGCTACAACCAACTTCAGTCACCCCTCTCTCTAACCCTTCAGATTCCGAGCCATCAACATCAGCCCCAGATCCTGTTAGATCTCCTTCAAAGTCCCCTTCTCCTAAAAGAATTAGATTGAGTTCCTCCAGTTCTGAAGATTAGCCTTTACAATTTTCTCCATCTGATTTTCTAAGTCTAGAATCCCCCTAAATTACCAACATTTAAAACTGTACATACTGTATATATTCATCGTCTACTTGCTCAAGAATGATTTTAAGGTAAGATGTTATTTGCGTATTTTTATTTATTACTGTATTTTCTTTATTCTTATGTTTATTTCTGTTTATTTAGGCGTTGCACGCATTAGCAAGTGTTATATAGTTAGTTATTCACGTATTAACTCCGCCAATGCCGGTCCCAAGCCCGGATGAAAAAGGAGGAGGGCGGCCTGCATGGAGGCCGTAAGGAGGCAGCCCCTCCACCATGCAAAGGCACAACAGGCCAATCACCTGTTTGTCTTAAACTATGATTACTAGCAACACAAGAGAGAAAACCGGACGGATTCTAAAGGCGACGAACTGGAACGGACTACGGACTACGACTTTTGGAACTTGGAACACAAGAAGTATAAATGGGAAGGAAGAGGAGCTGGTGGAAGAGATGAGGAAAGCAAAACTAGAAATCCTGGCTATAACGGAAACAAAGAAAAAAGGACAAGGAGTCATGGATCTCGATGGCAACACGCTGCTCTACAGTGGTGTACCCATATCTGAAAGAGCTAAAGGGGGCGTGGGTTGCATTGTGGCCCAAAATCAAAAAGATAGTATCAAGGGATGGAACTTTGTCTCAGAGCGCATTATGGTTGTGAAACTAAAAGAAGGAGAAACCATAGTCAACCTGGTCATAGTGTGTGGGCCAAATGAGGATGAGAGAGCAGAGGTCAAGGAGGAATTCTTCGAGCTGCTTCAAAGGACAGTGGATGACTGCCTAGATGAAGTTATCATGCTCGGAGATTTTAATGCCAGAGTTGGAAATGACCATGCTAGATGGGGTGGAGTTATCGGAAGATATGGAGAAGATACTCTCAATGACAATGGAAAGAGACTCCTTAGATTCTGCAGTGAGCAGAATCTGATCATTACAAACACAAAGTTCCCCCATAAGCGCATACATGCATACACTAGATGTGAACCAACAAAGAATGAGAAGTCAGTGATCGACTATGCCATTGTTCGGAGAAGCTCATTCAAATATGTCCGAGATGCAAGAGTCTGGAGGGGGCCAGAGATTGGAAGTGATCACTACCTGCTAACAATCAAACGAACAACTGAAAGAGTTGCTCAGCCTAGGAACTGCCCAACATCACGCAAGAAACCAAGTAAACGAGCAGGAGAAATGAGCATTAGGACCTACAAGCTGAGAGAGCCAGAAACTAAGACCAGATATCAGGGGCTTATTGCTGCAGTGGTGAGCAACACAGAAGAACAACCTGATGACTTGGAAACCCTCTGGATTAAATTCAAGGATATCATAAAGACAGCTGCTGCAGAAGCATGTGGTGAAGTCCGACTTGGGAACCAGAGAAAGAGGACACCTTGGTGGACAGAGGAAGTCAAAGAGAAAATAAGAGAGAAGAAAATGGCATGGAAACAATACTTAGGAGCTAAAAACACAACAGGACAAATGGAAAAATATAGAGAATATGTGACACTCAGAACAGAAGTAAAGAACAAAGTGCTAGCAGCAAAACAAAAGTCCTGGGAAGAATTTGGAGAAAAGCTAGAAAAAGATGCACAAGAAAACCAGAAATTGTTCTATAAGACCCTAAAGAACATGAGGAAGGAAAAACAATGCCCTCTTAAATTTATAAAGGACAAGCAAGGCAAATTGCTTACTGCCCCGAAGGAAGTAATGGAAAGATGGAAAGAATATTTCTCAGAACTCCTTGATGGTGAGCAAGGTCAAACATCAGAAATGATAACCACTAGCACAGAAGAGGAAACCAATGGTGATGAAGATGACATAAAGATGGAAGAACTGAAGGCAGCACTGGCGAAAATCAAGATGGGCAAAGCAGCAGGGCATGATGGTATAACACCAGAAATGGTTAAGTACATGGGAGCATCAGGCGACTTGTTACTCTTAAGGGTCCTACAGGCAGCATGGTGCAACAAGACCATACCAAAGGATTGGGAGATCGCCATCATAACACCAATTTTCAAAAAGGGTGACAATCGACAGTGTGGAAACCATAGAGGCATATCCCTTCTCAGTGTCCCTGGAAAAATCTACTCTAGAATCCTAGAGCAGAGACTCCGACGCCTAGCTGAGCCACCATTGGATGAGGTCCAGTGCGGATTCCGAGCAAACCGAAGTACTCAAGACCTAATCTTCACACTCAGACAGCTGTGTGAAAAGGCCCTTGAGTATAAGAGTGAGATCCATCTTTGTTTCATAGATCTGGAAAAGGCGTTTGACAGGGTCCCTTGGAGCAAACTTTGGGACTGTTTGGCAAGGAAGAATATTCCAGCACCTCTGATTCATGCTATACAGAGCTTCTACAAGTCTTGCAGAAATTATGTGAGGACAGCAAACCATAAGTCAGAAGAGTTCAGGACCACCACTGGTGTAAGACAAGGTGATATCCTATCACCTTACCTCTTCATACTCCTTATGGACGATGTCATCAAGGCATGTAAGGAGAGAACAAGAAAGTATTCAGTGGGGTACTGGAAGATGAGACAGGTCTATATTTCAGAGCTGGCATTTGCTGATGATGTTGCCCTGATTGCTAAATCAGAGGCACATCTCCAATCCAACCTGCAAGTCTGGAAGGAAGAGCTGGAGAAGAGAGGGATGGTCATAAGCAGCTCTAAAACAAAATCCATGGTGATATCACGAGAAGAAAGATGACATCAGATTAAGCTGGGAGAACAGGTCCTGGAGCAGGTCGACCACTTTAAATACCTCGGAGCTATTATAGACCGAAAGGGAGGCATCAAAGAAGAGTTGGCCACTCGAAAAGCAGCAGCTGAGAGACTTTTTCAGGTCATAAATCGAGGATTCCTCGGCAAGAGAGAGGTTGGTAAGAAAACGAAGATGGCTGTATACCGCTCCACCTATGTCCCAGTCTTGACATATGGATGCGAGTCATGGGCAATGACTACAACCCATAAAAGCCAGATCCAAACCTCAGAAATGAGGTATCTGAGGAAGGTGGTTGAAGTAACAAGAAGAGACATGGTACGCAACCAGACGATACGTCAAGGCCTAAAATGCCACCCCCTACAGACCCAAGTAGAACAGTCCCAACTAAGATGGTTTGGCCATGTCTGCAGAATGGGAGAAGATCGGCTACCACGACAAGCATGGGAAACAAAGAGCCAAGGATCCAGACCCCGAGGACGACCCAGAGTCCGCTGGGAGGACAACATTAGACAATCTTTGAAGGACCGAGGACTAGAATGGAACCAGGCCAGGAAGAAGACAGCTGATAGAATAGTCTGGCGCTCTCTCTTCCAAACCTCTACACCTCACGGTAGAAGGGGAACGACTAAGTAAGTAAGTAAGTAAGTTGTCAGACAACACCACTCTAGTATTTTGGCTATAATTTGTTAATTATTAGACTATTTGCTTAACACCTAACATATTCTTTGTCAGCAAGTCCTAAGGCACCCAAATATATAAGTTTAATGGAGCCAAGTGGCTTCGATCAAAATATGTATTTTCTTCTACCACCCGTTCACTTCTATACGATGGGGTGTCTTCTGTACTGTCAGGCTAATGTCAGGATTTCAGACGTAAAACAGTATTGTGTCATGTTTCCTAATAAGCATTAACCATGTTTTTTAAAACCTTACCTCGTATTGGTAGTGTTTTTTATTACTGTTTATTTGAAGAAAAAAAAATCAAGCCTGCATGCCTTTCGCGTGGGGTGGCATTAATTTTATATCGCGAGACGACGTGGTAGTATTGCATGCGTTCCTCCGTACATCTCTCTCTCTCTCTCTCTTCTAAGCCCGTCTGTCTTTTAGTTTACGTAGTGCATAAAATGACATTAATGTAATATTAATCTAGGTCATTACGCAGAGTGTCTATCTCAAGATTTTCTAAGAAACACAGTACCAGTTTTATTTTTAGAAACGCGTGTATTTTATGCAGTAGGCTTTACTAGCAAACGTGAAAGCGTTACAATTATGCAGACGGAGCATAAAAAGGGGTTTTCTTGTTTAACTAGTATGACGTTCTATAACACAGGCGTACGCTATTGTGACCGCACTGTTCTTTTACCATTCTTCTTTCCTTTTATTGAAATAATTCGTTAGGCTTTACATTTACTTTCTAATTTTGGATATGTGGATTAGAATTTCTCACGACAAATTCTCCCCACTAAAAACAGACATTATATGTCAGTCTATAATTCTATATACACATAGCGAAATTTATTATTATTCCTGGTGCTTACGGTGATTCTCATCACACGGATGGCGGCTTAGAAAATCCGCACCCAGGTTAGTTTTTCCTTTTTCATCTTCGGTGCAACAGACAAGGTCAACAAGTGTGTCTCTTCCTGATTTTCTCTTTCCAAATATTTCTTCAGGAGATTCACATGATAGATTTTTTCTTTCCCCTTCTTATCTATCTTATAATTGGTTCTAGACACCTTCTCTAGAACTGTATATGGACCTTGCCATCCAATTTGTAACTTATTCTGACTACCGGGTAGAAGAAGCAGTACCTTCTCTCCCACAGCCAAATCTCTGTCTTTAGCTTTCCTGTTGTAATAGGCAGCATGTTTTTTCCAGGCTTGTCTCAAATTTTCATTGGCAAGTTTCCAGCCAGTTTTTAAACGAGTGGTCAGCTCATTCACATATTGGTATGAGGATGTAATATTTTCCTCTGCCTTTTCATCAGTCCACGTTCTTAACAGAGCTTCGAGTGGACCTTTTATTGGCCTTCCAAATAATAATGTTGCCGGGGCCATACCGGTTGAACTATGGGGTACCTCCCGATAAGCAAAGAGGGCGGCGTGAAGGTACTGGTCCCATGTATCTGGTTTTTCGTGTGCCAACTTTCTCAGGATCGACATCAACGTGCCATTAAATCTTTCCACTTGGCCGTTCCCTTGGGGATGGTACACACTACAATGGAAGTGTTTGGCCTGGAAGATCCTGAAAACTTCTTCTGTTAGTTTCCCCTTGAACTGAGAGCCATTATCAGTCAAGATTTGATTGGGAAAGCCTAACCTTGTGAAAATTGTGAGTAATGCCTCTGCCACATGTTTAGAGTCAATGGATGACAGGGCTACCGCCTCTCCCCACATAGAACAAGTGTCCACCAGAGTCAGAATGTAGCTGTTCCTCCTCTTGTTTCGAGTGAGAGGTCCCACAATGTCCACGGCAACTCTCTCAAAGGGTGTTCCCACTATGGGCATTTCCCCTAGAGTTGCTGGTGCAGTCCAATGCTTAGGTGCTACTCGTTGGCACTCTGGACAGGATTTTACATATCGTTTGATATCTTCAGTTATCCCTGGCCAGAAATAGTGACAAGCTATACGCTGTCCTGTTGCGCTGATCCCCATATGACCACTGAAGGGAATCGCATGCCCTAGTTCCAACACTTTAGTCCTATATGAAGTGGGAAGGACCAGCTGTCCGTGACCATTGGATTCAGATCCAGCCTTCCTATAAATCAACTTGTTCTTCATATAAAATTCTCCCTTGCCTGGAGGTGTATGACATTTGGGCAACTTCTTGAAACACGGCTTGAGTGTTTTGTCCTCCGCCTGTGCCTTCCTCATCTCATCTGGATGAGTATTTATTGGATTTTCCTCCTCCTTTTTTGGACTGTGATCTGGTCTGCACCGTTGCCAATATCACAGGTCTCTTGGGATTCCCCAGGAAGACATATCTACACCCCAATATCAGAGGGTAGATTGGTTCATTTATCACTGCTGCTTTGATTATTCCCTCCACATATCGCGTTTTTACATGTATCTTAGCGATAGGGTGTCATGGTCGCTACTTCCTTGGTTGCAGCTTGAATTTCCACTGTTTCTGTGGTGTATTGATCTGCTTGCACCAGGTGAGAACTCACAACTGAATCATAATCTAAACCTGTATCATATAAACACCTTATGGTGACACCATTACAGATTACATCTTCACACACTGGGGGGTGGTACGGTTCCTGTAGTTCCTCAGGTTTGACCTTTGTTCCCTTCTTCCCAGATTTCATAGCAGCAAAACGAGGAGTTTTATTCCTACAATTTTCAGTGGTATGATTGTTCATCTTACACTTTGTACACCACTTCCTTCCTTGGTTGAAAGATTTTCTTTCATCAAATTTCCTTTCATCGAATTGTGGGGTTTTATTTTTATTGTCGTACCGTGGCCTATCAAACTGGTGCTTACCTTTGTTCTGATCTCTAGGATCAAATTTATTAAAGTTCTGTGGTGCCTTAAAATTATCTACCTGTTTCTTTTTATTACTTGTTACCTCTGCCTGAGCTGCCTGATACCTTTCAGCGACATTTAGTAACTCACCCAGCCTCTCTGCACCTTGTTCCATGAGAAACTTTCTCAGGTCTGGAGCCATGGACTCTCTTAGTTGTTCTATAAGGATCATTTCCTTAAGATCTTGGGTTTTCCCAGAGAAGTCCATTTCTCCAAGTATGTCTCTAACCGTGCAGAGAACTGGTGATAGGTTTCACCTGACAGTAGTTTAGCATTCCTAAATTTTTTTCTATAAAATTCTCCATTCTTTTCATATCTTAACAAAAGAGCCTGCTTTAGCATGTCATAATTTTCTTGATCATCTCTGCTCATTTTGGCAAAAACTTCATAAGCTGTACCACGAAGCCCTTGAGATAACTTTAAGCTCCACCTTTCTCTCTCTAACCCATACGTGGTAGCTAATAGTTCATATCTATTTAGATAGCTCTCGATATCATCTTCTTTCTCAACAAAATGATCTAAATGAAAGTTCATAGCTGAGGTTGAGGCTCCCTGACTAGCAGAGGCATCAGAGGTAAAGGGACTGGCACCATTTTCAGGAGCATGGCCTTGAATTTCCAACTCCCTTAGTCGTAACTCGTGCTCCCTTTGTAATCTCTTATCTTCTGCTTCCCTCTGCAGTCAGTCTTTTTTCTTCTGCCTCCAATGCCCTAGCCTCCTTGTCAGCCTCAATCTGCAACCTCTTAAGCTCTTTTTCAGTCTCTAACTTTTTTCTTCAGCCTCAATCTGCAACCTCTTAATTTCTTTTTCTGCCTGTAATTTTCTTTCAGCTTCTTTTTCTAATCTTTCCGATTCTTTTTCTTCGCGTTCAATCTTCGCGTTCAATAAATTTGTCACATTCAGTAGTGACATAAGCAATCATAACTTGCCCGTCCATTCCTAACTCTTTAGCAGCCTGCATAGCAGCAGATCGAAATTTTGCCAGGTCGGCCATTTTCTAACAGGCAAATTTATACAATGTCTAACTTAAACAAGTCAATCTATAACTAATTATCTAAGGACAACCACAAGCACTGAGAGCTCAACCTTATTTATTTTCCACCCAAGGATACCTTTTAATTTTTTATTATTCCCTGAAGTGAATTACCCCCAATATATATAATAGGAGAAGATTCAAAATCCCGGACAGGACCCCAATATATGTGGTAAAGTGGGATGATATAAATATTTATAGGGGACTTAGTGTACTGACTGAGATCAGCTGTGAAGGTATCTGTATCTAATAAGTGTGGTGTATTACAGATGACCTTACTTTGCTACCACATTTAGACCTCAGTCAGACTTATTCTGGAATATTGTGATGACTACGTTGAATGTCTAGGTTTATGATAGTGATGAAGTGTATGTTCACAACAACCAACAGACAGATAAACAATTTAATTTAATCCACAATACTTTACAACACTGTGACACTCACATACATAGAACACTCTATAAGACTATCTTAATAAGTCAAGTGTTAACTTTTAAAATATGTATTAATTCCTTTCAATAATAGATATCCTGATTCAACTACAAAGTGAACCAGGAATCACAATCAAATGTAATCACAAGTTGTATGTACACAATTTATAGATAGGATCTTTGTATTGACATATATTATTATTACAATATGTGTGTAAGTAGTGATGTAGTACTATGAGGTAATACTGGCTTTTCAAGCTAGGTTGTTGTTTGTCATCATGACTTCAAGTGTTTGTTTCTGGTGGAAATAATATTGGAAAGGTTCACAGTTTCTTTTATTTGAAACAAATAACTGTCCCTCTTGATTTAATGTACAGTCAATTTTAGATGGGGGGGGGGGGATATACACAAGATTGAGCTGCTCTGGCCAACGAAATCTTAACTTCTGTGTGGGCGGCAGGCAAACTGACTCCTCAGCTCGCTTGCTTCACCGTTTTCTTGAGAAACAACACTGGTCGCTATCTTGAACAAGGAGTATGCTACCAGCCTTTGGATTCAGCAAAACTCAGACCAGGTGCTGCTTTAATACTTTAGTACCATGGTCCCTGAAACAAGAAGGTTGTACCTCCTACTTCAGAACTAATTTATAATCTATTTCCACACTGAAGCACAATACATAACAAACACCGAGTTCAGCGCGGTAGGCCAACTGCTAGCTTCTCATGTAACAATATACACCAGTATTCCTCTCCCTAATGGTTACAACGCCTCTGCAATTCCAGCATTATTTCCTTCTATTCAATAAGATAGGTGTCATAGTACTATTTGGCAATCCCATGCAGTTATACTCCTCTCCGAAAAGTTTTGTTCATGGTGGAGCAATATCTAGGCTTTGCCTCATGTTTGTTACTGAACCACACACATACAGACATAAATTATCAATTCACATTCAATTTTCATCTAAAAGATATCAAATATGTCTAGCTTACCACAATTCAAGGAAATATTAAACAAGTACGTTGACTGGCGATGAGTTATGGCACAATTCCGATCTGCCTCTGTCCCAGGCTTTTATTAGAAAAATATGAGCTGGTTCTCAACGCACTTGCTTCTACAAAGTTTATTTTCAAAAAGTGGCACTGAACAGACGCTCCTAATTGACTATATTAAATGGTCTAGCCAATGAGACCATGTTTACAAAAGCTTTTGAAAAAATGTACCCTTCCTACCGTTTCCATTAACAACCAAAAATAGTATTAGCAGTCGACTAATTATGTTTCGCCTTACATATTATTCTAGCCAATCAAATCGGATTTAACGTGGTGGCCTCAATTTCTCTAAAGCAGTGTCCAAACACGCCATTATGAGCAAATATGATCCTGTGTTGTCAGACAACACCACTCTAGTATTTTGGCTATAATTTGTTAATTATTAGACTATTTGCTTAACACCTAACATATTCTTTGTCAGCAAGTCCTAAGGCACCCAAATATATAAGTTTAATGGAGCCAAGTGGCTTCGATCAAAATATGTATTTTCTTCTACCACCCGTTCACTTCTATACGATGGGGTGTCTTCTGTACTGTCAGGCTAATGTCAGGATTTCAGACGTAAAACAGTATTGTGTCATGTTTCCTAATAAGCATTAACCATGTTTTTTAAAACCTTACCTCGTATTGGTAGTGTTTTTTATTACTGTTTATTTGGAGAAAAAAAAATCAAGCCTGCATGCCTTTCGCGTGGGGTGGCATTAATTTTATATCGCGAGACGACGTGGTAGTATTGCATGCGTTCCTCCGTACATCTCTCTCTCTCTCTCTCTCTTCTAAGCCCGTCTGTCTTTTAGTTTACGTAGTGCATAAAATGACATTAATGTAATATTAATCTAGGTCATTACGCAGTGTGTCTATCTCAAGGTTTTCTAAGAAACACAGTACCAGTTTTATTTTTAGAAACGCGTGTATTTTATGCAGTAGGCTTTACTAGCAAACGTGAAAGCGTTACAATTATGCAGACGGAGCATAAAAAGGGGTTTTCTTGTTTAACTAGTATGACGTTCTATAACACAGGCGTACGCTATTGTGACCGTACTGTTCTTTTACCATTCTTCTTTCCTTTTATTGAATTAATTCGTTAGGCTTTACATTTACTTTCTAATTTTAGATATGTGGATTAGAATTTCTAACGACACTCACGTGAAAATATAATATACACTTCGGTTATTTAACTTAACTCAGAAACTATACGCTTAGAGCTTGTCTCATCGTTTAAAACTTCCGTGAAATAAATTCTAGTCATTAAAAAATCAATCATCATGAATTAGAAATAAATACATATCTCGTCAACACTCATGATGAATCAGTGCATTTACTTAGATGGTTAAACTATTCTCTGACTGGTTACTAGCAGTAATAATAATAATAATAATAATAATAGCCCCTTCAGTCATAACTGACTATGGGAATGCGCCCCTGAGGTGACAGCCCTCAACTGCTTATTTTCCTGGTGCTCCTTTCGACGTTTTCTCCTCACCTCTGCTTCTTGTGTGAGCCTCTCTTCGCCCAATCTGAGGTGGTGCCGTAAATAGCATCGCCACTTTGTGCGATCGGCAGCTTCATCCTCCCATGTTAGCAGTAATAAAATTTATATTATACTTTAGCTAGAAATTATTATTATTCAGCTATCCACTGTAACTCAGTAAACTTAGAGAATATCAAATGATGGACCTATTCTAGTAAAACCCTCTGCACAAAACCTAGAGAAATATAATTTATAATTACTAGTGAAATCACTCAAACTCATAGTAATTACCACAGCGCAGAAGTAAAACGATCTCCAATCGACAAACTAATAGATACTTCTATTGCAAGAGATCTTAGAAATCGAACGCTAGATGTTAGTTTGCAATTATGGCGGTACTAGATGAATTTAGTTCTGTTTCTCTGGTATATATCTCTGAAATCAGAGGGAATGTTACGTCTCTCCCCCCGCAACAGACTCATCGGCCAGATGTCGGCACCTTTGGAAAATCTACATAAATTCTATCTCATTCTGCGAATCAAACGAATTTCTTCGCACCAATGCCGAAGCCAGGTCTCTATTAAGATCTAGATGAAATAGAATCTACATATATTATCCCATCCTCTCGTCATCTGCCGAAGTGGTCGTAAATGAATTATGGCGAGAGTCTTTGATATGGCGGTTCGCATCTTGTAAATTAACTTACAGCGAACGAATCCAGGCAAAGGTAATAGACAAATTGTCTCCCCTTTCCATCACTGACTGATCTCATTACAGCGATTTTTGTGATCGCTGCCGAGATAATTACAGGTGAGCTGGATCAGGTCTGCTCGTAAACCTGCATCAAAGAGAATGCAATTAAATGCTAACAGCAATAAACTGCTTGCTAAATTATAAGAAAGACAGAGGTTTGAATATGGGAGGGTTAAGTTCCAACAGGCGTAGGTAGAAGGTAGAGAAGGTAGAAGAAAAAAAATGAAGATAAAGAAAAAGATATATGAAATCACTTAATCATAATCCACCTCAGACGTCCCCGCTTAAGATATGGAACCATTCCATGTCCACTTTATGGAAAATGATTTCCTATATCAGTGGTTTCCGGGTGAATGATATCTTCACTCTGATCTTCCCCCTCCGTCTCTGTCCAATTCCTACTTATGAAGTCTGCTCCAACGTTTTCTTTCCTCTGAAATGCATTCCGTGTGCGCTTGAAAGAGCGTCGATGCTTTTGACATCGTTGAAAGATTTCCTGTGTGTGCAGTGGAAATTCCCTGCCACTATCGTCATCTTCGTCAGTTTTGGCGATCGCCAGGAGAGGTTCGGAGGTTTGCACTGGTCTTTCCAAGTATTTATTTAACAGATTTACATGGTAGACCTTCTCCTTTCCTTTAATAGAGATCTGGTAGTTAGCCTTTGAAATCTTTTTAAGGGCGGTAAACGGCCCTTGCCATCCGATACGTAGTTTGTTGTTCTCGGGAAGGAGTAACAACAAAACTTTCTCTCCTGCTTGCAATTCTCTTTCTTTCGTGGCTTTCCTGCATCGATTTGCGTGCTTTGCGCGTGCTCGCTTAAAGTTAATGGTTGCTAGGTCCCATCCTAGTTTTAACCTTTCATTTAAATCCGATACATATTTACTGGCTGAGACGACTGTCTCATCAGCCTTCTGGTCTGTCAGCGGCTGGAGTAAGGCTTCAAGCGGCCCCTTAATAGGTCTGCCAAATAAAAGCGTAGCGGGGGGAAATCCTGTGGAAGTATGTTGGGATTCTCTGTAGCCAAATAAAGCTGCAGGAATAACACGACATGCTTGGCATCCGCGCATGTAAGCGGTATAGCTTCTGCCCATAAAGTGCATTTGTCGACTAAGGTCAGGACGAACCTGTTCCTTCTTTTAGTCCTTTCTAAGGGTCCTAAAATGTCGATCACAACTCGTTCAAATGGTGTTCTCATTATTGGCATTTCACCCAGGAAAACTGGGGGTGTCCGTTGCTTGGGCGGCACACGTTGGCACTGGGCACAGCATTTCATATAACTGATAATATCAGTATTCATTCCTAGCCACCAATAATGAGTAGATATACGCTGATTTATGGCGTTCTGTCCCATATGTCCGCTAAAGGGAAGAGAGTGCCCCATTTCTAGGACTTGGTTTCTGTACTGTTTGGGTACTAGAAGCTGATTGTAACCTTGTTCAGGCTTGCCCGTTCTGCGATAAAGTACGCCATCCTTAGAAAAAATGTCCCCGTGTTGTGTGGGGTCCTTAGCCATGGGCAGTTTCCTAAAGCAGGGTGCCAAAGTAGGGTCCTTTTGTTGCGCCTCTTTAAGTTCGTTATATAACAAATATGGCGCAGGCTCCCGTTCCTTCTTGGTTTGCCCTCTTGTAGCTACTGCTGCCACAATTGGCTCTTCCGGTTTACCAATAAACACATATCTACCGCCAAGTATGACTGGGTAGATCGGGTCATCCATAACAGCCGCTTTGATCACACCTCTGACAAAATCAGAGTGGATCTCAACCAATGCGATGGGAAGCGCTGTAGGTGCATCACTCTTAGAAACTCCACAAAGTTGGATGGTTTCTCCTGTCTCTTGACCGGGTTTGACCAGGTGCCTGGCGACAATGGAATCATAAGAAAGCCCCGTGTCAAATAAACAAAAAGTTGAAGAACCGTTCAAAATAACAGTATCTCGTGTTGAGGGTCTATCCCCCACAGGTTGAGAATCACTGACATTAATTCAACCTTGCAAGACTGTTAGCAAGCATCCGATGCGTTTAGGATCGGTGTGCTCGCTCTGATCATATGTCCCGTGCGCAGGGGTTTTCCCTTTGTCACCTTGTCCTTTCTGACCGCGCTGCCATGTAGGATAGTTGGGTTGATCAGTCTGTTTGTTATTGGTGGGGTACTTGTTTTTGTAGAACTTAGACTTTTCAGGAGGGGGGTTTTGGGGTCCAGTTTCTCTGTGGTTATTTTGGTGAGAAGCGTGAGAAGATTGGTCTAGATTATTCTTTCGAAAAGGCTCTTCTGTCGGTTTACGTTTTGTGGCCGGCAGTTCGGCCAGCGCATTATGATATCGCTCAGACTTTTCCAAAATGTCTTCAAGCTTTTCTGCCCCCTGCTCAGCTAGAAATCTCCGGGTGTCACCAGACAAAGTGTTCTTTATCTGTTCGCATATAACGAACTCCTCAAGCCCTTCATAGGTAGAGGCGAGCTGTGACAGCTCCAGACACTTTGTCAAGTATCCCTTCAGACGAGGCGAGAACTGCTGAAAAGTTTCAGAGCTCTCCTTCCTGCTATTGCGAAACAGTTGCAAAAGTTTGCAACCGTTCATTTCAAAACGCTCAAGAAACGCTTTCTTCAACACGTCGTAGTTGTCTTGTTGGCTGCTTTCCAGTTTAGAGTACACATCATACGCACTACTTTTTAAAGCCTGGGAAAGCTACATACACCAACGCAACCTCTCTAAACCGTACAGAGTTGCCATTTTCTCAAATTGTTCTAGATATGTGTCAATCTTCTCATTAGGACAAGGGAAAGATTCTAGAGCGAAAGACATAGCGGTGAGTTGAGGAGATTGAGTGTTACAAGGATCAGTTAAGGAAGAATGAGGAGCAGACTCTCCATTGCTAGAGATAGAGGCTGCACCACGACTTTGAACTTCTAGAGCTTTAAGCGCCAACTCGTGCTGTCGTTCTTGCTCATTTTGTCTTTCCTCATGCTGTCTCTCCTTCTCTCTTTCCTCATGCTGCGTCCTGCGAATTTCCATTTCTTCCTCAATCTTCCTCTGCTCTCTAGCTTCGGCTGCTTTTTCCTTCTGCACCGCATTATATCTGTCAAGTTCGTCCCTGACGAAAGCTTTTGCTTCTTCTCCTTCCAATCCCTCTTCCCTTGCTTGGTCTCTGAGCATCTGCCTAAGCTTTGCACGCTCTGCCATGGGAAAGAACTGACTGAGTGTTAACCGAGAAGGAAGTAAGAAAAAGGATACACTGGTTCCTACCACTTACGAGAAAATACACAAAATATTATATTTAACTGGGATACCTCCTCCTATATTATTAGTTATCTAGCTATCGCTGCTATTATTGGCAATTAAGCTCCTAATGCAGACGACTACGCCAAATAAATGGTAGTTAAGATTAATCACTAACAAAAATAAGTTGCTACAGTGGAAACAAAACAATTATTGCAAAAACTTTAGGAGAAAAAATTCCCTTAATTTTTAAATCCACTACAAGTTCACCCCTGAAATCAGTTAGTGTAAGGGAGGCAATTACTGGACTAAATAGTCTGAACGCGCTCCTTAGCTTAGCTCAAAACACCTTCTGCTTCAAACCTCTGTGATTGTTACACAATCACAAACTCTACCAGCGGTTAAGTTTTACAAAATCAATACATAACATACTCTGACAAAAATCAACCTGTAAATCCAATTTTATATACTCTAACAATGCCGTGCAAAAAACAATTTACTATTTGTGTGGTCAGCAAGCCCATGAACAGATCGTTAGTCTAGGGGATAGTTATTTTTAAAGATACTAAAACTCATTTTAAACTATTCTCTGACTGGTTACTAGCAGTAATAAAATTTATATTATACTTTAGCTAGAAATTATTATTATTCCGCTATCCACTGTAACACAGTAAACTTATAGAATATCAAATGATGGACCTATTCTAGTAAAACCCTCTGCACAAAACCTAGAGAAATATAATTTATAATTACTAGTGAAATCACTCAAACTACTAGTAATTACCACAGCGCAGACGTAAAACGATCTCCAATCGACAAACTAATAGATACTTCTATTGTACGAGATCTTAGAAATCGACAGCTAGATGTTAGTTTGCAATTCTGGCGATACTGGATGAATTTAGTTAGGTTTCTCAGGTATATATCTCTGAACTCAAAGGGAATGTTACGTCTCTCCCCCGCAACAGACTCATCTGCCAGATGTCGGCACCTTTGGAAAATCTACATAAATTCTATCTCATTCTGCAAATCAAACGAATTTCTTCGCACCAATGCCAAAGCCAAGTCTCTATTAAGATCTAGATGAAATAGAATCTACATATATTATCGCCTCCTCTCGCCATCTGCAGAAAAGGTCGTAAATGAATTATGGCGAGAGTCTTTGATATTGCGGTTCGCATCTTGTAAATTAACTTACAGCGAACGAATCCAGGCAAAGGTAATAGACAAATTGTCTCCCCTTTCCATCACTGACTGATCTCATTACAGCGATTTTTTTATGATCGCTGCCGAGATAATTACAGGTGAGCTGGACCAGGTCTGCTCGTAAACCTGCATCAAAGAGAATGCAATTAAATGCTAACAGCCATAAACTGCTTGCTAAATTATAAGAAAGACAGAGGTTTGAATATGGGAGGGTTAAGTTTCAACAGGCGTAGGTGACAGAGAAGGTAGAAGAAAAAAATGAAGATAAAGAAAAAGATATATGAAATCACTTAATCATAATCCACCACAAGTACTATTTCTGGAATAAGTGAGGATATAAGTGGCCTAAAGTTGACGTTAGACACCATCATCATACGGGTCTTAGAGACGCGGGACCAGCTTTGCAGTTACTCCCTGATTCTACTTGGAACGTGCTGCAACTCTTAACCTTGACCAGGGACGCGAGCAATCCAGTCACCTATCTGCGAAGAACCAAAACACCAGCGGGAGCAGAAACCCCAGCATCTAAGTGTTCAAATAAAAGCTGCCAAGTGAAACTTTCCCTTATATTAATGCCCATTAACATCATGTGATGATGACAATTTTTTGTTAAAGAATTATTCAATTTTTAATACCTGTTAAAACCTAATGTATTATTAAATTTGTTACTTATATCTATCCAAATTTAAAGTTGATTTTATCATTTTGAATGTGTTGTATCCATATGTTTCAGTCAATTCCTGAAATACACTCAACCAGAGCTACTAAATAATAATAAGAGGAATTCGCTGAATTAACTCAGCTGGGGGCTTGAACGAGCTAACGAATTATAAGATAACCCAATCCTTCACAAAAGTGGACGGCAGATACTAGAGTTAACGTTCTCAGCTAATGCAGCATTGTTCTCGCTTTTCTGAATATCTTGTGACCACTACCTGGAGGTAGAAGCATCATTATCCTTCTATCTATAACTCTGCCAAGAGTAATCTTGTGCGAAGGTAGACACCTTTGAAGACCCACATTAGTTACTCTTGAGTTTTGGCCTCTGTTGGACCACTACTGCAGAGCTAAGGGGAGGCAAACCGTGACACCAGATCATTATATTTGTCCACTTTGAACGAGTGTTGCTCGTCCAATCTGTATTCAATCGGCACGGTCAGCTCAACTATTATAATCTGGTGCGATGATGAGGATTGTAGCACTATATCTGGCCGTCTTCGAGATCTTCTGATACTTTGTTGATATGCCCTCTCACAGGTAGATCTACTGCCATCTCCCAGTCATTTACACAGTCAAGAATAGATGGTAAACTGCTACTTAGTTTACTTGGTTTGGGATGTGCTGACTTTCCTGTTCGCAGAAAGTATGAATTTGCGGGCCTCGGTCTGACTTTGCTATTCGCCTTCACCCTTGCCTGGTCTGTTGTAGCAGCCAGCTCACATGGTACTCTGTTGTGGTGTAATGTGTATCGCCCTTGCGCTAATGGCACCTTGCAAGCTGAGAGTACATGTTCAAGTGTCTGAATCCCATGGCACAGGGGGAACTGACCATCATCAGACTTTCCTCCATCTCACAAGTTTCGCGGACGATGGCAGGAGGTTATACATTCATCTGAAAAACATTTACTGACGTGATAATGCCAATGTTTTAAAAGAAAAATAGAATAGATATTAGGTAGGGTTATTAGCCCGGCCAAGGAAGTGAATTAGTGGGTTCATGTCAGATTAGCTCATGAAGTGTACCTAAAGACAGAAAAAAGGAAAAGACCGACAGGTGTGAATGCAAAAAAATGGTAGAAAACAAAATGTAAAACACGAATACCTGAATGTCATTCTGCGATAGACATATTCCCGACTTTTTTCAATAAATTTACTTGGTGACGTTCCCCGCTGGATATAATGACAATTTTATGCCGATTTGTCAATGAGTGGGAAAATGATAAAAGAGTAGGCGAATAGATTTTGCATATATAAGTGTATATATATATATATATATCTGCTGAGGTACAATAAAAGATAATTCAGCATCTGAAAGATTTATATAGGACATTACAAGCCTATTTGTCTTAAAACAAATGAAATAAAGCATGGTTAAGAAAGTCATCCACAGTGTCAGTATGAACTGTAGTCATGCGTCTAGGCAAATGTGAACATTGTTACGTAACTGCAATGAATTTACAATGTTCAACGGACTTTAAACATCGCAAGTGAGACCTAAGACGAGTCAACAGTGAGGAATGCAGTCAGCGACTCATAACATGACTGCTTGCGTCAGGATCAGCGGACCAGAGCTGACAAAGACCCTATTCCACCTCCACGTGGTGGTCCTGGGATACAGGCTGCATCACTGCAGTCTGGCCGAGAGAGTAGGGATCGAAGAGGGAAGGCAAACCCGGTCCCAAAAAATGCCGTGCTGAAGTCGGATGTGTCGGCCGAAAGGCGCAAATATCGCAGCTTCGCTGTAAAAGGACACAATGCAACCAGCGTCATTTTTAGGACGAACGAGGAAGAAGAAGAAGAAGAAACATCGCAAGTAGGCGGAAATAATGGTTTCATTCACCAAAAAAAAAAAAAAAACATTTCTGAAAAGTACATTACCAGAATGTTCACCACAGTGGACTGAATGCACAGAAACACATGAATAGACCTATCTGTCTCGAATCACTTAATGCACAAATGAAATAACAATCGTGAATATGATGTTAGATGCCATCCATGAATTGTGTTCTTATCCATAACGTGGGTAGAAATGAGGAGATGAGTTTTACAACCTCTATAGCTGCTGCTTCAGTGCGTATTTGGAACCAAGACAATTGTCTAACAATTATTCAACACAAGTTTCCTTTCTAAGAAGAATGCTTGGATTGCCAAAATATATACTGAAGCACATTAAAAAACGTACCACTATTATATATACTGATGCCGAGAAGCTGGGGAAAAAAAGTGTGGGAATGGATTTTCCCCGTGTTTGTCATGAGGTAGAGAGCGAATGGCTGCTGGAATGGAAAATGCATGATTCACCCACGGGTTTGTGAGCAGACTACATGAAGACAATGAAAGTTACACGTGCAACACGATTCCCAACAGCTATGACCCTGAAAATGTGTACGCGTTGTGGCAGTATACTCGGTATAAAAAGGCCGTTGAGACAAAACACCCAGTACATGTGCTTGAAATGCCACGACTATCTGAAAACGACCGCGAACGAGCCATTGGTATGTTGGAGACCGGAATGAGCTCGCGGGCCATTGCCAGAAGGATGAATTGCCACCACAGCACTATTGTACGTCTCAATGAACGTTACGGAACCACTGGCAGTGCCCGGGATAGACTTCGGAGTGGCCAACCACGAGTTACTACCCCTGCGCAAGATCTTCATATTGTGCCGAATCATCTAAGGAATCGTTCTCTCCCGGCAAGTCAAACAGCAAGAGCAATAGTGGGTAGACGTGGGCAACTCTCGAATGACAGTCATACGACGACTCAGAGATACAGGCCTTACTGCAAGACGACCTTATGTTGGGCCAAACTTGATTCACAGACATCGTCAGCAGCGCCTGCAATGGGCAGAGCAACATGTCAGATGGACTAGACTGCAGTGGAATGCTGTCCTATTCACAGACGAGAGCAGATTCAACATATGCTTTGCTGATGGACGTATGCGGATTTGGCGACGGTGTTGATAAATTATCAATTAAATATAAAGCCTAATAAATACATATAATAAAGAAAAGAGCAATGGTAAAATGACAGTGCTGTCACAAGGAATGTACTCGAAATCCCCCTTGTTTGCTGTATTTCTTGGAAAAGCATTGAGAGGCCCTGCGTAATGACCTAAATTAATCCTAACATTAATTCTTTTTCTACATTACGTTACCAAAACGAACGAACAGATGGACAAAAGGATAGCGAGAAGGGAGAGGCAGAAAGCCGAACATTAAACACGCGTCGCGCGATACACAATTACTACTATCACGCGTGTAAGTCTACAAGCACTAACTTTTTCAGACGGACAGTGATAAAATACACTACCCTTTCCCAGAGTTAGGTTTTAAAATCATAAAAAACGCTTATTGGGGAAACCTGACATTCTACTGTTTTATGTCCGAAATCCTGACATTAGTCTGACAGTACAGCAGGACAGGTGGCGGTTCTCACATAAAAAATAAAACAACTATACGACTATCCTAGAAATTGCATATTTTGAACGCAGCCACGTAGCTCCTTTAAATTAGTATTTTTGGGTTCCTTAGGGCTTGCTGACAAAGAATATGTAAAACGTTACGCAAATAGTCCAGGAATTAATAAATTATACCCAAAATAAAATATTGGGGGTGCCTGACAGCATAAAATCATTTCTGCTCATAAGATTTTTTTTTAACGTGTTTGAAAAAAATTTACGTTACAGAAATAGCCTACCATGTAAACTCCAAATTGATTGGAGCGCAACAAATGAAAGCCTAACCACGATTGGTCGGGCTATAAATACTATCTTGGTTGTTAGGGGAGACGGGAAAAGATAACATTTTTTCAAACACTTGTCGAAACGTGGCTCATTGGCCAGTCTCGCTGATATACACACTTGGGAGCGTTAGTTCGAGACCACTTGTTTAAATGATCTTGATAAAGCATCAGTGCGTTGAAGCCAGCTACAATTTTGCTCAATAAAAGCCTGGAAGATAAGCAGATGGAAATTTGTGCCAGTTTGTGCCAGAATTCATTGCTAATCAACGTATCTGTGTTTATTCGTATGAATTGTGGTAAGCTTGAACCATTTAATATCTTTTAATGAAAATTGAATGTGAATTGTTGATTTATGCCTGTATATATGTGTAGTTCAGTGGCAAACGTGAGGTAAAGCCTAAAATGCTCCAGCCTGAACAGAGGGTGTCGGAGAGAAGTAAAACGGCATGGAATGGCCAAACAGTACACTGACACCTGGATGATTGACTAGAAAGAAATAATGCTGGAAGTGCAGAGGCGTAGTAACCATTAAGAAGGGTAATACTGGAATAAAGTATTTCAGATGAAGCTGACTGTTGGCCTAACGCTCTGAACGCAATGTTTGTGATGTATTGTGATCAGTGTAAAAAAAAAATATAAATTAGTTATGAAGTAGAAGGTACATCCTTCTTGATTTCAGGGACAGTGGTCTTGATGGTAGTGAGCAGCACCTGGTCAGAGCTTTGCTGAATCCAGAGTCGGACAGCATACTCCTTGGTCTTTTTAGCTATCAGTGAGGTGTCTCCTGAGCCCAGAGGAGAATTCGAGCAGAGGAGTCCTCTCCTGCCGCCATCACTCAAGATAAGCAGAGTTGGCCAGCTGAGCTCAACATTATGTCCCCTCATCTTGAAATAACTTTATAAAAAAAATATTCATAGGGGGATTTACTTGTCTTAAAATCAGGATCTGTGAACATCTCCAATACTAGTCCCTAAAGACAAACTATTGAAGTCATGATGACAAATACCAACAGAGCTTGAACAAAACAAAACCAGTATTACCTCATTTTACTACTACACAACTGACACACATAGAACATTTGTAATAATATATGTCACTACAATATTCATATTAAATACATTCTGTACATAACTTGTAATTTAAATTGATTGTGATTCCTGGTTCCCTTGTAGTTGAATCAGGACACATATTCATTCATGCTAGTAATGAATACATATTGTTATTTGAAACGTTACGAGTGACTTCTTTAAGATATTCTCATAGAGTGTTATATGTATGTGAGTGTCACAGTGTTGTTAAGAGTAGTGGATTAAATTAAATTGTTTATCTGTCTGTTGTTGTGACTTACACTTCACCATACACATACCCTAGACACATAACGTAGCATCACACTATTCCAGAATAATTCTGACTGAGATATATAGATATGTGGTAGCAAGTAAGGTTATATATAATACACTACTCTTAATAGATATAGATACCTTCACAGCTGATCTCAGTCAGTACACTAAGTTCCCTATAAATATTTATAACATCCCACTTCACCACATATATTGGGGTCTCGCTCTTGGGATTTTGAATCTTTAACTATTAAAAATATTGGGGGGTAATTCACTTCAGGGAATATAAGAATTAAAAGGTATCCTTGGGTGGAATTAAATAAGGTTGAGCTCACGGTGCCTGTGTTGTCCATTAGATATATAGTTAGAAATTGAATTGTTGGGTAGACATTATAAAAATTTACCTGATAGACAATGGCGGACCTGGCCAAATTTCGATCTGCTGCGGTTCAGACTGCAAAAGAGTTAGGATTAGATGGGCAAGTTATGGTTGCCTATGTCACAACGGAATGTGACAAATTTATTGAACGCGAAGAAAGAAGATTAGAAAAAGAAGCCGAAAGAAGGTTAGAGGCTGAAAGGGAAATTAAGAAGTTACAGTTTGAAGCTGAGGCTGAGACTAAGAGGTTGCAGATTGAGGCTGAGGCTAAGAAATTGGAGGCAGAAAGAGAAGACAAACGATTGGCTGCAGAAAGGGAAGAGAAGAAATTGGCTGCAGAAAGGGAAGAGAAGAAATTGGCTGCAGAAAGGGAAGAGAAGAAATTAGCTGCAGAAAGGGAAGAGAAGAAATTAGCTGCAGAAAGGGAAGAGAAGAAATTAGCTGCAGAAAGGGAAGAGAGGAAATTAGCTGCAGAAAGGGAAGCAGAAGATAAAAGATTACAAAGGGAACATGAGTTACGACTAAGGGAGTTTGAGTTTCAAGGCCATGCTCCTGAAAATGGTGCCAGTCCCTTTGCCTCTGATGCTACGGTTACTCAAGGAGCCTCAATCTCAGCTATGAATTTTCATTTAGATCATTTTGTTGAGAAAGACGATGATATTGAGAGCTATATAAATAGGTATGAACTATTAGCTACCACGTATGGGTTGGAGAGAGAAAGGTGGAGCTTAAAGTTATCTCAGGGACTTCGTGGGGCAGCTTATGAAGTTTTTGCAAAAATGAGCAGAGGTGATCAGGAAAATTATGACATGCTAAAGCAGGCTCTTTTGTTAAGGTATGAAAAGAATGCAGAATTCTATAGAAAAAAATTTAGGAATGCTAAACTACTGTCAGGTGAAACCTATCACCAGTTCTCTGCACGAATAGAGACATACTTGGAGAAATGGACTTCTCTGGGGAAAACCCAAGATCTTAAGGAAATGGTCCTTATAGAGCAATTAAGAGAGTCCATGGCTCCAGACCTGAGAAAGTTTCTCATGGAACAAGGTGCAGAGAGGCTGGGTGAGTTGCTAAATGTTGCTGAAAGGTATCAAGCAGCTCAAGCAGAGGTAACAGGTAATAAAAAGAAACAGGTGGACAACTTTAGGGCACCACAGAACTTTAATAAATTTGATCCTAAGGATCAAAATAAAGGTAAGCACCAATTTGATAGGCCACGGTATGAAAATAAAAATAAATTCCCACAATTCGATGAAAGGAAATATGATGAAAGAAAATCTTTCAACCAAGGAAAAAGGTGGTGTAAGAATTGTCAGATGGACAATCATGACACTGACCGTTGCAGAAGGAAACCTGTGTATATGGCAACCCTTCAGGTCAGGTCGACCTCAAGACAGGAGGAGGATATTATGTTGGATACCACTCCAGAAGAGATGAGGAAGGCACAGGCTGGGGATAAAACACTCAAGCCTTGTTTCAGAAAATTGTCAACTTGTCATACAACTCCAGGCAAGGGAGATTTTTACATGAAAAAAAAGTTGATGTATAGGAAGGACGGAACTAGATCCAATGGTCACGGACAGCTGGTTCTTCCAAAAAGATATAGGACAGACTTAATAAGGAGCCTACATGTGAAACCAGATGGGGACCATGAGAAGATAGGTACCATCATTCAAAAGGTGGCTCACAATTATTATTGGCCCAAAGCAAGATGGGACATTGAGAATTTTGTAGAAAGGTGTAGCATAGCACATGAGGGAACACCCACAAGTGGGAACATGGATCAGGACCTGGACACGCCATGGGGCAAAATCAGGCCTGACAATAAAAAGAAAAATAGATTTGATAAAGTGGACCAAATGGAATGGGAAGCCCCTTTTCACGGACAAGCTTCACTTAACTGTTTTACAATGGCCACTATGCGGAGAGTGCAAAAAGATGTCTTACCCCAGGATAAGCCGAAAATCCCTCAATCGGACTTAAACAAACTGGAGGAAGAGGATGTGGAGAGGAAATCTCTCATCAAGAATTTTAAGAGGGGAGAAAGCCCCAAAAGAAAAATTGGTAGCGGTCGTTTTGTGAATGATAATTCTGGGAGGAAAAATCATCACTATAAAGCTTCGAGTGGAAGAGACCATACCGGTGCATGGACAAATAGGTCCACACAATTAAAGGTCCATATGAAGCTATGTTAAGAACGTGGACTGATGAAAAGGCAGAGGAAAACATTACATCTTCATACCAATATGTGAATGAGCTGACCACTCGGTTGAAAACTGGCTGGAAACTTGCCAATGAAAATTTGAAACAAGCCAGGAAGAAACATGCTGCCTATTATAACAGGAAGGCGAAAGACAGAAATTTGGCTGTGGGAGAGAAGGTACTGCTTCTTTTGCCCGGGAGTCAGAATAAGTTACAAATTGGATGGCAGGGTCCATATACAGTTCTAGAGAAGGTGTCTAGAACAAATTATAAGATAGATAAGAAGGGGAAAGAAAAAATCCATCATGTGAATCTCCTGAAGAAATATTTGGAAAGAGAACATCAGGAAGAGACACACTTGTTGACCTTGTCCATCGCCATGGAGATGAAAAAGGAACCACTTTCATCATTTGAATATCCATTACACCCCTGTGAGACAGCAGCACAGGTGAAAATCAGTACACATTTAACGAAAACTCAGAAAGAGAGAGTGCAACAGGTTCTAAATAATCATGCAGAGGTGTTAACAGACCGACCAGGGCATACAAACCTATTGGAATATGATATGAAACTCATAGACTCCACACCTGTCTGTATGAAACCATATTCGATTCCGTTTGCTAAGGAAAAAGCTTTGAAGGAAGAGATAGACTATCTATTGAAGGAAGGAATTATTTCGCACAGTGAGTCTTCGTATAGTTCCGGTGTTGTACTCTTAAGGAAGCCCTCTGGAGAACATAGACTCTGTATAGATTACAGGAGACTGAATGCTATTACAGAAGGACAGGTGGATCCATTGCCGGATACAAATCAGCTGTTTGCCAGACTAAATAAAGCTAAATATTTCTCAAAAGTGGATCTGAGTAAAGGATACTATCAGATTCCAGTAAAGCCTGAGGTTAGACCATACCTAGCTTTTAGTACCTCAGAAGGACACTATGAGTTTAATAGATTGCCATTTGGATTGAAGAATGCGCCTAGTGTCTTCTCTAGAATGATGAGAAAATTATTGGATCCTCTGAATAATCCCTGTATAACAAATTTTATGGATGATATCCTTATAGCAACAGAAACATTTGAGGAACACATTGACTCTCTGAACATGCTGTTTGATCGACTTAGGGAGGCAAATTTAACAGCCCGTCCAACCAAATGTTGCGTTGGATGTAAAGAATTGGAATTTTTGGGACACACAGTTTATCAGGGAAACATGACCCCTGACCCAAAGAATTTAGAGAAACTACAGAAAGCCCCGAGACCACAAACCAAGAAGGACGTGAGATCCTTTGTCTCATTATGTGGTTTCTACCAGAAGTATATCAAAAACTTTAATTCCATATGTGCACCTTTAACGGAATTGACACGTAAAGGACTTCCAGATCGCATTACATGGACACCACAATGTGAAATGACTTACCAAGAATTGAAGGAAAAGCTCACAAGTAAACCCATTTTGAAATTACCTGACTTAAGTCAAGAATTCATAGTAAGGACGGATGCAAGTAATATTGGGTTAGGTGCAACTTTACTACAGAAATCAGATGCATTGGATGGGGAATTAAGCCCAGTGGCATATGCTAGCAGAAAGTTGAATAAAGCTGAAATCAACTACTCAACTAGCGAAAAAGAATGTCTTGCAGTAATATGGGCAATAAAGAAATTCAATATTTATCTATATGGGAAGGCATTTAAGTTGCAAACTGACCACAAACCTTTATCGTTTTTAGCACAGGCTAAGCATGAGAACTCTAGGTTACTCCGATGGTCTTTGCTTCTGGCTCCATATAATTTTAGCATTGAATATATATCTGGAAAAACCAATCTGGGAGCGGATTTTTTAAGCCGCCATCCGTGTGATGAGAATCACCGTAAACCCCAGAAATAATAATAAATTTCTCTATGTGTATATAGAATAAAGGACTGACATATAATGTCTGTTTTAAGAGGGGAGGTGTCATGGAATATTCTAATCCACATATATAAATTATCAATTAAATATAAAGCCTAATAAATACATATAATAAAGAAAAGAGCAATGGTAAAATGACAGTGCTGTCACAAGGAATGTACTCGAAATCCCCCTTGTTTTCTGCTTCGTCTGCAAATTGTAACGCTTTCACGTTGATAGTAAAAGCTTACTGTATTATACCCGCTTTCTTCAATGAAACGTGTGCTGTATTTCTTGGAAAAACATTAAGAGGCAGACTGCGTAATGACCTAAATTTTAAATTCCATTCATGTCTTTTTCTACATTACGTTACCAAAACGAACGAACAGATGGACAAAAGGATAGCGAGAAGGGAGAGGCAGAAAGCCGAACATTAAACACGCGTCGCGCGATACACAATTACTACTATCACGCGTGTAAGTCTACAAGCACTAACTTTTTCAGACGGACAGTGATAAAATACACTACCCTTTCCCAGAGTTAGGTTTTAAAATCATAAAAAACGCTTATTAGGGAAACCTGACATTCTACTGTTTTATGTCCGAAATCCTGACATTAGTCTGACAGTACAGCAGGACAGGTGGCGGTTCTCACATAAAAAAAAATAAAACAACTAACGACTATCCTAGAAATTGCATATTTTGAACGCAGCCACGTAGCTCCTTTAAATTAGTATTTTTGGGTTCCTTAGGGCTTGCTGACAAATAATATGTAAAACGTTACGCAAATAGTCCAGGAATTAATAAATTATACCCAAAATAAAATATTGGGGGTGCCTGACAGCATAAAATCATTTCTGCTCATAAGATTTTTTTTTAACGTGTTTGAAAAAAATTTACGTTACAGAAATAGCCTACCATGTAAACTCCAAATTGATTGGAGCGCAACAAATGAAAGCCTAACCACGATTGGTCGGGCTATAAATACTATCTTGGTTGTTAGGGGAGACGGGAAAAGATAACATTTTTTCAAACACTTGTCGAAACGTGGCTCATTGGCCAGTCTCGCTGATATACACACTTGGGAGCGTTAGTTCGAGACCACTTGTTTAAATGATCTTGATAAAGCATCAGTGCGTTGAAGCCAGCTATATTTTGCTCAATAAAAGCCTGGAAGATAAGCAGATGGAAATTTGTGCCAGTTTGTGCCAGAATTCATTGCTAATCAACGTATCTGTGTTTATTCGTATGAATTGTGGTAAGCTTGAACCATTTAATATCTTTTAATGAAAATTGAATGTGAATTGTTGATTTATGCCTGTATATATATGTGTAGTTCAGTGGCAAACGTGAGGTAAAGCCTAAAATGCTCCAGCCTGAACAGAGGGTGTCGGAGAGAAGTAAAACGGCATGGAATGGCCAAACAGTACACTGACACCTGGATGATTGACTAGAAAGAAATAATGCTGGAAGTGCAGAGGCGTAGTAACCATTAAGAAGGGTAATACTGGAATAAAGTATTTCAGATGAAGCTGACTGTTGGCCTAACGCTCTGAACGCAATGTTTGTGATGTATTGTGATCAGTGTAAAAAGAAAATATAAATTAGTTATGAAGTAGAAGGTACATCCTTCTTGATTTCAGGGACAGTGGTCTTGATGGTAGTGAGCAGCACCTGGTCAGAGCTTTGCTGAATCCAGAGTCGGACAGCATACTCCTTGGTCTTTTTAGCTATCAGTGAGGTGTCTCCTGAGCCCAGAGGAGAATTCGAGCAGAGGAGTCCTTTCCTGCCGCCATCACTCAAGATAAGCAGAGTTGGCCAGCTGAGCTCAACATTATGTCCCCTCATCTTGAAATAACTTTGTAAAAATAACATTCAGAGGGGAATTTACTTGTCTTAAAATCAGGAACTGTGAACATCTCCAATACTAGTCCCTAAAGACAAACTATTGAAGTCATGATGACAAATACCAACAGAGCTTGAACAAAACAAAACCAGTATTACCTCATTTTACTACTACACAACTGACACACATAGAACATTTGTAATAATATATGTCACTACAATATTCATATTAAATACATTCTGTACATAACTTGTAATTTAAATTGATTGTGATTCCTGGTTCCCTTGTAGTTGAATCAGGACACATATTCATTCATGCCAGTAATGAATACATATTGTTATTTGAAACGTTACGAGTGACTTCTTTAAGATATTCTCATAGAGTGTTATATGTATGTGAGTGTCACAGTGTTGTTAAGAGTAGTGGATTAAATTAAATTGTTTATCTGTCTGTTGTTGTGACTTACACTTCACCATACACATACCCTAGACACATAACGTAGCATCACACTATTCCAGAATAATTCTGACTGAGATATATAGATATGTGGTAGCAAGTAAGGTTATCTATAATACACTACTCTTAATAGATATAGATACCTTCACAGCTGATCTCAGTCAGTACACTAAGTTCCCTATAAATATTTATAACATCCCACTTCACCACATATATTGGGGTCTCGCTCTTGGGATTTTGAATCTTTAACTATTAAAAATATTGGGGGTAATTCACTTCAGGGAATATAAGAATTAAAAGGTATCCTTGGGTGGAATTAAATAAGGTTGAGCTCACGGTGCCTGTGTTGTCCATTAGATATATAGTTAGAAATTGAATTGTTGGGTAGACATTATATAAAAATTTACCTGATAGACAATGGCGGACCTGGCCAAATTTCGATCTGCTGCGGTTCAGACTGCAAAAGAGTTAGGATTAGATGGGCAAGTTATGGTTGCCTATGTCACAACGGAATGTGACAAATTTATTGAACGCGAAGAAAGAAGATTAGAAAAAGAAGCCGAAAGAAGGTTAGAGGCTGAAAGGGAAATTAAGAAGTTACAGTTTGAAGCTGAGGCTGAGACTAAGAGGTTGCAGATTGAGGCTGAGACTAAGAGGTTGCAGATTGAGGCTGAGGCTAAGAAATTGGAAGCAGAAAGAGAAGACAAAAGATTAGCTGCAGAAAGAGAAGAGAAGAAATTAGCTGCAGAAAGAGAAGAGAAGAAATTAGCTGCAGAAGAGAAGAGAAGAAATTAGCTGCAGAAAGGGAAGAGAGGAAATTAGCTGCAGAAAGGGAAGCAGAAGATAAAAGATTACAAAGGGAACATGAGTTACGACTAAGGGAGTTTGAGTTTCAAGGCCATGCTCCTGAAAATGGTGCCAGTCCCTTTGCCTCTGATGCTACGGTTACTCAAGGAGCCTCAATCTCAGCTATGAATTTTCATTTAGATCATTTTGTTGAGAAAGACGATGATATTGAGAGCTATATAAATAGGTATGAACTATTAGCTACCACGTATGGGTTGGAGAGAGAAAGGTGGAGCTTAAAGTTATCTCAGGGACTTCGTGGGGCAGCTTATGAAGTTTTTGCAAAAATGAGCAGAGGTGATCAGGAAAATTATGACATGCTAAAGCAGGCTCTTTTGTTAAGGTATGAAAAGAATGCAGAATTCTATAGAAAAAAATTTAGGAATGCTAAACTACTGTCAGGTGAAACCTATCACCAGTTCTCTGCACGAATAGAGACATACTTGGAGAAATGGACTTCTCTGGGGAAAACCCAAGATCTTAAGGAAATGGTCCTTATAGAGCAACTAAGAGAGTCCATGGCTCCAGACCTGAGAAAGTTTCTCATGGAACAAGGTGCAGAGAGGCTGGGTGAGTTGCTAAATGTTGCTGAAAGGTATCAAGCAGCTCAAGCAGAGGTAACAGGTAATAAAAAGAAACAGGTGGACAACTTTAGGGCACCACAGAACTTTAATAAATTTGATCCTAAGGATCAAAATAAAGGTAAGCACCAATTTGATAGGCCACGGTATGAAATAAAAATAAATTCCCACAATTCGATGAAAGGAAATATGATGAAAGAAAATCTTTCAACCAAGGAAAAAGGTGGTGTAAGAATTGTCAGATGGACAATCATGACACTGACCGTTGCAGAAGGAAACCTGTGTATATGGCAACCCTTCAGGTCAGGTCGACCTCAAGACAGGAGGAGGATATTATGTTAGATACCACTCCAGAAGAGATGAGGAAGGCACAGGCTGTGGATAAAACACTCAAGCCTTGTTTCAGAAAATTGTCAACTTGTCATACAACTCCAGGCAAGGGAGATTTTTACATGAAAAACAAGTTGATGTATAGGAAGACTGGAGCTAGATCCAATGGTCACGGACAGCTGGTTCTTCCAAAAAGATATAGGACAGACTTAATAAGGAGCCTACATGTGAAACCAGATGGGGACCATGAGAAGATAGGTACCATCATTCAAAAGGTGGCTCACAATTATTATTGGCCCAAAGCAAGATGGGACATTGAGAATTTTGTAGAAAGGTGTAGCATAGCACATGAGGGAACACCCACAAGTGGGAACATGGATCAGGACCTGGACACGCCATGGGGCAAAATCAGGCCTGACAATAAAAAGAAAAATAGATTTGATAAAGTGGACCAAATGGAATGGGAAGCCCCTTTTCACGGACAAGCTTCACTTAACTGTTTTACAATGGCCACTATGCGGAGAGTGCAAAAAGATGTCTTACCCCAGGATAAGCCGAAAATCCCTCAATCGGACTTAAACAAACTGGAGGAAGAGGATGTAGAGAGGAAATCTCTCATCAAGAATTTTAAGAGGGGAGAAAGCCCCAAAAGAAAAATTGGTAGCGGTCGTTTTGTGAATGATAATTCTGGGAGGAAAAATCATCACTATAAAGCTTCGAGTGGAAGAGACCATACCGGTGCATGGACAAATAGGTCCACACAATTAAAGGTCCATATGTAGCTATGTTAAGAACGTGGACTGATGAAAAGGCAGAGGAAAACATTACATCTTCATACCAATATGTGAATGAGCTGACCACTCGGTTAAAAACTGGCTGGAAACTTGCCAATGAAAATTTGAAACAAGCCAGGAAGAAACATGCTGCCTATTATAACAGGAAGGCGAAAGACAGAAATTTGGCTGTGGGAGAGAAGGTACTGCTTCTTTTGCCCGGGAGTCAGAATAAGTTACAAATTGGATGGCAGGGTCCATATACAGTTCTAGAGAAGGTGTCTAGAACAAATTATAAGATAGATAAGAAGGGGAAAGAAAAAATCTATCATGTGAATCTCCTGAAGAAATATTTGGAAAGAGAACATCAGGAAGAGACACACTTGTTGACCTTGTCCATCGCCATGGAGATGAAAAAGGAACCACTTTCATCATTTGAATATCCATTACACCCCTGTGAGACAGCAGCACAGGTGAAAATCAGTACACATTTAACGAAAACTCAGAAAGAGAGAGTGCAACAGGTTCTAAATAATCATGCAGAGGTGTTAACAGACCGACCAGGGCATACAAACCTATTGGAATATGATATGAAACTCATAGACTCCACACCTGTCTGTATGAAACCATATTCGATTCCGTTTGCTAAGGAAAAAGCTTTGAAGGAAGAGATAGACTATCTATTGAAGGAAGGAATTATTTCGCACAGTGAGTCTTCGTATAGTTCCGGTGTTGTACTCTTAAGGAAGCCCTCTGGAGAACATAGACTCTGTATAGATTACAGGAGACTGAATGCTATTACAGAAGGACAGGTGGATCCATTGCCGGATACAAATCAGCTGTTTGCCAGACTAAATAAAGCTAAATATTTCTCAAAAGTGGATCTGAGTAAAGGATACTATCAGATTCCAGTAAAGCCTGAGGTTAGACCATACCTAGCTTTTAGTACCTCAGAAGGACACTATGAGTTTAATAGATTGCCATTTGGATTGAAGAATGCGCCTAGTGTCTTCTCTAGAATGATGAGAAAATTATTGGGTCCTCTGAATAATCCCTGTATAACAAATTTTATGGATGATATCCTTATAGCAACAGAAACATTTGAGGAACACATTGACTCTCTGAACATGCTGTTTGATCGACTTAGGGAGGCAAATTTAACAGCCCGTCCAACCAAATGTTGCGTTGGATGTAAAGAATTGGAATTTTTGGGACACACAGTTTATCAGGGAAACATGACCCCTGACCCAAAGAATTTAGAGAAACTACAGAAAGCCCCGAGACCACAAACCAAGAAGGACGTGAGATCCTTTGTCTCATTATGTGGTTTCTACCAGAAGTATATCAAAAACTTTAATTCCATATGTGCACCTTTAACGGAATTGACACGTAAAGGACTTCCAGATCGCATTACATGGACACCACAATGTGAAATGACTTACCAAGAATTGAAGGAAAAGCTCACAAGTAAACCCATTTTGAAATTACCTGACTTAAGTCAAGAATTCATAGTAAGGACGGATGCAAGTAATATTGGGTTAGGTGCAACTTTACTACAGAAATCAGATGCATTGGATGGGGAATTAAGCCCAGTGGCATATGCTAGCAGAAAGTTGAATAAAGCTGAAATCAACTACTCAACTAGCGAAAAAGAATGTCTTGCAGTAATATGGGCAATAAAGAAATTCAATATTTATCTATATGGGAAGGCATTTAAGTTGCAAACTGACCACAAACCTTTATCGTTTTTAGCACAGGCTAAGCATGAGAACTCTAGGTTACTCCGATGGTCTTTGCTTCTGGCTCCATATAATTTTAGCATTGAATATATATCTGGAAAAACCAATCTGGGAGCGGATTTTTTAAGCCGCCATCCGTGTGATGAGAATCACCGTAAACCCCAGAAATAATAATAAATTTCTCTATGTGTATATAGAATAAAGGACTGACATATAATGTCTGTTTTAAGAGGGGAGGTGTCATGAAATATTCTAATCCACATATATAAATTATTAGGTAAATATGAAGCCTAACAAATAAAATTAATAAAGAAAAGAGCAATGGTAAAGAACAGTGCTGTCACAAAGAATGTACTCGAAATCCCCCTTGTTTTCTGCTTCGTCTGCAAATTGTAACGCTTTCACGTTGATAGTAAAAGCTTACTGTATATACCCGCTTTCTTCAATGAAACGTGTGCTGTATTTCTTGGAAAAACATTGAGAGGCAGACTGCGTAATGACCTAAATTAATCCTAACATTAATTATATTACGTTACCAAAACGAACGAACAGATGGACAAAAGGATAGCGAGAAGGGAGAGGCAGAAAGCCGAACATTAAACACGCGTCGCGCGNTACACAAATTACTACATCACGCGTGTAAGTCTACAAGCACTAACTTTTTCAGACGGACAGTGATAAAATACACTACCCTTTCCCAGAGTTAGGTTTATAAATCATAAAAAACTCTTATTAGGAAAGACAACATTAGATGGGTTTACGGTTGAAAACATAACAGTACCCAGACAGCACATCTTCGAAACAGGAGGTAGAAGAAATTGCATATTTTGAACGCAGCCACGTAGCTCCTTTAAATTAGTATTTTTTGGGTTCCTTAGGGCTTGCTGACAAATAATATGTAAAACGTTACGCAAATAGTCCAGGAATTAATAAATTATACCCAAAATAAAATATTGGGGGTGCCTGACAGCATAAAATCATTTCTGCTCATAAGATTTTTTTTAACGTGTTTGAAAAAAATTTACGTTACAGAAATAGCCTACCATGTAAACTCCAAATTGATTGGAGCGCAACAAATGAAAGCCTAACCACGATTGGTCGGGCTATAAATACTATCTTGGTTGTTAGGGGAGACGGGAAAAGATAACATTTTTTTCAAACACTTGTCGAAACGTGGCTCATTGGCCAGTCTCGCTGATATACACACTTGGGAGCGTTAGTTCGAGACCACTTGTTTAAATGATCTTGATAAAGCATCAGTGCGTTGAAGCCAGCTAAAATTTTGCTCAATAAAAGCCTGGAAGATAAGCAGATGGAAATTTGTGCCAGTTTGTGCCAGAATTCATTGCTAATCAACGTATCTGTGTTTATTCGTATGAATTGTGGTAAGCTTGAACCATTTAATATCTTTTAATGAAAATTGAATGTGAATTGTTGATTTATGCCTGTATATATATGTGTAGTTCAGTGGCAAACGTGAGGTAAAGCCTAAAATGCTCCAGCCTGAACAGAGGGTGTCGGAGAGAAGTAAAACGGCATGGAATGGCCAAACAGTACACTGACACCTGGATGATTGACTAGAAAGAAATAATGCTGGAAGTGCAGAGGCGTAGTAACCATTAAGAAGGGTAATACTGGAATAAAGTATTTCAGATGAAGCTGACTGTTGGCCTAACGCTCTGAACGCAATGTTTGTGATGTATTGTGATCAGTGTAAAAGAAAATATAAATTAGTTATGAAGTAGAAGGTACATCCTTCTTGATTTCAGGGACAGTGGTCTTGATGGTACTGAGCAGCACCTGGTCAGAGCTTTGCTGAATCCAGAGTCGGACAGCATACTCCTTGGTCTTTTTAGCTATCAGTGAGGTGTCTCCAGAGCCCAGAGGAGAATTCGAGCAGAGGAGTCCTCTCCTGCCGCCATCACTCAAGATAAGCAGAGTTGGCCAGCTGAGCTCAACATTATGTCCCCTCATCTTGAAATAACTTTATAAAAATACAATTCAGAGGGGAATTTACTTGTCTTAAAATCAGGAACTGTGAACATCTCCAATACTAGTCCCTAAAGACAAACTATTGAAGTCATGATGACAAATACCAACAGAGCTTGAACAAAACAAAACCAGTATTACCTCATTTTACTACTACACAACTGACACACATAGAACATTTGTAATAATATATGTCACTACAATATTCATATTAAATACATTCTGTACATAACTTGTAATTTAAATTGATTGTGATTCCTGGTTCCCTTGTAGTTGAATCAGGACACATATTCATTCATGCCAGTAATGAATACATATTGTTATTTGAAAGTTACAGTGACTTCTTTTAAGATATTCTCATAGAGTGTTATATGTATGTGAGTGTCACAGTGTTGTTAAGAGTAGTGGATTAAATTAAATTGTTTATCTGTCTGTTGTTGTGACTTACACTTCACCATACACATACCCTAGACACATAACGTAGCATCACACTATTCCAGAATAATTCTGACTGAGATATATAGATATGTGGTAGCAAGTAAGGTTATATATAATACACTACTCTTATTAGATATATATAGATACCTTCACAGCTGATCTCAGTCAGTACACTAAGTCCCCTATAAATATTTATAACATCCCACTTCACCAAGAAAATATGCCTAATCTGGGCTTTGGAATAAAATTAAATAATTTATTCTCAAAAACTGAAGAGAATTAAAAGGGGAGAGATATCTTGAAATATAGGGTTAATATTGCTTAATATATTGACATAAAGATTTCCCCGTAATAATATTATTTTGACATAGACAATTTTATTTTAGTAATATTTTCAGTTCGGAAAAAGCACCATTAATTACTTAAAAATTATACAGATGAAAAGGGGGAAGAATAATTAAATGAAACCTATATACAAGGTAGATAGATAGAGGGTATTTGGCCGCTTAATAATCTATTTTGATATTAAAAATCTGTCCATAAATAAATGAGATATGTAATATATAAAATAAAAACAGACGAGCGAACACACTTATAAACTGCTCAATTTGGTAGCTTGGGGAAAAAGTTAAAATTTGTTGACGCGCGTTCTGATTGGTTAGGCGTAGTTGAGGATGGATCAATAAGAATTAACAATTGCTTGCAAAGTCGGCCATTTGAAATTTAAACTAACTAAGCTGACATCAGCGGGAGAGCCTGTGTGACCAAAGCTTTCGCCGTCTGGAACACTAAAGCAGTGGTAGAACCCATTTACTGCCTAGTCAAGCTTATGTTATGTGAAATTATTACTTGAGGGTAAGGCAAAATAAATATTTGTATTGATTTAATTAACATGTAAGCCACAATTTGTGTTACGATAGCCTAAGAAGGAATGCAGTCTTTCGGATTGAAATAAATGCATAAAATATTTGCTAGTGGCGTTACAACGTTTGCGAATGCCAAAGCAGTAGACCAAAATGGATATTGGCTTTTGTATTGCCATAAATGGTTAAATGTTATGTATAATTATGTAGAAAATGTTAGGACGAATTTATCCACAGGTTTCAGTGCTAGAGTAAGCACACCCTATCTATTGTATGAACGTCAAACCCTGTATAAGATATTGTAAGGGAATCATTAAAGGGTCACAGGCTGGGTATGTACACCCCTGCCTATTATATGGAAGCGACACCTTGGAGGAAGGGATCAGGAGTTTGTACTATCACTGAAGAAGAATGTTTACACAGCAGTGATGTTAAACAATGAAAAATAAAGACTGGTGTAATGATCAGCACACATAGCTGATCAAGGTGAGTTGTTACAGTGGTTATGTGTGGAAGTATTATAGATGAGAGTTAAATGGGAGGGAGGGAATGTTCCTCTCATTTCAGGTTATATGTCAGAATACTTATTGGTGGCAGGAAACCTGGTGAGGGACGAAAATCTTGGGAGTGATCGCTCAGCATTCAAGTTGTAGCTAGCCCCACACCTTCGACCAGGAGCACCACATTTGTTGATTCTGAAGACTTATGGGCCAACTGTTTTCTTCAATCCATGCCAGTTAAGTCCTTTAGAAAAGGCACTGACAAATTATTGATATCATAAAGTTCCACCATAATAACCATAACCATAATAATAATATAATCACCTTGAAGTGATGAACCCAACAGTCTTTCCAACATATTAACAGTGATCAGTACAGCCGGTAAACAGAACAGTGGGTGGATTTCTTCAGTGTTTTTTTCTTTTGTATAAACAAGAGACATGGACAGAGTTCCAATTTATTTATTTTAAATAGTGTAAATAAAAATTCGATTGAGTTTGACAATCCCTGTCCCATAAAATTGAGGCACAGGGAGATTAAATTGTAAAAAATAATTACCTAAACTTCATCAAAAGTCTTACTTACTTTAATTTTATTGGGTTAAAGTTTTGTTTGACATTTTTCTTTCATCACATAAAATACATTACCCTAGACACGTAGCCATATAACATACCCAGAAAATATTTCCCAGAGTGAGATCTCAGAGAGGTAGCGGATAGGTACCCTGAGAATACAACATCATCAACAATAAGACTCAGGGACTTACACAGCTTGACCTCACTCTGTTTACACTTAGTTGAGTAACACCAATAACCTCTCATATTACCACAGGGACGAGCTTGGACGCAGAGTCTACAGGCAAGGTTCTCCAGCTAATCTGCAACAGCTCGAAGCTGCTCTTACACGTGAATGGGACTTGATTCCCCGGAATTTCCTTCAGAGACTTGTGCGTTCCATGCGGAGCCGCTGCCAAGCTTGTTTGCAAGCACACGGTTGACATACCAGATATTGAGGATAGTGTGAATGAATTTTTTTTTTTATTGGTTGTATTTTTGGTTTTCTCCCTTGCCAGCACAGAATGCAATGAATTTCATAACAATAAAATGTACAAATTAATGACCAGCATGGATTCATAGGAAAATGAATAAAGATTCCAAATATGTAAACTTGTAAACACTTATATTTACATTTCACACTCTGTTCCTGGATTATACAGGTAGTGCGTTTTTAATGTGCTTCAGTATAATATAGCATAAAAGTCATCAAAGAAACAGAATAAAACCGCAAGCTAATCATATAGTGCTCAGACAATAAACAATTCAACCTACTTCAGGATATTAGAACAACAGGAAAACATTGAGACAAATGGAACATTCAACACAAAAAAGGGAAAGACGCCGAAAGAATGAGAAACAAAACTTGAAAGAAAGAATAATCTTTATAATCCGCCAAATTACATCAGGAGGAAACAAACACAGAATTCGTGACACTAGTGGTCACAAGACACAGAGTTAAATGATCACTCCGACCTGTCGACAAGCACTTATCACTAATTTTTATCTTTAAAATCAGTTTCTAATCTTTTTAAGTACAGTGTAAATGTTGTAGGTGTCAGTGTGCTTCTAATCACTCGGATAAACGCATAGTGAAGTTGCCAAAACTAGAAACGCTATGAAAGCTACGCTAACGGTTGGTTTACGTGAACACTTGCATTTGTATTAATGCATGTCCCGAACTTAACAGACCGTATACAACAGAGAAAGGTCGTCCCTAAATTCTTTCATGTCCCGAACCCGACCGTATACAACAGAGAAAGGTCGTCCCTAAATTCTTTCATCTTTCTGAAAGGGTAACAGCTACACAACTGTATGAATCATAGCTCTATTTTTAGAAACAAGCAAAACAGGTGTGTCATGCAATTCACCATTATCGTTCGAAAGCCTTGCCCAGGCAGGACTGACACTTAGTTTTTGAAATGAAAAAACAAAATCCAATCTAACTTTTAAATTCGATACTAATGGCAGTGTATGTGGCACACTGTCTTTTCAAGCGTTCTTCGTCTAGATTTGTTTTAATATTCCAATGTGATTAGTGTCTTCAGTCCGGTGAGTTTATTTATGTCATAAAGTCATTGACAATCTTCACAGCTGGAATATTAGTTTTCGATGTGTATTTCTCTGTGTCCTGTTTTGCAGTTTCGTCGTTCGCTGTGAAACATGCCCTGATTTATTGTGACAGCTGTTATGATTTTAGCTGTCTTTTTCATACAGAGATATATTTCAGTTGTTACACTTGTTAAAACTTATCGCAGGTGAATTGGTGCTGTCCTCAGGACATGAAGACGAAAGTTTACACCACAGTGAAGGGGTAGCTCTTATGTTATCTGAAGAAGCACAGAAAGCACTCATTGAATGGGAAGCTGTTGGACCCAGAATAATAACAGCTACTTTTAAAACAGCTAAAAAGACAATAAATGTAAATGTCATTCAATGTTATGCACCAACTAATGACAAAGAAGAGTCTGTGAAAGAAGCATTTTATACTAGACTACAGGAAATTATAGAAAAAGTAAAAAGAAGAGACATCACAATTTTGATGGGTGACATGAATGCAAAGATAGGTACAGTCAACACCGGCTTTGAAGAAGTCATGGGAAAACATGGGCTAGGAATAATGAATGAAAATGTGGAACTATTCTCAAACTTCTGTGCTTCAAATCAACTGGCTATAGGAGGAAGCATGTTTCCACATAAGAGAATACACAAGGCAACATGGATATCACCAGACCATAGAACAGAAAATCAGATTGATCATATATGCATAAACAAGAAGTTTAGATCATCATTGCAGGATGTAAAGATATATAGAGGAGCAGATGTGGCATAAGATCACCACCTTCTGATAGCCAAAGTAAAAATGAAACTCAAGAGATATGCAAAATTATAGACAACAATTTAATGTAGGACATCTAAGAAACAAGAGACAAATTTGCGGTCACAATATCCAACAAATTCCAAGTGCTCCAACAGCTGGAAGATGTAGAGAATACAGAAGACTATTGGCAGCAAATCAAAACTGTATGGAATGAGACATGTGAAGAAATACTGGGGAAAAGGGAAAGACAACAAAAAGCATGGATAACAATATCAATAAGATAAAAGACAGAAAAAACAAGAAAGCAGAGTTAAACACAAGCAAAACCAGAAGTTCCAAAGCCAAGGCTCAAGATGTGTACACAGAAGCAAACAAAGAAGTAAAAAGAAGTATCAAAAGAGATAAGAGGAAGTATATTGAGGAGTTGGCAAGAGAGGCAGAAGATGCTGCAGCCAAAGGAAATATGAGAGAACTGTATAGCAGCACAAAGAAGCTAACAGGGAAATACAAGCAAACAAGTTGCCTCATAAAAGATAAGAATGGAAAACTGCTCAGCAATATACAAGAGCAAATGAAGAGGTGGACAAAATATTTTGAGGACCTTCTCAATAGACCGGCTCCATAACCCCTCTCACCCCCCCCCCCCCCCCCCCCCCCCCCCCCCCCCCCCCCCCCGGACATCCAGCCAGCAGATGAAGAGCTACAAATTAACAGTGAAAGACCAACGAAGGAAGAAATAAAGAAAGCCATAAAGCTTCTAAGAGATTGAAAAGCGTCTGGACCTGATGACATTCCAGCAGAGTCCATCAAAGCAGATATCGACACGGCTACAGAGATGTTATATAAATTACTTGGTAAAGTCTGGGAAAAGGAAGAGATACCAGCAGAATGGAAGGAAGGATATCTGGTTAAGTTGCCTAAGAACGGAAATTTACAAGAGTGCACAAATTATAGAGGAATAATGTTACTATCAGTGCCAGGAAAAGTATTAAACAGGATTATCCTTGAGAGATTAAAAGAGTCGATAGACAAGAAATTGAGAGATGAACAAGCAGGTTTTCGACAAAACAGATCATGTACAGACCAGATAGCCACTTTGAGAATAATAGTTGAACAAAGTCTGGAATGGAATTCACCACTATACATCGGATTTGTGGACTACGAAAAGGCATTTGACAGTGTAGACAGAGAATCACTTTAGAAATTGATGAGGCATTATGGAGTTCCCCTGAAGATCATTAATTTAATAGAGAAAACATATGAAGACATGACATGCAGAGTTCTTCACGAAGGACAGCTTACAGAACCGTTTGGGATAAGAATAGGAATGCAACAGGGATGCCTCTTGTCTCCATTTCTTTTCTTACTAGTAATAGACTGGGTTATGAGATCATCGACAACACACAACAGAAATGGAATCCAGTGGTCTCTGACTAAGTAGTTGGATGATCTGGATTTTGCTGATGACTTGGATCTTCTGTCCCATAACCGTAATCAGATGCAGGACAAATTGAAAACACTTGATGAGAGGTCACAGAAATTGGGTCTGAAAATACACAGGGAAAAGACAAAAATAATGAGAATAAATGCAGGTAATGATAACAGGGTTGAACTTGAAGAAATACCAATACACGATGTAGAATCGTACACATATCTTGGCAGCATTAAAGACAAAGTTGGAGGGACAGACAGTGATATCAAACTAAGAATACAAAAAGCAAGAGGAGCTTTCATTGCATTGGGAAATATATGGAGATCAAGAGAAATCGGATCCAACACGAAAATAAGAATCTTCAACTCAAATGTGAAGTCAGTCCTATTGTATGGCTCTGAGACATGGAGAACAACAAAGACAACAACCAAAAAGCTACAGACTTTCATAAATGGGTGCTTGCGTAGAATAGAAGGATTAAAATGGTATGACAAGGTTACCAACGTGGAACTGAGGACAAGAACTAGACAAGTGCCAGTGGAACAAGAGATGAGAAGAAGACGATGGCGATGAATAGGACACACACTGAGGAAACCAGTTGATAGTATTACAAGGCAGTACTTGTTATGGAATCCCAGGGCAAGAGAGGCAGAGGTAGACCAAGAAGCACATGGAGAAGAGAGCTGGAAACAGAGGTGAAAATGATGAGGAGAACATGGAAAGAACTTGAGATGATGGCACGTGACAGGAGGACTTGGCATGTGTTTGTTGAATGCCTATGCTCCTTTGGGAGTGGAGGGTTATGAATGACACTTGTTAAAACTCTAGTTGTCATAGCTCCGTCCCTCACCTCGCTGCAATGTGGTAGTAGCCAGATAGGTGTATAATAGACAGTTTAAAGGCTTTATAGAATTATACGAGAATTAAGTAGAGATTTATTTACCGTAATTAAATCCGGTTACAGAGTAATAGATGTGTCACACACAAAAAAACACACAAAAAAACTAACTTTAAAAAAAAATCCCAGCTGTGTAGAAGTTCATAGTAAAGCAGTAACTTGTGTCCTGTTAATCTACAACAACTAGTCAGATGAGCATTATCCCAACACAGCCCTGTTTGAACGGTGCATACAAACTGTAGCATGAGACAGCCACAGAACTGCTGTTTTAAAATATAAGAGGTGTACTGAGACACATTTTTGTTGTTGTTGGTGTCCTGCTATATTCATATCTGTATAATTATCACACTTTGGAAGAAGAATGGGGTCATGCAGTTTCGCAGGATTAGTGGTAGTGATGCTGATATTGGTGATATCTCTGGCGCTGACACTCGTGGCAATTCTTACAGACTTCTGGTTTCTAGTGAAAACCAAGGGAATAGTTAGTGACACTACGATGAAAGAAAATACGTACAATTATGGATTCTGGAGGAAATGTTACGACAACATGCCGGACAGTGAGTATACATCTTGAGTAAACGTGCATAAATATACTTAAAAGTGAGAGAGAGAGAGAGAGAGAGAGAGAGAGAGAGAGAGAGAGAGAGAGAGAGAGAGAGAGAGAGAGGTACGAATGAACAAACGAGCGACAACCTTTATTAATACAGCATAAATAAAATAGACATTTTTACGTTTCTGCCCCTTAATAAGAAGCACATTGATGTCATATAAAACACGTGACCCGTATAAGTCCCTAAAGAGACATGGACTACTGCTTCATCACGCATGCCGTAGGGGATCCTTAATATGGAATTATGTTTGTTATTGGCAATTTCACTATGTTAAAAGAATTGCTACAAAAACCGAAACTTCAAGAGTTTGCTTTGAAGCAAGCTTCCAGCAACGGGACCTGCTGCAGTGTTTGCAATAAAGATCGAAAAGGGAAATTAATTAAATCATATATGTAAATTAAAAGTGCACTATGTTACTACGAGCAAGCAGCCGGTCACAAAATAACGGGTGTGCATTATGGTGTGTTTTTTTGCTGCATATCCTGATGATGACATTAATTCATATGTGGCCATTTCATTCCATTTTAACTTCATTGGATTCTTGCATACAACCTTATCTGAATGCATTAGCTATGAATCAATGGAGCCACAGGTCAAAAATAACATTCTGAGAAGTGAAAAAAAAGCCAATGGATTGAAATTTGACCAATTAATCTGTTTTATCATATGCTTTGTAATTGTGCAGATATCTGTTAAAATAATGTTTTTGTGCGTATATAAAAAAAAAATACAAATAGTCCTTCTATTGCTCAGTCTCTGAATCATTATTTAAGGTCCTATTGACCTGGTCAACTAAATTTATGGAATTTTCAATAATTACTCGTATTTGGAAGGAATGAGATATACAAGTATGTCCTCCTAAAATTCCTTTCAACCTCCTAAAACTATTAATTAGATTGTCCCTGTACTTTACAGATTATACATCAATGTATATTGGATATATTATAGATACGTTTGACAGCAAACTTAATTAAATCTATTAATTATCTATTACTATGTGTGACGGTATTGCCTCCCCTGCTTTGCAGTAGTGGCCCAACAGTGGCCAAAACTCAAGAGTATCTAATATGGGCTTCAATGGAGTCTATCTTTACACAAGATTACTCTTGCCAGATATGTAGATAGAAGGTAATGACACTTCTATTACAAAGGGAGTCTTCACAAGATATTCAGAATAAGCGAGAACAATACTGCTTTGGCTGAGTATGTTAATTCTGTATTTCTGCCGACGCTTTTGTGAAGGATTTAAGCACTTATTGTTTTCAGCTCGTTCAGCCCCCACCCCTGATTGACTCAGTGGAATTCTATTATTCTAGTTTACCTCTGTTTAGAGTGTGTGTAGTAAATTGACTGAGACAAACATACTTTAAAATTATTAAATCGAAGTTAAATTTGTATAATTACAAATAACAAAATTTAATAATCACTTAAGTTTTAACAGTTGGAAAATAATTTGAATAGTTATGGATCAAGAAAAGTTATCATCACAATCTTTATGGATTGTGAAATGTTACAAGAAGTTCATGTGGCAGCATATATTTGAACTTAGCTACCAATGACGGTTCTGCTCCTTCTTATGGGTTGGTTCTTTTCACGCTGCTCACGCTCGTCCCTGGTCAAGGTTGTCGGATGTAGCTCGTTTCCCAGAAATGTCAAGGAGAGTCTACCAAGTGGGTCCTTCGTCTTAAAGCTTAGACCACTGTTCCCTTCTTGTTCCAGAGATAGTACGTTCTGCTGATACCACCAATAACTGTGGTAAAAGAATAGAATGAAACGCTCTTCTGAGTATGGCGTTTTCCACCCCATAGTTATGGGTTCCTATCTTCCCATACCTCCATCCCAATTAACTTAGAATTTACCCTCGATGAGAATTAAATTTAATCCTTCGGGATAAAACTTTCTTTACATTTAAATCGAATAGCTTTAGCTTTACATGACATTTAAATGAATAGGTTAATAATACAGATAGAGTCTGTTTACATATATACATCTCCACTGAATGAAAAGTGTTCGCAATATAAATTGAATATGTTTTCATTTATGTTTTACACTGATTGAAAAGTTTAAAACTTTCTTTAACTGTAAAATGAATATTTTCACATAGACACTGGTTTAAAGCTTGAAAACTTACATTAATTTTAATGTGAATATGTTTATATATACATTTACACTGCTTTGAAGATGTAAGTATTACACTTAGAATGTACATCATTTCTTTCATCTTTCCCTCCCTGCTCCGTATGGAACCTGGAATTACTTTATGCTTTTAGTTCTCTTTACGAAACTAGCAATAAAGCAATCCCCAGCCTGTGCAGTGGTGGTTTATTAATCATCATTCTATACGCTGAGGTTGCCAGCCTCAAATGACTTTGACATCCACTAGCGAGTTTCACATATTAAAATTCACATGGTAATATATGCGTCTATATATGTTAGTTCACATGTTAGTAATAAAATATGAAATGTAAATCACAACTTACGCCAATCCTGGCTCACAGACTTTTTGCTCAGATGGATAAAAGAGACTTGAATTGGCCTCTTACACGCGTCTGGGGTGTCGTTAATTTAATAAGTTCCCTCTCTGACTTCGTGTGTGGTCCTTCAGTTTCTCAGTCCCGGTTTCCTTATTTTATATGAAAGAGATTTCCTGGCTATGAAAGTCCGTCCAAAATTCTCAAATAAAATGTGTTCGGTATGTCAAGAAGGGATTCTGAATTCTAATTCTTCACTGTACAAGGTCTGATATCTTGGCGAGCGATTTCTCAAGTGAAATAGCTTGAGCAAATTGTCAGATTGTCTTCACTGCCTTCCCATGCATTTGTTATGCGCGCCTCACAGGATCAGCCAATCTGATTTGAATATGTTGCATGACTCAGCTAATGCAAAATTTCAAACATTATTTTTCTGAAAATGGGCTGTTCACATCCGCTTGCCCTTGGGTATAAACTTACGAACATGTCGGTCAACTCATATAACAACGTGTTCCCAATGTAACAATCATTACTTTTATCAGAAAGTAATCTCTTATCTGTGTCTGTTCATCAGTTGTCTCCCCGTATTCCAAGCTTTTGTGATTAGCGCACCGTGTCTTATCAGTCTTATCAGTGATTAAGAACTGCGCTGTGGCGATTTACGTGTTAATCTGTATACTGATATCGCTGCGCCCACGATAGCCAACACGGTTATGTCGCTGCCACTCCTTGCAAAGCAGGGAGAAATGGATAACAACCAGACATGTCTACTTATCCATTAAAAAATGTGTAAGAAGAAAAAATACATAATATCTGCTACACATAGCAGAAAAAGAGAAAGAAAGAAAGTGCGACATATGAAAGCATACAATAAAATCAGTACCACAAATGTACCGATACTGCCGAAGTGAAACAAAGATCGAGAGGGGCCGCCCCGTTCTGTCACACTATGTATACATCTAATATAGAGATACTTATTCATACGTACCTGCAACGCATTTCGTGGGGAAATCAACATGAATGGGAAAAAAATCATGAACATAGCCAAAAAAGCTGGTATTAAGATTTCTAACACAATCACCATAAAAAAAGATTGAAAGTGCTTGTGCGTTCTGTTAATGGGTGTGCAGTTAAGTCTTCATGGAGCAATGTATCTTTTTCTCGAAAAGTTATCGGGAATTTTTCGTTGTTCGTTAAGTTTCACTTAAACAGTTAGTATGTAAGGGGTATTAACTTCGTTATTAACGAACTAAGACTTAAACGGGTGATGTTACAAAATATTTTAATATACTAGAAATAGCAGCTGTGATATAAGACATGTGTTCAGATTTCCAGTAACTTGGGCAAAGTATACATAAACAAGTTCATAATAGTAAAGGAGTAAAGATTTCTTCTGAAAGTCCTGTCCCAGATTCAGGCAAAAGAATAGAAGCACGGACAATTACGAAACAGAAGTGACACAAGAGGGGGAGGGAGAAAGGGAAGCAGCATAGCACAATTATGCGCACACTTGTGTACATACAGTTATATCACCCATTAATCTTTAGATTTGAAAATTCACCCCACAACACGTTTACAGGCTGCTGTCTCAAAGGCGTTTACTTCCCGAAGGATAATGAGAAGCGATAAGTACGCTAATTTCCACCGGTATTAAAGGACTTGTAGAGCACATAGTAATGATAGAAGAAGATATAATCTGCCAAATGTTTGAGACTGATGTGATTTTTTTCGATCCGTTGATGGCTAGACTCCATTTTAACAACGAAAGTTGGAGTTTAACCAGGAGACCCACACAACTATCCATTTATTACTCTCAAACCATTTTGAGCCTTCACTGTATGTCGCGTCACTAATGAAAATAACTTCATCGATTTCACAAAAGCCTTCGATCGAGTCTGGCATGAAGGCTTATGGCAAATAATGAGAAAATTCAATTTTCATAGATATCATTGAAGCACTATAAAGGACACAAGCAGTGCTGTTTTTGCAAACAAAGACGTTGGAGAATTTTTCAAAACAAATGTAGGAGTTCGTCAGGGATGTATCCTGTCCCCAGTGCTCTTTAATATATATCTAGAACATATTATGCAGGAGGCTCTCTACGATTATAAAACAACCATATTGATTGGAGGCCGACCTCTTTGTAATCTACGTTTTGCTGATGATATCGATCTTATAGCAGGAACAGAATCAGAACTTCAAAACCTTACCTCTAGACTGGAGAAAGTAGCAAGAACATATGGGATGGAAATTAATATAGAAAAAAAAGCAAGATATTGGCGAAAAGCCATAAGAAACATGTTCCGACCAACATTACGTTAAATGGGAAAACGTTAAAAGAAGTGAACACATTTAAATATCTGGGGTCCACTGTATGAAGTGACGGAAGATCAAGTAAAGAAATCAAGACAAGATTTGAGATGGCCTCAGCTGCCATGACAAGGCTGAATGTGATATGGAAAAGTAACATCAGTTTTCCTGTGAAGATCAAATTATACAAATCACTTGTATTATCTATTCTCTTGTATGGGTGTGAGGGCTGGACACTCACTGCAGATACGGAGCGAAGGATTCAGGCTTTCGAGTATAAATGTTATAGAAGAATTCTGCGCATTTGCTATAAAGAGCACAAAACAAATGTCTATGTTAGAGAGAAAATAAACACGTATGCAGGCCACCAAGAACCACTTTTGTCAGTAGTGAAACGTCGAAAGCTTGCCTGGTTTGGGCATGTAACTCGCCATGACTCCCTTTCGAAAACGATCCTCCAGGGAACAGTCGAAGGTAAACGGAGAAGAGGAAGGCAAAGAAAATCCTGGGCTGATAACATCAAAGATTGGGCAGGGCACGGTTTTTCCACACGTACGCATTGTTGAGGATAGAGAGCAGTGGAGGAACCTGTCTGCTGATGCTTCCACTATGGCACCCCTACGACCCATGACGGGTTACGGGTTGAGATGATGATGATGAATGAAAATATGGAGAGAGATAGGACGTCTGGAGAGAAGAGAGATATAATCAAACATCTAAGGGCTACTTCCCAGCCATACTCAGACTTACTACAGTAAGGACTACAACAGCAAACATTAAACATTAAGTGACAGAATAGAGTACATATAAATATATTTATTAAAGAAACCACAACATTGAACCAACAAAATAAGTAATGCCTTCACTAGCTCTGAGGGGCTAATGAATCTATCAATATCACAACCACAGAAAAATAACACAAGACTTCATTCAATCTCTCAGGCAAACGTCTCACTCCAAACTACCAACACCCGTACACTTTCGCACTCCCAAGAAAATCTAACTAAAGGGGTTAGGCTACCAGTTTTGCAAAGAAACGGTTACTCCTTATATTAATAATCCTGGTAAGTAAGTTACTTTCTCTGCTAGAAGAAAGCCCCACTACACTGTTCCACCTACGTTGAAATTTTCAGGCTATGGAGATAAGCTCTCTATAACAGTGTCGTAATAAATCCTACGAATTCACAATTTCCGGTTTCTGGATCCCATACTAGCAGTTGGAGAAGATTAAAACGAGTGCATAAATACTTGCACCCGCTGATCCAAATCTGTCCAGTTGACGAGAACTTTAGCTGTCGAGCATGTATCCAGTAGGCGCGCTGGGGCACCTCTTATACTGGATAATGAAGACTTGAACTAACACAGGTGACGAGTACTGGCAACTGAGTACTCCTCTCTGTCGTTATGTCAGTATACCCAGCGGTAACGGGCTATCAATGGGTCGGACAGTGTTGCCGAAATTGACTGGATGGCAAAGGCGATAGCCTGTATTTGTTGAGATGACCGTTAGCTGCAACTTGCGGCCATATGTGCTGTAGGTAAACACTTCAAGACGTGTATGTAACAGAAATCGATATAAAGTAGTATACTCCACGTGACAGGTTGTAAATGCGTCGGACAGTGTTGCCGAAAATGTCTGGATGGCAAAGGCGTCAGCCCGTATGTGCTGGAGCAATAGACACTTTCAAAAATAGGCTGAGGTTCGTAATCCACTCCCCAGCCTTATAACTGAAACCTGGCAGTATGACGTAGACTGCCTGATAATAATTATTATGTGGACAATAGTAATCCCCTGACAGCAGTAAATCACATCAGGAAGCATAAAACATATGCTGACCAAGGCTCGAATACAGAATAATTCTTGCACAAACAGCTGTTATTAGTTCTGGCGCAGAATATCGCTTTGTTCAGTGGCAGAATATTCTTGAGACAGTGGTACTGAGTGATAGAGCCTTCTTGCTTATATAGCAAGATAGAGTCTGCAGTTGGCTTTTGCACGTGCACTAGATGAAACAAATTCAGACGTAAGACCTAGGGGAGAAATTCCCCCGCCGACTCAAGATGCAGGAAAGGACGTAATCTGCCGCAACACTACGCCGTCTACGAGCGACCGGTGTTCAGGGACGAGACGAGGGCAGCACAAATAAAAGGGTAGAAGATTTCCCCTGTGTCCACGGGTTCTATGTAACTCAATGAAACAGGTAAGAGCCGTCATCTACTAGAAATGCAGAATAAAAGGACCTTCCGATGCCGATGTCATCGTGTAACGGGGTGGAATTAGCCTGCCCAACGTAAGACTGACATGACCAATGCCAGAAATAGCGCTATTACGAGCTATAAGACAGAAAAGTGGGCGAGGAATACAATTTTGCACAAGACAGGGCAGACCACTCGGCTAAAAGTGACAGATATTTCAATCAAATCATGACAGGCACCCAGACTACGTTAAGTAAATGTCTAAGCTAATAAAAAGCAAGCAATGTCATTTATTAAATTTTTCCATTTTAAAATATTAATGTACGGTTGTACAATTGATTTTAAAAAACCACGTTGTGAGCATACAGATTTTAAATAAAGTCACATTACGCTCTGTTTAACTATTTCAGCTTTTTTAGCGTCATTTTTGACGCACCTTGGTTGGAGCGTTTACATCTCTGGGAAATGTTACCTCATTCCGGGTTCAAAACATAAATAACACATAAGGAAGGGAAACCCGAGGCCTGTAAACAGTAAATTAATATTAGACAAACATAAAGGTATGTTTTCAGGCACTCGTAAGAAATAAAGAAGTAGAACACTTGGACAACAGAAAAACAACAGACGTGAGTGGCTTACCCAGGGTTCGAACCCCGTACCTTCCGTACGACAACTCCGCCTAGCTATACAAGCGAATCACACTGACCCCACGGCCAGTTAGGCATCCCCCAAAAAAGGATGCTTTACTGACTAGTCATCAGTGTGAAATACAAGACAACACCGGAAGTATACAGTGGGCAACTCAGCCCATTAATGACGCAATCACTTCTGTTGTTCCTCTATACAGCAGTATATGTCAGTCCAAACAAGACAAAGACCTTGATACTGTGTCCAGTAAATGATAGAAGACTTAAGGACAGTAGTATAGAACAGAGGGTAGGTTTCTGGTATTGTATAAACATTAATAACACATAAGGAAGGGAAACCCGAGGCCTGTAAACAGTAAATTAATATTCATCATCATCAGTTGCCATCTCCACAACGAAGGTTGGCTGTAATGGATCTCCAACGTCTTCTGTCTCTTGTCTTGATGGTGCACTCTGATAGACTCTTTCCTGTCCATCTCTTGATGTTGTCTTCCCACTTATAGCGCTGTCTTCCCCTTGCACGTTTGCCTTCAACTCTCCCTTCTGTTATTAATATTAGACAAACATAAAGGTATGTTTTCAGGCACTCGTAAGAAATAAAGAAGTAGAACACTTGGACAACAGAAAAACAACAGACGTGAGTGGCTTACCCAGGGTTCGAACCCCGTACCTTCCGTACGACAACTCCGCCTAGCTATACAAGCGAATCACACTGACCCCACGGCCAGCTAGGCATCCCCCAAAAAAGGATGCTTTACTGACTAGTCATCAGTGTGAAATACAACACAACACCGGAAGTATACAGTGGGCAACTCAGCCCATTAATGACGCAATCACTTCTGTTGTTCCTCTATACAGCAGTATATGTCAGTCCAAACAAGACAAAGACCTTGATACTGTGTCCAGTAAATGATAGAAGACTTAAGGACAGTAGTATAGAACAGAGGGTAGGTTTCTGGTATTGTATAAACATTAATAACACATAAGGAAGGGAAACCCGAGGCCTGTAAACAGTAAATTAATATTAGACAAACTAGAAGGTATGTTTTCAGGCACTCGTAAGAAATAAAGAAGTAGAACACTTGGACAACAGAAAAACAACAGACGTGAGTGGCTTACCCAGGGTTCGAACCCCGTACCTTCCGTACGACAACTCCGCCTAGCTATACAAGCGAAGCACACTGACCCCACGGCCAGCTAGGCATCCCCCAAAAAAGGATGCTTTACTGACTAGTCATCAGTGTGAAATACAAGACAACACCGGAAGTATACAGTGTTCAAAGCATAGTAGGGTAACGCTCCATTCAACCCAGTTGGTATGAGTACCTGACGCTGCTCTTGAGTAAGATAAAGCGAATAGAGCGAGGAAAGGAACTGGTCACCCCGGCCACATAAAGGTGGATCTGTTATAATGAAGCATATCAACTTTGCACCCCGGCCACATAAAGGTGGATCTGTTATAATGAAGCATATCAACTTTGCACCCCGGCCACATAAACGTGGATCTGTTATAATGAAGCATATCAACTTTACACCCTGGCCACATAAAGGTGGATCTGTTATAATGAAGCATATCAACTTTGCACCCCGGGTACATAAAGGTGGATCTGTTATAATTAAGCATATCAACTTTGCACCCCGGCCACGTAAAGGTGGATCTGTTATAATGAAGCATATCAACTTTGCACCCCGGCCACATAAAGGTGGATCTGTTATAATGAAGCATATCAACTTTGCACCCCGGGTACATAAAGGTGGATCTGTTATAATTAAGCATATCAACTTTGCACCCCGGCCACATAAAGGTGGATCTGTTATAATGAAGCATATCAATGTTGCACCCCGGCCACATAAAGATGGATCTGTTATAATGAAGCATATCAACTTTGCACCCCGGCCACATAAAGGTGGATCTGGTATAATGAAGCATATCAACTTTGCACCCCGGCCACATAAAGGTGGATCTGTTATAATGAAGCATATCAACTTTGCACCCCGGCCACATAAAGGTGGATCTGTTATAATGAAGCATATCAACTTTGCACCCCGGCCACATAAAGGTGGATCTGTTATAATGAAGCATATCAACTTTGCACCCCGGCCACATAAAGGTGGATCTGTTATAATGAAGTATATCAACTTTGCACCCCGGCCACATAAACGTGGATCTGTTATAATGAAGCATATCAACTTTGCACCCCGGCCACATAAAGGTGGATCTGTTATAATGAAGCATATCAATGTTGCACCCCGGCCACATAAAGATGGATCTGTTATAATGAAGCATATCAACTTTGCACCCCGGCCACATAAAGGTGGATCTGTTATAATGAAGCATATCAACTTTGCACCCCGGCCACATAAAGGTGGATCTGTTATAATGAAGCATATCAACTTTGCACCCCGGCCACATAAAGGTGGATCTGTTATAATGAAGCATATCAACTTTGCACCCCGGCCACATAAAGGTGGATATGTTATAATGAAGCATATCAACTTTGCACCCCGGCCACTTAAAGGTGGATCTGTTATAATGAAGCATATCAACTTTGCACCCCGGCCACATAAAGGTGGATCTGTTATAATAAAGCATATCAACTTTGCACCCCGGCCACATAAAGGTGGATCTGTTATAATGAAGCATATCAATGTTGCACCCCGGCGACGTAAAGGTGGATCTGTTATAATGAAGCATATCAATGTTGCACCCCGGCCACATAAAGGTGGATCTGTCATAATGAAGCATATCAACTTTGCACCCCGGCCACATAAAGGTGAATCTGTTATAATGAAGCATATCAACTTTGCACCCCGGCCACATAAAGGTGGATCTGTTATAATAAAGCATATCAATTTTGCACCCCGGCCACATAAAGGTGGATCTGTTATAATGAAGCATATCAACTTTGTACCCCGGCCACATAAAGGTGGATCTGTTATAATGAAGCATATCAACTTTGCACCCCGGCCCCATAAAGGTGGATCTGTTATAATGAAGCATATCAACTTTGCACCCCGGCCACATAAAGGTGGATCTGTTATAATGAAGCATATCAACTTTGCACCCCGGCCACATAAAGGTGGATCTGTTATAATGAAGCATGTCAATGTTGCACCCCGGCCACATAAAGGTGGATCTGTTATAATGAAGCATATCAACTTTGCACCCCGGCCACATAAAGATGGATCTGTTATAATGAAGCATATCAATGTTGCACCCCGGCCACATAAAGGTGGATCTGTTATAATGAAGCATATCAACTTTGCACCCCGGCCACATAAAGGTGGATCTGTTATAATGAAGCATATCAACTTTGCACCCCGGCCTCATAAAGGTGGATCTGTTATAATGAAGCATATACATGTTGCACCCCTGCAGCAATACATTTCTCTGTTAATAGACGAATGTTGCCTGTTATTTCATCTATATGTCACCCTTAGAACGAGATACAATTCAAGTCTTACTAAAGGTTACAACAATGTGAAGGCTACATGTTAGGAAAACGTAAGAAGAATTGAAACAATGTGTACAAACTTTTTCAGGCACAAAGGAAAGAGTGAGGGTGCGATGACAAATTATATGTTAATAGTCTAGTAATTTTTTAAAAATCCAGCCTTAGTCAAATACTGTACCTGGCTATAGACGATTGCCAATACTCTGTTTGTGGACAATATAAGTTGTGGCTATCACTTTTTACATTAATAACGAGCCTTGGTTTTATGGAGATAATCCTTGTTGACACAGTTTGATGAATTTAATGGCAGGCACGACTAAGAAAAAATGGTCTTATTTTTGCTCTTAGTTTTGGTACACTATTTTATTGCACTTTTCTCTTTTATCAGATTTACCACCTGAAGAGCTGAGCGGCAGAAAAAAAGACTGTGTACTGACTTATCGAGACCTTCTTAAGAAGTCGGACGCAAATGTGACGAGCAGCGAGATGCTAGTTATTCGTGAGTAAGATGTATTCTGCCCCTGAGATCAGAAAAAGACGGGTGAAACTTAAACATTGAGCACATCTTCAAATGTTACAATCAAAATACAGATTAAAATTACTATATCACTGTCTCTAATTTAGATTGTTAGTGCAGAAACCATGGACAGTGGTTTGAAATGACAGCTTGAAATGAGGACATGCATATCAGCTGTCCAAAACTCAGCCAAGAGTATGTTAAATATCTAGCCAATCGAGTATGCGCAACAATGAGTAACTGCTAAGAATACAATGTGAACAGGATATTTTATGTTAGGAGAATCTTCTTGTGATGAGTGTCAACAAGACAATACTATAGAGCACTTTCTAATCAAATTTAAGGCCCATGAACAGCAAAGGATTTTCACTACTAGAATATATACAAACATAAATTGTAAATATTACTGTCGAACAAGTGTTAGGAATCATCACATCGAGCTTATTTTTATACCAGACACTAAGCAACATCGTGGAATAGAATATAATAACAACAAAATGTAATACATAAACCAACGGGCTGATCACCCGTTTGCCAGTCACTTCGATTACGGAAACAACAGCAAATGGATTGATTTGCCGTTGCCCTAAAGACGCCAATAGGCGTGATGGGAAACAATGGCAAAGAAAACCTATCTGCTGTTGCCCTAAGACGCCACTAGGCGTAATGGCCACTGACTGCTTTGACGGTCGGTGGCTAAGGACGGAAGAAGAAGAAGAAGAAGTAATACATAAAAAGTTTGCTAATAAGAATGTAAAGGTCTAATAAATATATAGGAATACACACTAACAATAAAGGAAGATTATGAAATATTCCCGCTTGTTATAAACAGAAAACACTGACCTAGACCCTACAATTGTTGGTCAATAACCAAATATACAAATGTTGGTTTTTGGTTTTAAGGACTATCTTCATTGCACACGGACAACGCCATCAGTGCTCCGATCTCCTCCCTTAGATGACACACGGAGGATCTCAACACAGTGTACGAACTTCGTATCACCGGCGAGAATCCCAGTGTGTATATATAGGAATCACACATTCTGTAAATATTTTTGTGGTGGGTAAGTTTCTAATTTTTTAATTTGCCAGGACAGCGGCCTTATGACTATTTTTTACGATTTCCAACAACCGTAGGATTTTTAACGTGCGCAATTTGCACATGGGACCTACTATTTATTCGCTCTTATCCGAGATGGCTAGGCATCCGATGTCACTGCCCAGGAGACCAGGGGGGAGGGGAGGGAGGGGGGGAGTATGACATCATTAGGACCACTGGTTCTGAAAATAATTTCCTTAATTTATTTTCCCTCTACTGGGAATCGAACCCGGTACCTCTAGAATTAGAGGCGGACGCCTTACCTCTTAGCCTCTCCGACCCCTATTTAATAAAAATAACTATACAATGCGTAGCTATTTAGTAACTTAACTCAGATTTTATATTTTTAAAATAAAAGACACAATAACGATTATTCAATTAACAGTTGGAAGAACAACATAATAGTGCAACACTATTCATTCATTATTCATTTATTAATTTATTCCTTCATCAGCCTTCATGTTTCAAGGATTATAGGCTTTCAAAAAAACATATGCCTAGTCTTCCTGACTCGTGTCATCTGTTCATGGTTTGTCCATGTCTTCCTCTTTTCTTTCACGTCTCTAACAATACCCTCCTCCTCCTCCTTGTGCGCTTTAGTCACCTTCTACTTCTCTTACTCTGGGAAGTCCAGAACAAAAACTGCCTTGTAATACAATCAAGAGATTTTCTCAATGTTTGTCCTGTCTATCGTCAGCGTCTGCTTCTCAATAATAGTAAATTAATATGAAACAAATACAAAGTTTCCCTCCCTTATGTGTAATATCTGCTTCTCAATGTTTGTCCTGTCTATGATCAGCGTCTACTTCTCATTGTGTGTCCTGTCTATCATCAGCGTCTACTTCTCAATGTTTGTCCTGTCTATCATCAGCGTCTACTTCTCAATGTTTGTCCTGTCTATCATCAGCGTCTACTTCTCAATGTGTGTCCTGTCTATCGTCAGCGTCTACTTCTCAATGTTTGTCCTGTCTATGATCAGCGTCTACTTCTCATCTCTTGCATGGTTCGTGTCATCAGGACCCACATTCATGAATCTTGTCATACCATTCCATTTCTGACTGTCAGTAACTTCTTGGCTGCTGTTTTTTGTTTGCTGTCAATATTTCAGCGCCCTACAACAGGGGACGGAATCGAAATTTGAGTTGAAGATTCTGAACAAAGTTTACGATTGGGGACACAAATATTAACACTGCAAGTAAAACGCTATTAAGGAGTGTTGATCATGGGCTGGTCAACCACCCCCCCCCCCCCCCCCTTCCGTCCCCCATCCTGTAAAAATGTTAAATTAAAAGGAAAATAACTTCAACAAACATCATGGGGAGGTTTACTAAAGCAACGAAGCTGTTGTATAACAACACGCTCAAAAATTCCCCGCTTAAAAACTAGTTAACGTATTTTTTAAGTCTATAAATAACTACAATATTTGAAATTTGTCTGAGGGGCTAGTCAAATTTACCGCCAACAATTTATCTAGCGGATTTGAATTTTTCTAAGAAACAAGTAAAAACTTACCGCCCACACCAAAAATTATCGAAGAGCATAGTACAAAATTTAACAACCAATCAAATCGTTTCCATATTTTGTAGTGGTAAGAAAATTTTGGTTGACGAGAAATAAATGTCTATTTTGTGTTTTTGACCGATCGAAGATATTTTATTTCTTAAAAACTAAAGAGAGTTAAACAGTGGGAAATGTCTTAAATTATAGCGCTGATATTGCTTAACATATAAGCCTAAATATTCCCGCATGATAAAATTTTGTTGTAATAGAAAAATTTATTTTAGTAATATTTTCACATCAGGGTCAGGCCCAATTTAATTACTTAAAAATTACCCATATTGAAATGCAAAGGAATAGCTAAGGGAAAATTATATAGAACGATAGAGATTAATTGGCCGTTAAATTATCACTTTCGATAATTGAAATCGGGCCACAAATAACTTCAATAAAATGAAATAATATTCAAATTTGGAGTCAGATTAGACAAAACACGCTTAGAAACCAAATGTTCCACAATAGACACAACCCTCGCATTACTCCCCCATGCAACAAATCAATGTATCTGACACACAAACAGTTACACAGTAAAACTCTTTGGTTTTTGACTCTTCTCTGATATGAACTTGTTATGTGGTGGGTAATGCTTATAAAAAGTAAATCAATTATTCTTTGTGGTTATCCGCCATTGATTCAATAAACCACCCACGCCGAGCTGACCTAAGAAGCTGTAATGACCAAGCCTTTGCCATCTGATCTGTGAAAGCAGTGATAAGAACCCGTTTACGGCCCAGTCAGCTTGAATGTGTGAGTTGCAAACTTATTTAACCCTGAGGGTGATAATTACGAATTTACATCGTTGCTTCATGCTATTGAAAAGAGATGGGCGTCAATGGAAGTTTGAGAGCTTCTACAGACACTATGAAAGCTAGACACCATCGTCTATCAGCCAGGAGTCACGCAGTAGTTGGTGATCCTGACTACTACTGAAGAAACAGCATTATAGCATCAGTCTAAAGATAAGTCCTTTACAAAGGCAAATGTGTGGTTCATCCAAAAACTGGTTCTACACCCAAATAAACTTAAAAACAACTATGGTCATGATGACAATAGCAGACCTTAACAGTTAGGACTAGAACAGTAGTAATATTTGCAACAAGAAACTGAGTGTTGGCAGACATTCCCAGTGACCCCTTTACAGAAATGAAACATATTTGTTATTCCAAATTATTTATTTGATTCCTGTAATAAACATTTTCTTGAGTTTGAAAGTACCTGAAAAAAGATTGATATTCAGCAGGACGATTAAATTGTACATAAAAATTGAATACAGCCTTTCTTAAATAATTTTTTCATTTAAAGTTTGAAATTTCTTCTGTTAGCAATTAAAATCATCCTTAAATATAAATAAGTTTTGAACCAACATTCCCCTTAGACCCTTAGCTAAATTAATTTGGGATCAGAATAGAGTAGCAGTAGGGACTCAGAGTACATCATCATCATCTCTTCTCTGAGAACTTGCATAGGCTTGACCCCACTTTGATGTCTATACACCCTTTGCTCTTTTCAGAGAAGGGGGTATTACTGTTTTAAGACCATCTCTCTTATCTGGCACTATCCTGGTATCATCATGATACACCTATTTGTCCAGGATAGCCCCATATCTCTTATTTAACAATCAAAACCTCTTCCTATCACATAGTGGTGTCCCTAGGTCGCCGGGATAATCTTTCCATCAAACCCTGGGACTCTTACTATAAGGAAATATAATAAAAAATTAAAATATAAAATATACAATTAAACAACTGTGTGTGAAATGTCCACCGATGAGCTGTCTTGACATTGCCTATAGTTAATTACGTTACAGTTACATTTTGTTTAATTGATTATATAAGTGGTACTAATAATTTGTGTAAGAGTGAAAGAAAATGGCAGACTTGGCAAAATTTAGGATCTTGCTACAGTTTCAGGACGGCAAAAAGACCATTGGTATGATTTGGGGGAACGCTCTGATTCCGGTACGTTAACTTCTGAATGTGAAATAATGAAATTTTATAGAGACAGGAATACATAGGAGGTTTAACTGAAGAAAAAGATTAATGCGGGGGAAACAAACAAAAGTAACCAGAGAGCGGCATAGGCGTTAGCACAATTTGAAGCAGATAAAGAAGTTTAAGAGATTGCAATTACGAAGAAAGCCTGATAATTTAGGAAGTTTAGGAAAAATAAGAAGTCAGATAGGGAGGCTACAAGGAAATTGAAGACATCTGATAGGGAGGCTGAAGCTAAAAGATTTGCAGTTAAAGGGCTGAAGCTAAAATATTGCAGTTAAGGCTGAAAGCTAAAAAGATTACAGTTTGGACAGCTGAAAAAGAGGCTAGGCAGATGGAGGGCTGAGGCAAAGAGATTGGCAGCTGCGGAAGCAGAGGAAAGAAGACAGGATTTGCGTGAAAGGGAGGCAGAGGAAAAACGTCTTTGCAAGAGAGAACAATGTGTTAGTAGGACATGAAAGAAATGGAAACTTCAAGGACATGTTTAACCGATTATGGAAGCAGCCCAACTATGGGTCTGGATACTAGTTCCAGTCAATGGTGCCTCAAACTCAGCCAATGAAGTTTTTCATTTATACCCAGCTTTTTATAGAAAAAAAAGATGACATTGGAGTCATTCTAAATAGGTATGAAAGAATTAGCTACTAACTATGAGGCTACTAGAAAGAAAAGTTGGAGAACACTTTAAAATATTACAATCCATCAAGGTGCTGAGGGGACACTTCCATATGAAGTTTTTCTCTAAATGTTTAACTTCAGAGATCTGATTCAAGAAAACTATGACCGTCATAACAACAACAAGCATTGCTTAGTTAAGTATGAGAAGAATGCTGTGAATTTTACAGAAAGAAATTTAAGAACAACTTAAGCTTGGCTGTCTGGAGAGACTTAGCCACCAATCATCTGATGCCAGATCACTAGAGACATCTTTGGATTAAATGGACTGCTCTGGGGGAAAACCACAACAAGCCAAACCTGAAAGACTCTACTGGTCCCATGATCTCGACTAGCCAGCCTACCAGACCGAGTCCATGGCTCCATACCTTGATGAGAAAATTTTTCTCACGGAACAAGGTGGCAGAGAGGCTGGGGGTAGAGCCACTTCACCAGGACTGCAATACTTGGCTGAAGAGATAGATGCAGGCAGCCCAGTCAGAAGTAGCTGGAGTTAAAAAGAAACAAAGCCTCCCCATAAAGTAAACACGCAGAAAAGTACCCCACAAAAACCAGCGAATACGTTTGACCATAGGGATCAACCCCATAGATTTAAACAAACCTATGATAGGCCTAGATTTGATCCTAGAGACAGAAACCCTCAGGTAAATGAAAAGAAACCCTACAGACTAGAAGGGAAATGGTGTAAAATATGTAGGATTAACAATCACAATACAATTGAATGTGGTAGGAAAGTTCCTCCATATCACGCTGCATGCATGATAACAGTGGACAAGGGAAGGAAGAAACAGACAGACAGTCAGATAGATCTCCATCATCCCCCATCTGTGAAGAGGTGACATGTAATGGTACTAAAGCCAAGTGCCTTTACGATTCAGGATTGAAATATGACTCAGTTGTGAGTGCAACCCTGGTGCACCCTGACCAGTATACCACAGACAAAGTGGAGATACAAGGGGCATTGAAGGATACAGCCACCATGACACTGTCGTGTGGGGAGTCACTGGGGCAACTACGACAGTAGTTTTTGCCAGGAATAGTCTATGAGATATTAGATATAAGGTCTCTAGAAATTGGCTCGTTAAGAAAGAATAAAGACCTATTCGAGATAGGGACAAGAAGACAGGAATGCGAATGCTTTCCACTAGACAGTGTTTTTTAATTAATTATGGAAAGAGTTCTGTTTCCCCACGACCTTAGCTTCTGCCCTTAGATCCCGTAAAGAAAAAGCCCCCAACCTCATCTGAGTAGAGAAAGGTTCCTATAGGTGAATATGTAACACCGACAGCACGAGTGATACATTAACAAACTCTTGATAATGATCAACCGATCGTTGGGTTTATTAATGAAATATCCACACATATAGGCCGGTTAGTTCAAATGGTTAGAACGTGATGATGGTGAAAGACGAGTCACACAAAACACACAGATGGAGATAATAAAATTACAGTCAGTTAATTAAAGTAATAGTTAATTAAGAATGAACTGGTGTCAAAGTGAAATGATGATGATATGATACGTGTTACCAAAATGTGACAGTACTCTACACAGTCCATGCGTCTCTAAATGCTTCTCCTAGATATGAGGATTCACATGTATGCATAAAATGTCCCAAGTTGTTATACGTTATGTCGAGTGGGGTATCTCTAAGCTGAGGACGTTCTGATGAATACTGTTGTCGTACGGAGAAACGCTGACGAGATATCTATGTATATTCCTTCACTGTTTGAGTATATCTCTGTAGTGTTGATCAACAGTTAATAGCTGTCATATGAACAAAAGGTCTGTTGTCTAATCTCCCGACGGTACTGGTCAGACTGGATATCTTCACGAAATGTTAGTGATATGTAGACTCATAATCTTGCGTATGTAGTCGTGATTCATATACTTTCGAGTCTGCTTCATAAAATGCGCTTAAGAGTGTGTTGCACGTGGTATAAATATGCGATTCCTCTTTTGAGCTCTTTTGCTTGACTTCAGATAATAATGATCTTTCGAGTGATTTGAATTTATGATGACTCTGCATCGAACTTGTGATAACTCTGTATTGAACTTGTGAGCAAGCAGTATATGGTGACGAAAAAATGCTGCGTCCACCTTATGACTTGTGGGTGAGACAATATTCCTTTTTAATTGAGGAATGAAAGATGTCCTATAGCGAATTCTGCTAGCCAAATGTCCGTTTTTGATAACTTATTTCTGGTATTAGGACGTCAGAACACGTTGCGTGTAGACTCAGACTTCTGATGAACTGAAGACACACAAAAGTCTTCGTAAGTTTTCACATTTAACATCACTGGTTGACTTTCATTTAAACTACTGCTCATTATTCATCTCTCTCTCTGAGTGTTCAATTCTAATGATGTTAAATATCGTGTGCATGAGAGTGTGTGTGCATATGGAGACTGTGATGATGATAAAGGTGAAATATGAACTATTAATTACCTCCTATCATCCTATCAACTTTCTAGGAAAATCTTCTATTTTATTAATCAGTTATGCCAAGAATTATTTTGAAACTTTATCTTTCGCACATTTTAGCTGTGAGGTTAAAATAAACAAAAATAAGAAAAATGTATTAATAATAAGATCTACTAACCTTCTTTTTCCCTTCGCAAAATCCTTTAAGAACACAATTAATCACAGAACTGAAATTAATCATCCACTCTGAATAAACAAACGTTGTATTAAAGGCGCTATGCGTTTTTTCGGGTTTAATCTCCTTAATCCTCACAGGTAAAAAACTGGAGCCAAACTGCTTTGACAACTCCTAGTAGATTATGCATGCAAAGTATTATATATTAACTCTGGAAGTCACAGGGCCTGGCCAAGCTGGGCGTCCAATGTTGTAAACCACCAACGCTTGTACTGAAACCGCAGCCGTTCATCACTAAAGTCCAAGTGTGGTTGTCACAGAAATTAACGCATGCCCAGATGTTGGATTCCGGATGACCCATATGTGGTTTTTTACCAGTATTTATCACATGCAATGTGGGCTTCAAACAATAATGTCGGGCATGTGGACTCAATCAAAGGACTTTATTTCCCGATGAAAGAACAAATGTGGTTCTCTAGATACCGGTCGCGAGTAATCACAACAATGAAATAGCAAATGTGGATCGCAAATATGAGATGAAAGAGCAAATGTCGGAGAAAATACAATATGGAAAGATGTAGGAAAAAGATAGAGCAAACAAGGCATTTTGCGCTCGTTTATGACAATAGCCCCTCCTCAAGTGTGATGTCAATCGTTACTCAGGAGAGCTTTAGCACCTTCTTGCTTTTTTTTTTTTTTTTCGGGATTCCCTTAATCCTTTTTCCTCATCTTCGTTTTTCTCTCCCGCGTTTCCACCCTTTCCTCTACTTGTCTGTGCTCTCCGTCCTGCCTCATAGGATGACGGCCTATAAAAAATCCGCTCCTACGTTATGTTTTCCTTGGATATAGTCCACACTTGGAACGTGTAAGGTTGTAGAACAAGCGACCACCTCATCAGTCTAGCATTCAAATTCTTTGAATTGGCGAGGAAGGTCAGAGGTTGGTGATCACTCTGGATTGTAAATTTCCTTACCGTCGTACAGGTATGCTTGAAATTTTTTGTATTTCCCCAGACGAGGGACAAAAACATTCCTTTTCGATTGTGGAATAGTAAGTTTTGTTCCGCTCGGTTTAAACTTCCGGCTTCGCATATGCGACCGGGAATAGATTTGGGTGTGGGCTTCTGTCATCTGGCTGTAGTAATGTAGCCCCGATTCCAATGTTACTTGGCATCTGTGCGCAAGATGAATTTTCTAGTTAAATCCGGAAGCCGTAAAATAGGTTTTGTGGTGAGTTTCTCTTTTAAGAGTGCATATGCATGTTCACATTCTGCTGACCATGTCACTTTATCTGGGTTTCCTTTCTTGGTTAGCGATGTAAGCGGCGCACACAGAGGCTATTAAAATCCTTTATATATCTCTGGTAGAATCCACCAGAGAGAGATACAAATGACCGGACATCCCTTTTTAGTGGACGGTCTCGGTGCATATCTTCTCAGCTTCTCAACGTTTTGATCTCTCGGGGGAACATGGTCTCATGGGATATAGTATGTCCTAGGAACTCTAGCTGTTTTCACCCACCCAGTTTGAACATTTTGGTTGGGCGGGCGGTTTAGTCTCGCTTTCTCTGAGTCTGTTTAAACAGCAAGGATAAGCGCTGTATATATGTTTCTTCAAACGATTCAAGTAGCTACTAGGATATCATCCATATTAAAATTGCTGATGGCGGGATGATTTCAAAGGATCCAATAACTTTTCGCATCATCCTTGTGAAGACACTAGGAGCATTTGTTCAGTCCACAATGGCATCACATTTAAACTCGAAGTGTCCATCCCTAGGAGTACTGAAGGCTAACAGGTTCCATCACCTCAGCTTTACCGGTATTTGATAGTTACCTTTACTGAGGTCGATCTTTGAATGAAATAGGAGCGAGCCCTGCCTCAGCTTAGTAAATACTGTTCTGGGTCCGGTAACGGTTTCTGCCTGAAACTGTGTTTAACGCATTTCAGCCTGTCGGTAGTCGATGCACAGCCGGTGTTTCTCCCACTGGGTTTGCGTAAACAGCACCACTCCCCGCACTGTGTAACGGGGGACTCCGACTGTCGAAATTATTGCCTTCCTTTAAGTAAGTAATCAAAGTTTCTTGCGTTAATGCCGCCGCCTTGGCGTACGGAATCGGAGAGGTTCTCATTCGGAGGGGAGTGGGATCCGTGACTTCCATGTCAAACTCCATCAGGCTTGCCCGACCCGGTTTGTCTGTCAGAGAGTCGGCGTGGTTTTCCATCAATCCCATTACTTTTTCTTGTTGGGCTTCCCGTTAAGGTGGAGCTTATTTTTCACATCTAAAAATGTGATTCCTCCTGGTTATCACCGGGGTACTCTACTCTACGGATGGTAATGGCTCTTATTCCATTTGCGTGGCAATGGCCATAGTCATGAGGTGCGCGGGTTCGGCCGGGGCTCGCTCGTAAAACTTCTTAAGCAGATTTAAGTGGTAAAATTTTCTGCTTTCTCCGTTCACACGGCGATTTTATAGAGTTGGTGCGAGAAATCTTTTCCACCACTTTGTAGGGTTCCCCTCCAGCAAATCTAGGCAATATATTATTGTTGTTTCAAGTCTGTGACGTACTGGAAGGCTGATGTGACAGTGTCGTCTGCCTTGGCATCTGTCCATGTTCTTAGTAATGCTTCTAATGGACCTTTAATTGGTCTTCCGAAGAGTAATGTGGCCGGAGGAACTCCAGTTGACGCATGCGGCACTTCCCTATAAGCAAATAATGCGGCAGGAAGATACTGATCCCAAGTTTCTGGCTTCTCCTGTGCCAACTTCCGAAGAATAGAGGTGAGCGTCCCGTTAAACCGCTCTACTTGCCCGTTACTTTGGGGGTGATAGGGCGAAGTATGGATATGCCTAGTCTTGAATATTCTAAGCACCTCCTCTGTCAACTTGCCTCTAAATTGTGACCCGTTATCTGTGAGAATTTCATGCGGGAAGCCCAATCTAGTAAAGATATTCAGTAAAGCGTCAGCTACATGCACTGAGTCGCATGCTGGCATGGCTATGGCTTCGCCCCACATGGAACAGGTGTCCACTAAGGTAAGGATATGGGAGTTCCTCTTCTTAGTTCTCAGCAGAGGTCCAATTATATCCACGGCCACTCTTTCAAATGGGGTGCCCAAGATTGGCATCTCCCCAAGGGTCGCGGGTGCCGTCCAGTGTTTTGGTGCAACTTTCTGGCACTGAGGACAAGACTTGACGAAACGTTCAATGTCGCCGGTGATCCCTGGCCAATAATAGTGGCAGGCGATCCTTTGAGTCGTGGCGCTCATTCCCATGTGTCCACTAAATGGGATAGAGTGGCCCATCTCAAGCACCTGGTTCCTATAGGTTGCAGGAACTACTAATTGGTTGTGTTTCCTGTCCTTCGTTTTCCAGCTCGGCGATACATCAATCCATTTTTCATAAAGAAATCTCCCTTGGTAGGTGGGTTGTGTGTCCTAGGTAATTTTTTAAAACAGGGCGCCAGTGAGGAATCTTCCCTTTGGGCCCTCTTCAATTCCTCGGGGAGGATATTGGTAGGAGGTTCCTGCTCTGCGTCTTTTTTTGACTGTCCTCTAGTCTGTACGGCCGCCATGACTAGTGGTTGAGTAGGTTCTCCAAGGAACACATATCTACATCCCAAGATTAAAGAGTAGATTGGTTCTTCCATTATAGCTGCACGAATCTCTCCTGTCACATAACGAGATTCCACTCTGATAAGTGCAATTGGCAGTGTCATGGGTGCAACATCCTTCGTCGGACCTTGGATGTCGACACTCTCTTCTGTTATCTGGTCAGGGGTGACAAGAGATGCCCTGACCACCGCATCGAAAGCAAGTCCTGTGTCATAAAGGCACTCCACAGATTGACCGTTTACGAGGACTGATTCGATGACGGGAGGATGAGAAACGTTTCCGGTCCTCTGCTCCTTCCGGGGTGACGATTTTGTCTGCAGACAGGCAGCATGTTGGGGAGGAGGTCTGCGCTTGCACTCATTAGTATTGTGATTGTTCAAGCGACAGTACTTGCACCATTTATCTCCCTGTCTATGGTGCGGCGCAGCATTTTTCTTGTTTTGCTCTTTGTAGTTATCTTGTTTTGCGTGCTGTTTATGCGAGATGTGTGGTCCTTTGCTTTGTTGGTCTGGTTGGGAGCGAGCAGGTTGCTTTGGCGCCTGATCCGAAAACTTCTTTTTGGCTCCTTGAGACTCCATGAGAGCATTTTGGAATCGCTCTGCCAGTGTAAGAATATTTTCTAACCGGTCAGCGCCGTTTTCAGTGAGAAATCTACGCATTTCCACCGACACAGACTCTTTTAGTTGCTCTATCAGAATCAGCTCTTTCAACCCGTCATAGTTCTCGGTAAAGTTTCCCAGTGTACACCACTTCACTAAGTAGTCTTCAATACGGGCTGCGAACTGTGAGAAAGTCTCTCCGGCCTCCTTCCTAGAACCTCGAAATTTTTTTCGGTAAGCCTCTGAATGAAGCTCGTACCTTACCAAGAGAGCTTTTTTCAATGCCTGATAGTCATCTTGCTTTCCGGCCGGAAGTTTATTAAAAACTTCGTAGGCGGCTCCTCTTAGGCCCTGGGAAAGTTTCAAGTTCCACTTCCGTTCTTCAAGTCCAAACCCTGTTGCAAAGCGTTCGAAGCGGTCTAAAAAGGCGTCCATGGTATCATTCCTTTCTGAAAAAGGTTCCAGCGGAAAGTTCATGGCATTGGGTGGTGCAGGTTGTGAAGTAGGCACACCATCTGAGTGGGGTGAGTACCCTCCATCAAAGTTGGAAGCCGCTGCACTTTTTGCCAGCTCTATCTGATTGGTCTGTCCCTGGATTTCCAGTTGCTTCATTTTAAGTGCATGCTCTGCTGCTTCTTTCCGCTTCGCTGCTTCTGCTGCTTCTTTCCGCTCCGCTGCTTCTGCTGCGGCTTTCCGCTCCGCTGCTTCTGCTGCGGCCTTCTCCCTTGTAAGTTTCTGCATTTCCATCTCTCTTTCATGGAGTTTATCAGTTTCCTCGCTTACATATTTCATCAGGTCTTTTCCACTTAACCCGAATTCACGCCCTGCCTTCATTAAACTAGTCCTAATTTTTGCGGCATCTGCCATGATATTCAGTATGGGTTCACGAAGGGAAAAATTGGCAGTGACCTCCAAGCAAATTGTTTAGACTCGCACAAGTAATTATCTCTTTAAAACCAGCTAGGTTTAAATTAGTAATCAAGTTCAAATAGTTCTTTAAAAAAATCACTCACTCAGCATATTCTGAAAAATTATGTAACAGATTATCTCGAAGTTTTCTATGAAAAATTTGCTAAATATTTATGATAAAATTTTCCCAGCAGTTACAGAAAAAGATAAAAAAAATCAGTACCCTACAGTATCCTTTGTTCTCAAAAGTGCTTAATCTGTCCGTTTGTCACTTAATTTAAAACGTATCACTCGTGCTTTAGAGATATAAATTATCCCCCATATGAAATAGACAAATTATAGTAAGAGTCAGTCTAGAAGGTAATCCCTTAAAATGCCAACAAATTTTGCAATTATCGCAACTGTATAGCAGGGATGAAAATGTGATTTATCACACTTCTAAGTCCGGGTTCACTAATCCCAAGACGAGTCTACAATTGTCGTGTGGTGAGTCACTGGGGCAACTACGACAGTAGTTTTTGCCAGGAATAGTCTATGAGATATTAGATATAAGATCTCTAGAAATTGGCTCGTTAAGAAAGAATAAAGACCTATTCGAGATAGGGACAAGAAGACAGGAATGCGAATGCTTTCCACTAGACAGTGTTTTTTAATTAATTATGGAAAGAGTTCTGTTTCCCCACGACCTTAGCTTCTGCCCTTAGATCCCGTAAAGAAAAAGCCCCCAACCTCATCTGAGTAGAGAAAGGTTCCTATAGGTGAACATGTAACACCGACAGCACGAGTGATACATTAACAAACTCTTGATAATGATCAACCGATCGTTGGGTTTATTAATGAAATATCCACACATATAGGGTTAGTAATGGTTAGAACGTGATGATGGTGAAAGACGATTCACACAAAACACACAGATGAGATAATAAAATTACAGTTAATTAAGTAATAGTTAATTAAGAATGAACTGGTGTAAAGTGAAATGATGATATGATACGTGTTACCAAAATGTGACAGTACTCTACACAGTCCATGTGTCTCTAAATGCTTCTCCTAGATATGAGGATTCACATGTATGCATAAAATGTCCCAAGTTGTTATACGTTATGTCGAATGGGGTATCTCTAAGCTGAGGACGTTCTGATGAATACTGTTGTCGTACGGAGAACGCTGACGAGATATCTATGTATATTCCTTCACTGTTTGAGTATATCTCTGTAGTGTTGATCAACAGTTAATAGCTGTCATATGAACAAAAGGTCTGTTGTCTAATCTCCCGACGGTACTGGTCAGACTGGATATCTTCACGAAATGTTAGTGATATGTAGACTCATAATCTTGCGTATGTAGTCGTGATTCATATACTTTCGAGTCTGCTTCATAAAATGCGCTTAAGAGTGTGTTGCACGTGGTATAAATATGCGATTCCTCTTTTGAGCTCTTTTGCTTGACTTCAGATAATAATGATCTTTCGAGTGATTTGAATTTATGATGACTCTTTATTGAACTTGTGATAACGATGTATTGAACTTGTGAGCAAGCAGTATATGGTGACGAAAAATGCTGCGTCCACCTTATGACTTGTGGGTGAGACAATATTCCTTTTTAATTGAGGAATGAAAGATGTCCTATGGCGAATTCTGCTAGCCAAATGTCCGTTTTTGAAAACTTATTTCTGGTTAGACGTCAGACACGTTGCGTGTAGACTCAGACTTCTGATGAACTGAAGACACACAAAAGTCTTCGTAAGTTTTCACATTTAACATCACTGGTTGACTTTCATTTAAACTACTGCTCATTATTCATCTCTCTCTCTCTGAGTTCAATTCTAATGATGTTAAATATCTTGTGCATGAGAGTGTGTGCGCATGGGAGACTGTGATGATGATAAAGGTGAAATATGAACTATTAATTACCTCCTATCATCCTATCAACTTCTAGGAAAATCTTCTGATTTTATTAATCAGTTATGCCAAGAATTATTTGAAACTTTATCTTTCGCACATTTTAGCTGTGAGGTTAAAATAAACAAAAGTAAGAAAATGTATTAATAATAAGATCTACTAACCTTCTTTTCACTTCGCAAAATCCTTTAAGAACACAATTAATCACAGAACTGAATTATCATCCACTCTGAATAAACACGTGTATTAGGCTATGCGTTTTCGGGTTTAATCTCTTCCTCACAAGGTAAAAAACTGGACTGCTTCACTCTAGTAGATTATGCGGTATTATATATTTCTGGAAGTCACCTGGCCAAGCTGGGCGTCCAATGTGGTAAACCAACGCTTGTCTGAACCGCGGCCGACTAAAGTCCAATGTGGTGTCACAGAAATTACCGCATGCCCAGATGTTGGATTCGGATGACTACATGTGTTTTTACCAGATTTATCACGATGCAATGTGGGCTTCAAACAATAATGTCGGGCATGTGGACTCAATCAAAGGACTTTATTTCCCCCGATGAAAGAACAAATGTGGTTCTCTAGATACCGGTCGCGAGTAATCACAACAATGAAATAGCAAATGTGGATCGCAAATATGAGATGAAAGAGCAAATGTCGGAGAAAATACAATACGAAAGATGTAGGAAAAGATAGAGCAACAAGGCATTTGCGCTCGTTTATCACAGACACTTCCCGTAGCCGAGATCAATGTCAAGTACGGGGAAGGAGGGATTAGAGCAGCAGTGTGGGACGAACCTAATTACTCGCTGGTGTTAGGAAAGAGATACGTGTTTCTATGGAGCCATATAAAACCTGTGATCGTGGCAACGCTCCAGGTCAGGTCGACCCCTAGTAAGGAGGAGGAACCACCACTAAATATTCATCCCAAACAGATGAAAAAGGCCCAGGCAAAAAACAAAACTTTAAAACCTTGCTTTGGCAAATTGCCAAACAGCCATAAAACCCCTAAGAAAGGACAATTCTATTTTAAGGAGGGACTGCTCTACAGGAAAGCTGGAGCAGGACCCAAAGGATATGGACAGTTAGTACTGCCATTGAGTTATAGGGAAAAGGCTATGAAACAAGCACATGTTGTACCAGACGGTGGACATCAGAAGATGGGTACCACCTGTCAAAGGACATCTGTAAAATTCTACTGGCCAAATGTAGCTGGGGACATTGTCCAGTATGTACAAAGTTGTGACCGGTGTAGCAAGGTACATTCCACATGTTGAAAAAGTAATAATCAGATGCTAGCAAAGCATTGTGGCAAACATGGGCCTGAAAGTAAAAGGAGAAATAAAAATGATAAGGTAGATGTAGTGGATAAAATGGCAACTCTGCGTATGGCACAAGGAGTAAAAATAAACAAAGACCAGTTTCACCCGACCCACGATAGATCGGGATTCCTGGAACTGGCTAAAAATAGAAATAAGGTTAATGGGCAAGCCTTGAAACTGAAACTGCGGGGAAACCCCAGAAGAAAAGTTGGGAGCGGGCGTTTGAGCAATTGGTAAAATGTTCAGCTCGCTTCACACTACGGCTATTAAGTAGCATTATGAAGGGCACCGGCGACAGTTGACCGGCCCTATACAGTCCAATTGGAAGTATTGTAAGGACATTTGATTAAGATCACATATTGCATAGCAATGCTAAAGGGAGAATTGAGTCTGGATGCCGGAAACTCATTTCCCCACATTATATATTATTTCGCCAGTGACGTTAGACGGAGAGAAACAGCTGGCGAATATGGACTGTACCTGAATGGCAGATTAATGAGTCATACATGAATATTAGTAAAGGGGTTTTTCCAAATTCCAATCAAGCTTGAGCTCAGACCAATTGTTGGCTGTGATCATTTCGGAGGAGCACAATGAATTTATATGTTGCTTTTGGATTGATATTACTCCGAGTTTTTTATCCAGGCTGATAAGGAAATTACTGGATCCCTACATAACTCTGCTATCACCAATTTTATAGATCTCCTCCTCATAAATATTGCAACCTTGAGGAACATCTAAAACCTCTGGACATGTCTTTGGACAGACTCAGAGAAGACCAATGGTGAATATTGATTGATAATCAGCATGTGACAGGCAGTAGCACCTGCATCTTTTTATTAACATAAACTGCAGTAGATTCTTGGATTGCAGAGGTCTGAGGCAGATTTCTTGAGTAGTGCCTACTTTGAATGACCCACCTGCAGGAATCCAGGATCAAACTAAGGCAGAGTAGAGGAAATTTGACATAATTTGAACGTGATTGTAATCCAGATGTGAAAGCTGCACTAGTGGTTCACGCTTTTCTAACGGGGGAGATATGTAGTGAAGTGAATCTGTATAACAACACGCTCAAAAATTCCCCGCTCAAAAACTAGTTAACGTATTTTTTAAATCTATAAATAACTACAATATTTGAAATTTGTCTGAGGGGCTAGTCAAATTTACCGCCAACAATTTATCTAGCGGATTTGAATTTTTCTAAGAAACAAGTAAAAACTTACCGCCCACACCAAAAATTATCGAAGAGCATAATACAAAATTTAACAACCAATCAAATCGTTTCCATATTTTGTAGTGGTAAGAAAATTTTGGTTGACGAGAAATAAATACCTATTTTGTGTTTTTGACCGAACGAAGATATTTTATTTCTTAAAAACTAAAAAGAGTTAAACAGTGGGAAATGTCTTAAATTATAGCGCTGATATTGCTTAACATATAAGCCTAAATATTCCCGCATGATAAAATTTTGTTGTAGTAGAAAAATTTATTTTAGTAATATTTTCACATCAGGGTCAGGCCCAATTTAATTACTTAAAAATTACCCATATTGAAATGCAAAGGAATAACTAAGGGAAAATTATATAGAACGATAGAGATTAATTGGCCGTTCAATTATCACTTTCGATAATTGAAATCGGGATACAAATAACTTTAAAATAAAATATTCAAATTTGGTCAGATTAGACAAACACGCTTAGAAACCACAATAGTCTCGAGTCTCAAAAAGTTAACTTTTGGTTTTTGACTCTTCTCTAATTGGTCGGGTGGGTAATGCTATAAAAAGTATCAATTTCTTGTGGTTATCCGCCATTGATTCATAAACAGCACGCCGAGCTGACGTGTTCTAAGAAGACTGTATGACCAAGCTTTTGCCATCTGATCTGTGAAAGCAGTGATAAGAACCCGTTTACGGCCAGTCAGCTTGTGTGTGAGGGAACTTATTTACCTGAGGGTGATATTACAAATTTACATCGTGGCTGCATGCTATTGAAAAGAGGGGCGTGTGGAAGTTGAGAGCTTCTCAGACACTTGAAGCTAGACACCATCGTCTCAGCCAGGAGTCACATAGTTGGTGATCCTGACTACTACTGAAGGAACAGCAGTAGCATCAGTCTAAAGATAAGTCCTTTACAAGACAAATGGTGGTTCATCCAAAAACTGGTTCACCCAAATAAACTTAAAAACAACTATGGTATGATGACAATAGCAGACCTTACAGTGTAGGACTAGAACAGTAGTAATATTTGCAACAAGAACTGAGTGTGCAGACATTCCAGTGACCCTTTACAGAAATGAACAGATTTGTTTTCTAAATTATTTATTTGATTCTGTAATAAACATTTTCTTGAGTTTGAAAGTCCTGACAAAAAGATTGATGTTCAGGATCATTAAATTGTACATATAAATTGAATACAGCCTTTCTTAAATAATTTTCATTAAAGTTGAAATTTCTGTTGCAATTAATCATTAAATATAAATAAATACATTCCCCTAGACCGGTAGCTAAATCAATTTGGGATCAGAAGAGGTAGCAGTAGGGACTCAGAGTACATCATCATCATCTTCTCTGAGAACTTGCATAGCTTGACCCCACTTTGATGTCTATACACCCTTGCTCTTTTCAGAGAAGGGGTATTACTTTTAAGACCAGTCTCTTATCTGGCACTATCCTGGTATCATCTGATACACCTATTTGTCCAGGATAGCCCATCTCTTATTAACATCAAAACCTCTTATCACAGTTGTCTTGATCCTGAGAGTCACTACGGTGAGTTCCCTCACCTTGTCTCAGTCGAAGAAAGGCGCCCCTAAAGGTAGAGCGTCTCACAGAAGTGTAGACCCTCTCGCAAAAACTATATTAAATAATTTCTCGTGTAAATATCCTATTATTGTCAATGATCTTCAAGTTCTGTCGCTCCGACTTCCACTTTTCTTTTGTTTTACAGTCTTCCTATTAGTCTGTTGTGTACAGTCTTTAAAAACAATGTGTATAGAGTTCTCCCCCCACCTCCCCCCACCCCCAGGTTGAACGTCAACGCCAAAGATATAAACTTCTCCTTTCAGCCGTTGGAACCAGGTACAAAATAACCTGAAGGGGATAAAAAGCCTTAATGAACAATGAGGCATAAAGATTGAACAGAAAAATAAAACAGAAGAAACATTCATTTGCCTGAAATAAAGCATGGCATATATAGATATTTACGTTTATCTACCTCACCACATGGTTTTCGTCCTCGCTCCCCGCGGAGCAAGAAGCTACCACTGCCATTGGCCCCTTTCCTGAAGCCTACACGAAGCAGTCATATACTGTTACATAGGACAATTGTGAGGTAATTTATTTCACTTGATTAGTTTGCAAGCCCCATACACAACTGGAATTTCCACCCTCACCGAAGTTAGAAATCTCCCACGTATAGGCTTGTCTCTAGGTCAGCTATTACTTTTCACCGAGTACTAGTATTACAGCTTGAAATTTCTGCTTGCGGAGTTAAAGTCTACACTTAAGCTGTACTTCACAATAGGGTAATATAAATAAATAAATACGTATCGAGCTTAAGCCTCTACAAACATGTGCCATGTCCTTCTGTCACGTGTCATCAGCCGAAGTTTTACCCATGAAAGAAATAAACATTATGAGGAAGACATGTAAAAGACATAGAGTAGGATAGTATGCTCGTGGCTTGACTTCCAGGCTAGAAATCATTCGGATAAATTTCGAAGGAAACTGAGAAAGAGGAACTCATGTGTTCTTATGCAGGCTTCCGCCTTGCTCCCTGCTCCGCATTCCTGATCTGAAGCAAATTTTCAGACATCGGTATCCCCAAAAGCAAAGAACAAGGGGCTAGCAGCAAAACAGAAGTCCTGGGAAGAATTTGGAGAAAAGATAGAAAAAAAGATGCGCAAGAAAACCAGAAATTGTTCTATAAGACCCTAAAGAACATGAGGACAAAAAAACAATTCCCTCTCAAATTTATAAAGGACAAGCAAGGCAAATTGCTTACTGCCCCGAAGGAAGTAATGGAAAGATGGAAAGAATATTTCTCAGAACTCCTGGATAGTGAGCAAGGTCAAGCATGAAAAATGATAACCACTAGCACAGAAGAGAAAACCAATAATGGTGTGGTGATTTACATTGATACACCGATCAAATAGTAATAATACCATTTGTTTATAACGATAAAATAATGCAGAAATAAAAACAGTGGAGTTGTGACGCTTCTTCTTCGCCCACGCCACCATCGTGTTGATTTTAGCAGACAGTATTGTAGAGTAAATAGTACTATCGTTTCTAATGTCCTTGAAAAACTATTTATAACATTTTGAGACGAAAGGCTTATTCGTCTAGAAGAAGTGAGAGAGGAGCGACAGAGAAATGATACCACTGTCAAGCGTTGGTTTGAAACACAAATTGGCAGCGAACGCGTCGGGTAGTGATAACGTAGGGTAAAATTAAATAGAACATGTTTGAAACAAATCAAGATGTAACCCTTTTCCGCATAACATGTTTGAAGCAAAAATCTATGTAAGGCCAATATTTGTTCGTTCTATAGTCACACAGTGGAAATGTATACACACACAGACAGCGAATTGCCTGCCAAGTAGTACATTTTATGACGTAACGGACTAGTGGTTTCAGTTTGACCAACGAGAGGGAGATGGAGTATTTATAGAAAAGTAGAAATTGACAACTAATATGGAAAACATATGGAAATCATAATTACAGGGACCATGGCCATAAAATTTAGTTAGTTTAATAGCATATCTTCTCCTGAGCAATAATATGTTTTAATATACAAAATCCTCCATGTAATAATCAAGATATTGACATAATACTAGATGTTCACGAACGGACTGACGAACAGACTCTCATGTTTGCATTCACTATTCATAACATTTTGGGGACGCGGTTTTGAAAAAGAGGCAAGAGAGGGGAAAGTGAAATGTGATTGGTTAGTAATAGGAGGATAGGAGAAATATTATTGGGTGGTCCAAACTAAATATATTTGAAGAGTGATATCCAAGACAGAATTACTAACAGACTGTGAAACACGCAGTTTGTTTGGAGTTTGGTTTTTTTAAATTTCAATTCGAAACGGGGGAACGCTGGCTTTCATTGGCCAGCCTCTTTTATAATATCCCAAGCTTCCAAGGCTTGTCGCCATTTGTATAGAATCATTTCCAGACTCAGGACGTTGAGAATAGAAGTGTGACTTTGTTGTTAAAACTAAAACTAATAAAATAAAAAAATAGTCACAGTCTAGCCAGCGGCAGAACTGAATGTGTGCCAGTCATCGTACCTGTGGTTTTATTTCATTGAATTGTGGTAAGGGGAATTGAATTATTATTATGTATTATTTGAAAAGGCAAAAGTTTGATACTGCCAAGTGGGAAAGTGTATGACATGCCTAAAGAGACAGTTTGGGTATTCTCATTTGATTTATGTTTGAATATTGCATTGTTGTAATTAATAAGTATTGTAAGACCAAGATAGAATAGCAAGCCTCAGTGTTCGAGGAACACTTATTAACATGCCTAGAGCGTTTATATATATATATAGAAATAGAAGAAAAATCATATAGAAGGAGATGTACATACTCCTATTAAATCGTGTTGAAGAGAACTATGGAAAAGTGACAGTGGCGTATCTGCCATATGGACCTGAGGTGTGGTCATAGTAGGATGTGAGTTCATATAATTTAGGGGCTGGTGCACTTTGTTTGCACACGAGGCTGACCCCAAAATCATATCTTGTAGAGAGTAAGTGAAATATACACCAGATATGAAAAGGCCAGGGTGTCTTTTATGTTGCAGGGTTTTATTTCCTGTTACCAGCCGGTGACAGGAAACCTGAAGTACTATAAAAAGACAGTAACGTCTCCAGTACAGCTTATTCTGTATATTATTATCAAGTGAATCTCTGAGAGCAGCAGTTCTTTGCAGAGACATACCATCGAGTTGAATCTTCACGTGGGAAATTAAAGGTGATGTGCCACAGTCTGGGCACTCTGACAATTTATCGGGAGTAAAATTGATTCCCTACAAATAAACTATAACTCTCAGGGGGATGATGACAACCACAGCTCCTCCAATAACTGACTCACATCAATACTTAGTGAATAATAGTCTGTGAAAACACTTGAAGGAACATTTTAAGATTAATATTATTATTGTTGGACCCAGAGTCCTTGTTTTTAGTTCACTATTAGTGTAACATATATTTTCTTCAGTTTTAAAGACCTGTCCAAAGAAAGAGAAGGACAGGCACAATAAAATTGTACAAAAAATATTCTAAATTCAAACTTAAACCACAGACTTATTAAGTTCCTTATAGTGAGTTATATATTGTGTTGTTTTGATGTACCATCATTTCATTGCATACCCTAGACACTAGCCACATCAAACACCACACATTAGAAATAACATACAGCACCGTGTGAGATCTAGAGAGGTAGCGTTAGGTCCCTTGAGAATTCATCAACATCATCTATTAGACTCAAGGTCTTACATAGCTTGACCTCACACGGTTGACACATACATAACAACATTCATTATCTTTTACCATCATAACCTCTCCAGCAAAATTAAACTTTGCTACATAAATTGGGGTCTCCTGTCCCGGAATTATACTTAGTAACATCATATTATTGAACCCAGGGAATCCCCATTATTGAAATTTACCCAAGAATTTGGGAAATTGATGAATTGTCAGAGCCTGGAATAAGTTAATTAGAATTGTTATTATTATTATAGTAGTAAATTTATAACATTTTATAATTGATTAGATGGCAGACCTGGCCAAATTCAGATCTGCTGCTGTGCTAGCTGCAAAAGAGATGGGTATGGATGGGCCAGAGCTGGTCCAGTATGTAACAGCTGAAGTTGATAAATTCATTGCAAGAGATAGGGAAGATAGAAAGTTAGAAGCAGAAAGAAAATTAGAGGCTGAAAAAGAAATTAAAAGGTTACAGATTGAGGCTGACAAAGAGGCTAGGGCATTGGAGGCGGATAGGGAGGCAGAGATTAAGCGGCTCCAATTTGAAGAGAAGAAGATGGAAGCTAAAAAAGAAGAAAAAAGGCCGAAAGAGAAGCAGAAAAGGAGGAGAAGAGATTGCAGAGGGAGCACGAGTTACGACTAAGGAAGTTGGAATTACAAGGCCATGCTCCTGAAAATGGTGCCAGCCCCTCTACCTCCGATGCCACTGCTAGTCAGGGAGCCTCAACCTCAGCCATGGGGTTCCATTTAGATCATTTTGTTTAGAGGGACGATGACATTGAATCATTCTTAGGCAGATTTGAAGTATTAGCCACTACCTATGGGTTGCAAAAAGAGAGATGGAGTTTAAAGTTATCCCAGGGTCATAGTGGAACATCTTATGAAGTGTTTGCAAAGATGAGTAAAGATGACCAAGACAATTATGACATGTTAAAGCAGGCTCTGTTGTTAAGATATGAGAAAAATAGAGAATTTTATAGGAAGAAGTTTAGAAATGCCAAGCTTTTGTCTGGGGAGACATACCACCAATTCTCTGCCAGATTGGAAACCTATTTGGAGAAATGGACTGCTCTGGGGAAGACCCAAGATCTTAAAGAGATGATCATGATAGAGCAATTAAGAGAGTCCATGGCTCCAGACCCGAGAAAGTTTCTCATGGAACAAGGTGCAGAGAGGTTGGGTGAGGTACTTAATGTCGCTGAGAGGTATCAGGCGGCCCAGGCAGAGGTATCTGGCACAAAAAAGAAGCTTGTAGATAACTATAAAGCCCCACAAAACTATAATAAACTGGATAACAAAGATCAGGGTAACAAAGGTAAGCCAAACTTTGATAGGCCACGAAATGATTATCGAGATAAAAACCCACAGTTCAATGACCGAAAATATGATGAAAGAAAACCTTTCCATCAAGGAAAGTTATGGTGCTGATGGTGCAAGAAGAACAATCATGACACCAAAGTATGTACTAAGAAACCTTCTTCCTTCGCTGCAATAAAAACGGGGAACAAGTGATTAAAGGTGAAACCTACTGGACAGCAGGAACCTTATCACCCCCCAGTTTGTAAAGATGTTGTATGTAATGCGATCACAATTAGGTGCCTCGATGATACAGGTTTAGATTATGACTCAGTCGTGAGCTCTCACCTGGTGCGCGCAGATTAATACACCACAGAAACAGTGGAGATCCAAACAGCAACCAAGGACGTAGCAACCATGACACTTCCCATCGCCAGGATAACTGTAAAAACTCGCTATGTGGAAGAAGTGATTAAAGCAGCAGTGATAAACGAACCAATCTACCCTCTGATATTGGGGTGTAGATATGTCTTCTTGGGAATCCCAAGAGACCTGTGATCATGGCAACAGTGTAGACCAGATCACAGTCAAAGAAGGAGGAGGATGACCCTATAAATACTCATCCAGAGAAGATGAGGAAGGCACAGGCTGAGGACAGATCACTCAAGCCATGTTTTAAAAAAATTGCCTAAATGCCACACACCTCCAAGCAAAGGAGACTACTATATGAAGAATAAACTGATCTATAGGAAGGCTGGAACTGGAGCAAATGGTCACGGACAGCTGGTTCTTCCCACTTCATATAGGGAGAAAGTGATGGAACTAGGGCATGCGATTCCCTTCAGTGGTCATATGGGGATCAGCGCAACAGGACAGCGTATAGCGTGTCATTATTTCTGGCCAGGGATAACGGAAGATATAAAGAGATATGTAAAATCCTGTCCAGAATGCCAGAGAGTAGCTCCAAAACATTGGACTGCTCCTGCAACTCTAGGGGAGATGCCCAAAGTGGGAACATCTTTTGAGAGGGTTGCAGTGGATATTGTGGGACCTCTCACTCGGACCAAGAGGAGGAACAGTTACATCCTCACTCTGGTGGACACTTGTTCTATGTGGGGAGAGGCGGTAGCCCTGTCGTCAATCGATTCGAAGCATGTCGCAGAGGCATTACTTACAATATTCACAAGGTTAGGATTCCCACATCAAATCTTGACTGATAACGGCTCACAGTTCAAGGGGAAACTAACGGAAGAAGTTTTCAGGATCTTCCAGGCCAAGCACTTTCATTGTAGTCCGTATCACCCCCAAGGGAACGGCCAGGTGGAGAGGTTCAATGGGACTCTCATTTCTATCCTGCGAAAGCTGGCCCATGAAAAACCTGATACGTGGGATCAATATTTGCCCGCTGCGTTGTTTGCGTATCGGGAAGTTCCACATAATTCGACCAGAATGGCACCGGCAACCCTGTTATTTGGGAGGCCAATTAAAGGTCCACTGGAAGCATTGTTAAGGACGTGGACAGATGAGAAGGCAGAAGAAACTGTTACCTCATCATATCAATATGTGAACGAGCTGACCACTCGTCTAGAAACTGGCTGGAAACTTGCTAATGACAATTTGAGACAAGCCAGGAAAAAACATGCTGCATGTTATAATAAGAAAGCGAAGGATAGAGAGCTAGCTGTGGGAGAGAAGGTGCTTCTTCTACTACCCGGCAGCAGTAACAAATTGCAAATTGGATGGCAAGGTCCATATACGGTTCTAGAAAAGGTGTCTAGAACAAATTATAAGATAGATAAGAAGGGGAAAGAGAAAATATATCATGTGAACCTTCTAAAGAAGTATCTGGATAGACAAATCCAGGAGGGAACACATTTACTGACCTTGGATATCGCAACGGGGATGAAAAATGAACCACTCGCCTCTCATGAATATCCATTAAAGACATGTGAGACCCCTGCCCATGTAAAAGTCAGTAAACACTTGACGAAAAATCAGAGGGAGGGGATTCAACAGGTTCTAATTGATCATACGGACGTGTTAACGGACAAACCGGGGTACACCAATTTGTTGGAATAAGATATGAAGTTAATAGACCCAACACCAATCTTTATGCAAGCTTATTCTATTCCTTTCGCTAAGGAGAAAGCTTTGAAAGAGGAGATCGATTATCTGTTGAAAGAAGGGATTATTTCTCACTGTGAATCTCCATATAGCTCTAGTCTGGTTTTGTTGCGGAAACCATCTGGGAAACATAGACTGTGCATAGATTACAGGAAACTGAATTCTGTCACAGAAGGTCAGGTGGATCCATTACCTGATACAAATCAGCTGTTTGCCAGGCTGAACAAGGCCAAATATTTTTCTAAGGTTGATCTTAGCAAAGGCTGTTATCAAATCCCAGTGAAGCCTGAGGTTCGACGTTATTTAGCGTTTAGCACCTCGGAAGGACATTATGAATTCAACATGTTGCCGTTTGGGTTGAAAAATGCTCCGAGTGTGTTTTCTAGGATGATGCGAAAATTGTTGGATCCACTGAATAATCCATGCATCACTAATTTTATGGATATCCTCATCGCTACTGAAACGTTTGAGGAACACGTTAACTCTTTGACTATGTTGTTTGATAGACTCAGAGAGGCTAACTTGACTGCTAGACCAACAAAATGTTGTATTGGATGTAAAGAGTTGGAATTCTTAGGACATACGGTATATCAGGGTAGCATGACCCCTGACCCCAAGAACCTTGAGAAACTGCAGAGAGTACCGAGACCACAGACAAAGAAAGATGTGCGATCTTTTGTGTTGTTGTGTGGATTTTATCAAAAATACATAAAGAATTTAAACTTTATATGTGCTCCTCTGACGGACTTAACTCGCAATGGCCAACCTGACAGAATTATTTGGTCAGCACAGTGTGAATTGGCATATCAAGAGTTAAAGGAAAAACTCACTAGCAAGCCTATTTTAAAATTGCCTGATTTGACTCAGGAATTCGTGGTAAGAACGGACGCAAGCAATGTGGGCTTGGGGGCCACTTTGTTACAAAGGTCCTCTTCACCAAATGGGGAATTGAACCCAGTCGCTTATGCCAGCCGCAAGTTGAACAAAGCAGAACAAAACTATTCAACAAGCGAAAAAGAATGTTTAGCTTTGATCTGGGCTATAAAAAAGTTCCAGATCTATCTCTATGGTAGACCATTTGTGGTCCAAACAGATCATCAGTCCCTCGTATTTTTGTCACAGGCCAAGCATGAAAATGCTCGGTTATTACGATGGTCGTTGCTCATACAGCCTTATTCATTCACTACTGAATACATTCCCGGATCGCAAAATGTTGGTGCAGACTTCTTGAGTAGGCATCCTTTTGACGAAAATCAGAGTATTCACAAGGCCTAAGGAGCAAATTTTATCTATGTTTATCACTGTTCTTGAACTTGCATCAGAAGCATGTTCTTAAGTGGGGAGATGTGTGGTGATTTACAATGATACACCGATCAAATAGTAATAATACCATTTGTTTATAACGATAAAATAATGTAGAAATAAAAACAGTGGAGTTGTGACGCTTCTTCTTCGCCCACACCACCATCGTGTTGATTTTAGCAGACAGTATTGTAGAGTAAATAGTACTATCGTTTCTAATGTCCTTGAAAAACTATTTATAACATTTTGAGACGAAAGGCTTATTCGTCTAGAAGGAGTGAGAGAGGAGCGACAGAAAAATGATACTACTGTCACGCGTTGGTTTGAAACACAAATTGGCAGCGAACGCGTCGGGTAGTGATAACGTAGGGTAAAATTAAATAGAACATGTTTGAAACTGTCGTGAATTATTCTAATCCCCATATATAAATTAAAAGGTAAATGTAAAGCCTAACAAATAAATTTAATAAAAGAAAAGAGAAATGGTAAAAGAAACAGTGCTGTCACAATGACTGTACTCGAAATCCCCCTTGTGTTCTCCTGCGTATGCAAATTGTAACGCTTTCACGTTGATAGTAAAAGCCTTCTGCAACATACACGCGTTTCCCAAACACACAATAAAATGTGCTGCCTTTCTAAGAAAAACCTTGAAATACGCAAGTTGACCTAGATTTAAAATTCCATTCATGTCTTTTTCTACACTATGTTACCAAAAACAAAAGACAGATGGACTAAAGGATAGAGAGAGGGGCGAATGAAGGCAGGAAGCATGCAATACTAAACACGCGTCGCGCGATACACAATTGCTGCCATCACGCGTGTAAGGCTACTAGCACTAACTTTTTCAAATCGACAGTGATAAAATTCATTACCCATACCAGAGTTAGGTTTTAAAATCCTGAAAAACGCTTATTGGGAATTATGACAATATACTGGTTTACGTTTGAAAACATGACAGTACCCAGACACCCTCAAGTTTGGAAGTGAGAAGGGTAGTAACAGCACGACTATCCTAGAAGAAAATGCATATTGGCTCCATTAAATTCGTATATTTGGGTTCCTTAGGGCTTGCTGACAAAGAATATGTAACACGTTACGCAAATAGTCTAGGAATTACCAAGTTATGGCCAAAATAAAATAATGGGGGTGCCTGACAGCATGAAATCATTTCTGCTCATAAAAATTTTTTTATAACGTGTTTGAAAAAACATTACGTTACGGAAATAGCCTACCATGTTAACTCCTATTTGATTGGAGCGCAACAAATGTAAGACTAAACACGATTGGTCGGGCTATAAATACTATCTTGTGTTGTCAGGGGAAACGTGAAAAGGGGTACTTTTTTGAAAAGATGTGTAGACATGGTTTGATTGGGTAGAGCTGCGAATATACTCAATTCAGAGCGTCTGTTCCTTGCCACATCTTGTAATAAACCTACTAAGAAGCAGTGCGTTGAGCACCAGTGTATATTTTTTATAAAATAAAGCCTGGGACATCGGCAGATCGGAGTTGTGCTATATTCATTGCCAGTCAACGAAACTGTTTATTATTTCCATTGAATTGTGGTAAGCTTGAAATATTCAATATCTTTTAATGAAAATTGAATGTAAATTGATAATTCATGTCTGTATATATGTGTAGTTCAGTAGCGAACATGATGTAAAGCCTATAGTGCTCCAGCCTGAACAGAAGGTGTCGGAGGAAAGTAAAACTGCATGGAATGGCCAAACAGTACACTGACACCTAGATTATTGACTAGAAAGAAATAATGCTGGAATTGCAGAGGCGTAGTAACCATTAGGGAGGGAAATACTGGTATAAAGTATTTCAGATGAAGCTGACAGTTGGCCTAACGCTCTGAACTCAATGTTTGTGATGTATTGTGCTCAGTGTAGAAATAGAGTATAAATAGTTCTGAAGTAGGAGGTACAACCTTCTTGTTTCAGGGACCGTGGTCTTAAAGTTATTGAGCAGCACCTGGTCAGAGCTTTGCTGAAGCCAGAGGCGGACAGCATACTCCTTGGTCAATATAGCAACCAGTGGGGTGGCTCCAGAACTCATTAAAGTAATCGAGCAGAGGAGTCTTGTACTGCAGTCATCACGAAAGATAAGAGAGTGTGGCCATGGAGCTCAACATTATGTAACCCCATCTTAAAATGACATTGAAAACTAAAATTAAGAGGGGAATTTAATTGTTTTAATACCAGGAACTGAGAACATCTCCAATACTAGTTCCAATAGAAACAAACTATTGAAGTCATGATGACAAATACCAACAGAGCTTGAACAAAACAAAACCAGTATTACCTCATATTACTACTACACAACTGACACACATAGGATACTATTAATAATATATGTCACTACAAGATTCATATTAATAAATTCTGTACATATAACTTGTAATTATAATTGATGGTGATTCCTGGTTCCAACTCCGCCCATGCCGGTCCCAAGCCCGGATGAAAAAGGAGGAGGGCGGCCTGCATGGAGGCCGTAAGGAGGCAGCCCCTCCACCATGCAAAGGCACAACAGGCCAATCACCTGTTTGTCTTAAACTATGATTACGAGAAATACAAGAGAGAAAACCGGACTGATTCTAAAGGCGACGAACTGGAACGGACTACGGACTACGACTTATGGAACTTGGAACACAAGAAGTATAAATGGGAAGGAAGAGGAGCTGGTGGAAGAGATGAGGAAAGCAAAACTAGAAATCCTGGCTATAACGGAAACGAAGAAAAAAGGACAAGGAGTCATGGATCTCGATGGCAACACGTTGCTCTACAGTGGTGTACCCATATCTGAAAGAGCTAAAGGGGGCGTGGGTTGCATTGTGGCCCAAAATCAAAAAGATAGTATCAAGGGATGGAACTTTGTCTCGGAGCGCATTATGGTTGTAAAACTAAAAGAAGGAGAAACCATAGTCAACCTGGTCATAGTGTATGGGCCAAATGAGGATGAGAGAGCAGAGGTCAAGGAGGAATTCTTCGAGCTGCTTCAAAGGACAGTGGATGACTGCCTAGATGAAGTTATCATGCTCGGAGATTTTAATGCCAGAGTTGGAAATGACCATGCGAGATGGGGTGGCGTTATCGGAAGATATGGAGAAGATACTCTCAATGACAATGGAAAGCGACTCCTTAGATTCTGCAGTGAGCAGAATCTGATCATTACAAACACAAAGTTCCCTCATAAGCGCATACATGCATACACTAGATGTGAACCAACCAAGAATGAGAAGTCAGTGATCGACTATGCCATTGTTCGGAGAAGCTCATTCAGATATGTCCGAGATGCAAGAGTCTGGAGGGGGCCAGAGATTGGAAGTGATCACTACCTGCTAACAATCAAACGAACAACTGAAAGAGTTGCTCAGCCCAGGAACTGCCCAACATCACGCAAGAAACCAAGTAAACGAGCAGGAGAAATGAGCATTAGGACCTACAAGCTGAGAGAGCCAGAAATTAAGACCAGATATCAGGGGCTTATTGCTACAGCAGTGAGCAACACAGAAGAACGACCTGATGACTTGGAAACCCTCTGGAATAAATTCAAGGATATCATAAAGACAGCTGCTGCAGAAGCATGCGGTGAAGTCCGACTTGGAAACCAGAGAAAGAGGACACCTTGGTGGACAGAGGAAGTCAAAGAGAAAATAAGAGAGAAGAAAATGGCATGGAAACAATACTTAGGAGCTAAAAACACAACAGGACAAATGGAAAAATATAGAGAATATGTGATACTCAGAACAGAAGCAAAGAACAAAGTGCTAGCAGCAAAACAGAAGTCCTGGGAAGAATTTGGAGAAAAGCTAGAAAAAGATGCACAAGAAAACCAGAAATTGTTCTATAAGACCCTAAAGAACATGAGGAAGGAAAAACAATGCCCTCTCAAATTTATAAAGGACAAGCAAGGCAAATTGCTTACTGCCCCGAAGGAAGTAATGGAAAGATGGAAAGAATATTTCTCAGAACTCCTGGATGGTGAGCATGGTGAAGCAACAGAAATGATAACCACTAGCACAGAAGAGAAAACCAATGATGGTGAAGATGACATAAAGATGGAAGAACTGAGGGCAGCACTAGAGAAAATCAAGATGGGCAAAGCAGCAGGGCATGATGGTATAACACCAGGAATGGTTAAGTACATGGGAGCATCAGGCGACCTGTTACTCTTAAAGGTCCTACAGGCAGCATGGTGCAACAAGACCATACCAAAGGATTGGGAGATTGCCATCATAACACCAATTTTCAAAAAGGGTGACAATCGACAATGTGGAAACCATAGAGGCATATCCCTTCTCAGTGTCCCTGGTAAAATCTACTCTAGAATCCTAGAGCAGAGACTCCGACGCCTAGCTGAGCCACAATTGGATGGGGTCCAGTGCGGATTCCGAGCGGACCGAGGTACTCGAGACCTAGTCTTCACACTCAGACAGTTGAGTGAGGGGGCCCTTGAGTATGGGAGTGAGATCCGTCTTTGTTTCATGGATCTGGAAGGGGCGTTTGGCAGGGTCCCCTGGGGCAAACTTTGGGACTGTTTGGCAAGGGGGAATATTCCAGCGCCTCTGGTTCATGCTATACAGAGCTTCTGCAAGTCTTGCGGAAATTATGTGAGGACGGCAAACCATGGGTCAGAGGAGTTCAGGACCACCACTGGTGTGGGACAGGGTGATATCCTGTCACCTTATCTTTTCATACTCCTCATGGACGGTGTCATCAAGGCATGTAGGGAGAGAACGGGAAAGTGTTCAGTGGGGTGCTGGAAGATGGGACAGGTCTATATTTCGGAGCTGGCGTTTGCTGATGATGTTGCCCTGGTTGCTAAATCAGAGGCACATCTCCAATCCAGCTTGCAAGTCTGGAGGGAAGAGCTGGAGAGGAGAGGGATGGTCGTAGGCAGCTCTAGAACAGGGTCCATGGTGATATCACGAGAAGAAAGAAAACATCAGATTAAGTTGGGAGAACAGGTCCTGGAGCAGGTCGACCACTTTAAATATCTCGGAGCTATTATAGACCGAAAGGGAGGCATCAAAGAAGAGTTGGCCACTCGAAAAGCAGCGGCTGGGAGACTTTTTCAGGCCATAAATCGTGGATTCCTCAGCAAGAAAGAGGTTGGTAAGAAAACGAAGATGGCTGTATACCGCTCCACCTATGTCCCAGTTTTGACATATGGATGCGAGTCGTGGGCAATGACTACAACCCACAAAAGCCAGATCCAAACCTCAGAAATGAGGTATCTGAGGAAAGTGGTTGAAGTAACAAGAAGAGACATGGTCCGCAACCAGACGATACGTCAAGGCCTGAAATCCCATCCGCTGCAGACCCAAATAGAACAGTCCCAACTAAGATGGTTTGGCCATGTCTGCAGAATGGGAGAAGATCGGCTACCACGACAAGCATGGGAAACAAAGAGCCAGGGATCCAGACCTCCAGGACGACCCAGAGTTCGCTGGGAGGACAACATTAGACAATCTTTGAAGGACCGAGGACTAGAATGGAACCAGGCCAGGAAGAAGACAGCTGATAGAATGGTCTGGCGCTCTCTCTTCCAAACCTCTACACCTCACGGTAGAAGGGGAACGACTAAGTAAGTAAGTAAGATTCCTGGTTCCCTTTGTATTTGAATCAGGACACATATACATTCATGACAGCACTGAATACATATTGTTATTTGAAAAGTTATCAGTGACTCCTTTAAGATATCCTCGTAGAGTGTTTTATGTATGTGAGTGTCACAGTGTTGTCAAGTGTGGTGGAATAAATTAAATTGTTTATCTGTCTGTTGTTGTTATGACTTACACTTCATCATACACATACCCTAGACGTATAACGTAGTCATCACACTATTCCAGAATAATTCTGACTGAGGTATACATATGTGGCAGCAAGTAAGGTTATCTATAATACACTACTCTTATTAGATATAGATACCTTCACAGCTGATCTCAGTCAGTACACTAAGTCCCCTATAGATATTTATAACATCCCACTTTACCACAGAAACAAATCAAGATGTAACCCTTTTCCGCAAAACATGTTTGAAGCAAAAATCTATGTAAGGCCAATATGTTCGTTCTATAGTCACACAGTGGAAATGTATACACACACAGACAGCGCATTGCCTGCCAAGTAGTACATTTTATGACGTAACGGACTAGTGGTTTCAGTTTGACCAACGAGAGGGAGATGGAGTATTTATAGAAAAGTAGACATTGACAACTAATATGGAAAACATATGGAAATCATAATTACAGGGACCATGGCCATAAAATTTAGTTAGTTTAACTCTTACTATACGGGAGCTAAAACCGCGTTTTTACGCGCTAGTTTAGCTATCGTTACCGTCGCGCGCCACTTCACGGGGCGAGCCGTAAAATTGGTACTAAACCTGCGCCACTTCACGGGGCTTGCCGGATTGTAAGAGTTAATAGCATATCTTCTCCTGAGCAATAATATGTTTTAATATACAAAATCCTCCATGTAATAATCAAGATATTGACATAATACTAGATGTTCACGAACGGACTGACGAACAGACTCTCATGTTTGCATTCACTATTCATAACATTTTGGGGACGCGGTTTTGAAAAAGAGGCAAGAGAGGGGAAAGTGAAATGTGATTGGTTAGTAATAGGAGGATAGGAGAAATATTATTGGGTGGTCCAAACTAAATATATTTGTAGAGTGATATCCAAGACAGAATTACTAACAGACTGTGAAACACGCAGTTTGTTTGGAGTTTGGTTTTTTAAAATTTCAATTCGAAACGGGGCAACGCTGGCTTTCATTGGCCAGCCTCTTTTATAATATCCCAAGCTTCCAAGGCTTGTCACCATTTGTATAGAATCATTTCCAGACTCAGGACGTTGAGAATAGAAGTGTGACTTTGTTGTTAAAACTAAAACTAATAAAATAAAAAATAGTCACAGTCTAGCCAGCGGCAGAACTGAATGTGTGCCAGTCATCGTACCTGTGGTTTTATTTCATTGAATTGTGGTAAGGGGAATTGAATTATTGTTATGTATTATTTGAAAAGGCAAAAGTTTGATACTGCCAAGTGGGAAAGTGTATGACATGCCTAAAGAGACAGTTTGGGTATTCTCATTTGATTTATGTTTGAATATTGCATTGTTGTAATTAATAAGTATTGTAAGACCAAGATAGAATAGCAAGCCTCAGTGTTCGAGGAACACTTATTAACATGCCTAGAGCGTTTATATATATATATAGAAATAGAAGAAAAATCATATAGAAGGAGATGTACATACTCCTATTAAATTGTGTTTAAGAGAACTATGGAAAAATTACAGTGGCGTATCTGCCATATGGACCTGAGGTGTGGTCATAGTAGGATGTGAGTTCATATAATTTAGGGGCTGGTGCACTTTGTTTGCACACGAGGCTGACCCCAAAATCATATCATGTAGAGAGTAAGTGAAATATACACCAGATATGAAAAGACCAGGGTGTCTTTTATGTTGCAGGGTTTTATTTCCTGTTACCAGCCGGTGACAGGAAACCTAAAGTACTATAAGAAGACAGTAACGTCTCCAGTACAGCTTATTCTGTATATTATTATCAAGTGAATCTCTGAGAGCAGCAGTTCTTTGCAGAGACATACCATCGAGTTGAATCTTCACGTGGGAAATTAAAGGTGATGTGCCACAGTCTGGGCACTCTGACAATTTATCGGGAGTAAAATTGATTCCCTACAAATAAACTATAACTCTCAGGGGGATGATGACAACCACAGCTCCTCCAATAACTGAATCACATCAATACTTAGTGAATAATAGTCTGTGAAAACACTTGAAGGAACATTTTAAGATTAATACTATTATTGTTGGACCCAGAGTCCTTGTTTTTAGTTCACTATTAGTGTAACATATATTTTCTTCAGTTTTAAAGACCTGTCCAAAGAAAGAGAAGGACAGGCACAATAAAATTGTACAAAAAATATTCTAAATTCAAACTTAAACCACAGACTTATTAAGTTCCTTATAGTGAGTTATATTGTGTTGTTTTGATGTACCATCATTTCATTGCATACCCTAGACACTAGCCACATCAAACACCACACATTAGAAATAACATACAGCACCGTGTGAGATCTAGAGAGGTAGCGTTAGGTCCCTTGAGAATTCATCAACACCATCTATTAGACTCAAGGTCTTACATAGCTTGACCTCACACGGTTGACACATACATAACAACATTCATTATCTTTTACCATCATAACCTCTCCAGCAAAATTTAACTTTGCTACAGATGGTGAAGATGACATAAAGATGGAAGAACTGAAGGCAGCACTGGAGAAAATCAAGATGGGCAAAGCAGCAGGGCATGATGGTATAACACCAGAAATGGTTAAGTACATCAGGCGACCTATTACTCTTAAGGGTCCTACAGGCAGCGTGGTGCAACAAGCCCATGCTAAAGGATTGGGAGATTGCCATCATAACACACATTTTTAAAAAGGGTGATAATCGACAATGTGGAAACCATAGAGGCATATCCCTTCTCAGCGTCCCTGGTACAATCTACTCTAGAATCCTAGTGCAGAGACTCCGACGCCTAGGTGAGCGACAATTGGATGAGGTCCAATGCGGATTCCGAGTTTCTCCAGAAAGTAGCTTGGCAGTTCTAAATTTCTTCCTATAAAAATCTGAATTCTTTTCATAGCGAACCAGCAATGCATGTTTCAAGATTTCAAAATCTTCTTGTTCCTCTCTCTCAAGTTGTGTAAAAACGTCATAAGAAGCTCCTCTCAGCCCTTGTGATAACTTAAGGCTCCATTTCTCTTTCTCTAGGCCATAGGTAATAGCTAATCTCTCGTACCTACTTAAATAAGACTCAATATCATCTTCTTTCTCCACAAATAGATCCAAGTGAAAATTCATGGCTCCATTTGAGGCACCTTGACTTGCACTAATGTCAGAGGTAGTTGGGCTACTTCCATTTCCTGTAACATGTCCTTGACGTTCAAGCTCTTTCAGCCTCAATTCATGTTCCCTTTGCAACCTCTTTTCCTCTTTCTCAGCCTCCCTTTCAGCAACCTGTCTTCTTTCCTCAGCCTCTAGTTGTAATTTCTTAGCTTCCTTATCAGCTTCTATCTGTTTAGCCTCCCTATCAGCTTCTAGTTGTAATTTCTTAACTTCCTTATCAGCTTCTAGTTTCTTAGCTTTGGCTTCTATTTGTCTAGCCTCTCTATCAGCTTCTAGTTGTAATTTCTTAGCTTCAGCTTCCCTATCAGCTTCTATTTGTAATCTTTTAGCTTCAGCTTCTATTTGTAATCTTCTTTCGGTTTCCAACTTCTTATCTTCTCTTTCCATATACTTGTCACATTCAGTAGTGACATATTGAATAAGAGCCTCCCCACTTAACCCAAACTCTTTTGTCACCTGTACTGTAGCAGACCAAAACTTTGCCAAGTCTGCCATACTAATAGTTGCAGACACTCAATCACTACTATCAACAGACCAAAAACACACTTAATTAATATGAAACTAATTAATTATGAGACCACTGTCAGCTTATCCAGTCACCAAAATTTTGTTTAGTGTTTAATAGTACTTCACTGTGCTTTATTTAGCTTAAGTTTATTCTAACTTTTATTTTATTTTTAATTTTTACTCCTACTGCTTACTCAGAGGATGTAAGTAACTATTAAAAGACTGAATGTCTCAAAGAAAAGACCCCAGGGTAGTAAATGAAATCCCGGACTGAGACAACAGATGTCGCGAAAGGTTTTGATGTTATTTAAAGAATAAGATATCCTGGACATAAAGGTGTATCAGATGATACCAGGATAGTGCCAGATAAGAGTCTGGTCTTATCAGTAATACCCCCTTCTCTGAAGAGAGTAAGGGTGTATAGACACAAAGGTAGGGTCAAGCTATGTAAGTTCCCAGAGAAGATGGTGATGTAGTACTCTGAGTCCCTAACTGCTACCTCTCCTGATCTGCCTCTGTGATTATGGTATTTAATATGTTTCTGACTCTGCTAGGGGTAATTTATATAAATATATTCACCAACAAGAACTGTAATTCAACTTAAAGAATTTAAGAAAGTCTGCTGGTGAATATTTACAATTTAATTGAACAGTTACTCTTTTCTGTTTGAAAAGTATTAATATCAAATATTTTACAACATTAAATAAATAAGAACAGTTAAACAAAAATGTCTTTCTCTTGGGTTACAATGTCTTTCATCTTGTAGACAAAATAGCTGGCTTGATCATTCACTTGAAGGATTATTATTATGATTATTACAAGTTTATTGATACTCTATACTTGTTATGGTCATCACAAACTGGATGAAGTTATGTCTTTGGTGAGCATGGATAAGCTGCACAGTTGCCTTAAGCAACTTATCTTAGTCACTGCAGATGGCTCTCTTAGATGCTGGATAGAATCTTCAGAGGAAATCTCCAGCAGTTGCATACATTCTGACTGGCCTGCTATCACAGACTGGCACTGCATTTGTTGCAACGTTAGTAAGAGAAGCCTCTTCTGATTTGGAGACTTTTGGTTATAGGATTAAACCTGCAATGAATTCAAACGCAATCCCTGTATTTTTCTATCCTTATCCTCTATGACACAGAAGGGGACGATAGACAGTTTCTGATAAGCGTGCTATCAGATGCACAAGGTATAGTACAGTATCAACAATCATTTTAATTCAAAGTGATCACAATTTACTTCTACCTTCTTAACTATAAGTATTTTCCCATGATTCGTCTCCATACAATAGTTTGGTTGGGGGTAAAACTATTAAGTAATATGTCAAACGATACTGTGAATCAATCCCTTTCATTCTTCTTTATGATCCTGGTAGGTGTCTCATTCCATTCAAGAAATACTTCTTTAAATACATTTACCAACTTACAAATATAATTGACCATCTTTCTCAATATATTAATATTTCCGAAGGCTGGCTTTGCATCTCGAATTACACATGAGTCCGTAAGTTTCATCAGTACACACTGTCCATTCCTAACACATCTTATACATGTCGTATCGCACAGTTGGATTAATCAATATAATTACACACAATTATATATATATATATATATATATATATATATATATATATATATATATATATATATATATATATATATATATATATATATATATATATATATATATATTCGATCTTACCCTCAGGCACACACACAGACTAGCCCTCAATGGTTGATTAAGGTCTGCTAACAAGTGCAGAAGGCAAACGCTGGCATTTACATATGCTCTGCTTTCCCCGCTCTCTGTGTTTTTCAAATCGTGACTGACTGGAGTTTGTTAGGCAAGTCTATTTATAGTCTGACCTCGGACGTAAGAGATGGAATCCCCTAGGAATGCAATAACTATCCTAAAATGTGGGTACCGTTTTGCCTTTTGTACAATGTAGAAAAACTACTTTTTTAATTATCTTCGTTATTCCTGATGCGATTTTAGTCAATTAAAGTTTACCTTATACTTAGAATTAGGCTTTACATATCTATATAATAATCTTTTTGGTTACTACTTGCATTTTCTGTTATGCATAGTTTAAACAGCTAAACTTAGGCCAACCTGAAGCTTCGAATGCATTTAACCTAAGATTTCTCCGGTCCTAAAATAGTATTAGTAAAAGTATTACTACTTACGGTTAGAGTAACATCCCTAACATTGTTTTGATAACCTCTGCCAAGTGGTACTTCTTCTATACTGCTGTAGTAAAATTCCGAAGTTAATCATGTTACACAAATAGGATCTTGCCATCTTTATTTTTCCCAGCGATAGTAAACACAGGACCAAGAAAGCGTTTTCATTGGTCATTGTATTTTATCTTTTTACAATGTATGGCGCGCCGTAGGGCCAGAGTTATTAGAATTCGTGATGTGAAACAGACGTCATTTCACGACAATCACATCGTACAGAAGTACAGGAGAGGTCTGTCTAAAAACAATGACCTCAGCGCACCTGGAGCGGAGATTACTATTTTTTCTGTATCATCTGCTGGTCATATCAGTAATGGAGAATGGGCTGGGAATACACACGCAGTCAGTAACACAATGTGAACGACTGGAACGAATTCAAAATGAAGGATACATATAGTCCTGGGCTGTACTCGAGATACCCCCATTGAATGAATGCAGCACATGCTTGAATTGCTGCCAATTAGATCCAGATATGCAGTGGTCCAGATAAAAGCTTATATGCTAGTAACCACAGACTAAAGGCATCCCTTGCATAGGAAAGTAGCAGACATCATAGGAGCAAGAATAAAGAGTGGGATGTCGTGAATGGCGTAGGCAGAACCAACAGTGAGACAGGTGACCACAGTTGAAAATATATTCAAGGGAGATGGAGTAAGTCAGATGAGAACTGGACGAACTACCAGCAAGCCATCATCAGCCTTGGTAGAGAGTGCGTAACTTTGGCCAATAGGAGGGCAGAGCTGGAAATTGATCAGCTTATAAATGTTAATGCTCTGGATGATGATGCCATTGTGTACACTGATGGGTCTGTAATCCATAGTAATAAATCAAGGTGGGGCTTCTCTGCTATAGTAAAGAGTAGAACCGTCTCTGAACATAGCGGGGCTTACATGATAACAACCTCCAGCATGAGAATGGAGGTAGAGGCAGCTACTGCAGCCTTAAGGTGGCTGTCTGAAACGTCATTAACAAGGGCAGTTATTGTATCAGACTCACAATCCATGCTTCAGAAGATCCAAAGTGGATGGCTTCGGCATGAATGGAAAGCCTCTACAGAAGCCTCTACAGGAACTGGTGTGTATCTACTATCATGGTCATACAGGGGTACGCGGCACTGAAAGGAGCTGACATTCGTATCCATCGACAATTGCTAAGAGTTTGCCCTGAGTGCAATGCGATTCTGATTAACAATAGCAATAACATTCCAGACGGTGCGTTCTTAATTTTCTTGATTTTCTTATCCGCAATTAGCAATAAAATCCTCTTTATCTAATCCGCAGTAAGTGTGACTTGTGAACTAATAGACGGACAAGCATCGGGATCATCCATAGTGTGTATACTGGATACGAATAAGAGAGATAATAACAATAATTAATGATTCCCTGTTAGAGACTGACACTGAAATCAGACTGCTGGAATTCGGTTTCAAGCATAAAACTTTCAGATATGGACGTATGAGATGATAGATCAGGTATGTATACAACCAAATCGCTACAGGAACAATTAGCGTTTATTTCCATTCAACATTTGAGCACCTACGAGTTTGTCTGAAGCGCAATGATGTCGATTTTATTGTACATATTACTTATTTTCAACAGTACAACAGACAGTACAACATCAACAATTAATGGGTGACATGGTCTCACCTGGCGCTTACTGTTTAAGCAGAAAAGAATGGATTTTTCACTTACCCTGATGCCAAGGTTCGGTTGCGTAGGTCAATAGCGTTATTTTAGTTCGTATTAAGTTGCGAAAGTTTGTGAAAAGAGGCCAGAGAGACTCAACAGTCAGGAAACTGCCTTGCTAATCAGTGTAAAGGTCGTCAACCGGAGTTGTGATGGCTTTGCAATACAGAGAAAAGTGTAAGATGACGTTTGCGAAGTAATTAATGACAGTAATTAATACTGAGTGACAGGGCAAATCAAACTTCAGTTTTTGAATATTTAGAAAGATATTTCGTTGGACCCTATGTGACGTCCCTCTTCTTTTGGTAATGGTGGGTTTTGTAATGTAACCTCAAAAATTAAAAATGAACAAGAACAATAGGTCGCTGAAGGCAAAATAAACGTTACAGAAAAGTGGAAAGAAAACCAAATGTCTGAATGTCATTATGTGACACTATTTTGCCTGTTTCAATAAAATTTTGAATTGGCGACTGGCAAAAAATGTCTCGACTAAAATCAGTTGGATTTAAAGGCATTGTACTTGAGCACACAATACTGAGGTCGTATTTTTAAAAGTTAATCTTAGTACTAGTGTAGTATTTATTTTCATTTTAAATACATTTTTAAGAGACCTATTTTAAGAACTTACATAATTTCTTATGTAGACAATAGCGTCTGCTAAACACTTTTGCGTTCTGACTTCAGTGCTTGCATGTGCCTTCTAATAAGTAATATGTACATGAAAAATGCAGCTTAGCCTGAAATCATGGGTAAATGTTACATGCAACTGCCTGTGATCAGAACAGGTGGGGCAACGCCAAAGTTTTACAACGTTATGCCGAGATTGCGAGCGTAAATTATATTTTGGTATTAATTAAACACGGTGGATCTTTCAAAAACGTGTAACTCAGACACGTGTAAAATAAGAAATGGAAATATTTTAAAATCTAAGTAACACATAGCCTGGCAAACTGAAAAAGGACGTAGCCTAGCAAACATTAACTAAATCGTTACAATTTTTCTTTATAATTCATAATCATATTTTTACGCTTTCTTTTTCTGACATGGATTATGTTTTTAAATTATCAAATTTGGGCATGTCAGATTATACATCCTGTCATCGAAGATACTATTTGCTCTTCAGATTTATCCCGTTCCTACATTGGACTGACCATAGCTGCGGCCGCAGCTCAACTGTCTACTCTTCTGATTCTCATTTGCGGAAACTTTCCTGGAGACTGTAAAACGATACAGAAACCGACGCTGTATACATGCTCTTCTGTGGTGCTGCTTCTTGCAAGTTAGTATAATCGTATAATACCGTATATGTGGACATATGTCTTGACAGCTATCATGACTGCCATGCTGTTTATTATTTTCTTTTGCTGGCATTTGTTTGTATGTAATATAGATGAATGCACTTCTTTGTTAAGCCAACAACAATAAAACAGCATTACTGAGATTTATTTTGACTTCAATCTAAGCCGGAGGTCCATCAAAACTTCAGCATGTAGTGGCATTTGGCTTGGTTCATATCAAGCACGAAAAAAAAAAATATATATATATATATATATATAGAATTGTTATTCTGCGGAATGACATGCTGCGCACTAGATATTAAACAAAACGTAGTTGTTGACATACACCTCCAAAAAAATTGAAGAAAACTGAATAAAATGTCATGAAGAACTAACACTTTCAAATTGTTATTTGTATGTGTATGTATTATAACAAGTTAACCCGTTTATGAAAAATACTTTTCACAGAAAAAGAAAGCCACATGGTATAAGTACATTTGACACGAGACTGCAGTTGTTATACGCATAATATCAAGGGGAACAACACTACTAACGAAATGCAGTATGTCTAATGTTTGTTGTTTCCCTTTCATCCATTAGCTGTGGCTGGTATCGCAGGTGGTGTGTGCTTCATTGCAGCAAGGGAGGTGGAGGAAACTGAGATGCTCAAATACTCGGGGCTAGTCACAGACTACGGCTGGTCGTTTATGTTGGACTGGATCAGCAACGGCCTGTGCTTAATAGCTGGGTTTATCATTTTGTGTTTGCTAAAGTTTTCTTATCAGGAGGTGAAAAATCCTAACAAGTATTTTTACGGCTCGTGATGACACACAGACAGACTGTTAAAAACGTTACATGCCATATCTATGCAAAATGTCCGAATATGCCTCTAACTTAACATATGTGTATAATTTGCATACGTGTACTGCACAACACTCATGGTTTTCATCAATTCATTAAAACATAGACAACACAAATCAGCAGAAGAGAGAGTGTGTGTGTGTGTGAGGGAGGGAGAGGGGTCATCTTATTAATCCAGCAGCCTAATACATTTTTTTCTGTTTATTATATGTGTTGAGTGTTTATTACTCATGGCTTACAGCTCCATTAAACGGGAGATATGTAAGTCAGCAGTTGAAATGTACGTCATCAAATTTCAAGAGCTTCCTACATGATTTTTGTAACATTTTTTGTTACATTTTCAACACTCAGTATACAAGTATGCAATGTTTCATTAAAACAGAGACTATGAAGATCGTAAGCACTAAGCCAGATCATCTAAGTGTCAACATAATAAAAGATGTTAGCATTTTTATAGAGGCTGTTAGAATTTTTACAAAGACTGGAAGTCTTGACAGACAATTAGAAATATCCAATACCATAATTCCATACGGTCGGTCGATTGGTCGGTCAGCCACATTTTGAACACCGTCATTTGCGCACTTTTTCTATTTTCGACCGCAGCTAAGGGCAAGTCTGTGGTTTAAAGTTAGACAATAATAGTATTGTTTCCCCTTATATATACCGGTACTCTCCCGAAAGTAGAAAAAGTGCGCAAATGAAGGTGTGCATGAACAGTTTGATTATGGAAAGAAGTCAACAACACAATTGATAAACAGTACATGAACTGGAGTTTCGTCAAACTTCAAACGTTGTTTTCAGAGGCAGTGAGTCGACCATGGCTTCTCAGAGGCAGTAAGTCGACCAGGGCAAGATTTTAAAAGATGCACGAACAATTACGAGATATGTTGTCATACAAGAAATGTTAGTTATTTAGTCAATTTACGGTCCATTAGATCATTAGATCATTACTCCATGTCTTCATATTTAATACATCCATATAATTTTCACTACAAATATCTAATGACGGTCCCTCTGTCTTTGGCTGATGCAGGTCGACTTGCCCAGAATCGTGATGCGTTCAGAGCAGCTGTAATGGAGACAACGTTCTGGAAAGAATACGTCACATGATGATGATATAATTTTCACTACAAATATCTAATGACGGTCGCCTGCAATGAAATGACCACAGTCGTGATAGTAAAAAAAAAAAGGTAAAGGAACCCGTTACACGCCCATTGAGGCATATTGGGAATATGGTGTTAGGCCCATATTATCTTGACCGACGGCACACGAGGGGTGATGTGGTTGGCATCACGCCGGCCGCCTTAACCTTCCCAGAGTTGCTCTGGTACCCATTTGGGGCTGGGTCGACCCAGGAGCCGTTTGTGGCCTAAAAAATTCCCGCCTCATCTGGGGATCGAACCATAGACCACTGCGCTAGGAAGCCAGTGCAGTAGTGATAGTACCGTCTGTAATACATGTAACAGAAACAACACAGTATAATTAATAACCTGTCAGTGTTGACGTGTTATTGTTAGTTAGTACATAATGTCTTTGACGTTAGCTGGTAGGTGGGCCCATTACTCAAAGACACGTGCAACAGCTGAGTATCATTCAAAAATAGTATTCATTATCAAGTGCCACCTAAACTAAAACATTAGGAACGAGGAAGACCACCATTTAATTAAGGAGGACTAAAGTATGGAATAGAAATGATTTATGAACACACACGTTTCTCGTAAACATGAATAAACATACACATACACACACAAACATCCAAACATACTCAAGACTCTTCTTCAACGCTTAACAGCAACAGGGGAAAGAAAAGACCCTGCAAAGATTCCTGCGACCGTTCTTTTTTATCAGAAATACTCATTCATCGATCTATGTCGTCTTTACTTTTAACCTTTAACACTAGTGATATCATTATTTTTTGCCAAAGATAACCTAATAATTTTTCATACAAATAACAAGCTTATATTTACATACAGTTAATGAGACATAAATATAGTTTTAAATTGAAATATGTAAGTTCTTCGTTTAGCAGGAAAATAAGTAACATGATCAAATTCTGGCACTTTTATAAACCTGTAAGAAAAATGTATTTTGCATTGGCCGACGAAAAATTGTAAAAATAAAATGTAGACAAGGTCTGTCTATAGAAAGTGAATAATAAATAAAGTGCCTTGATTACACCCGTGTGTTACCGGAGCCCGAAAGGGGTGCACAGAAAAGTAACGATGCAACTCATAAGAAGCGACTAACAAGGGTTGGCATGCTACCGGCTGCCCAATCCTGTAGAAAAGTTAAAAACTTCAACAGTGCCAGTTAAACAATAGATGATAAGAAGACGCTGGTGACAGAAATACACTGGGAAAACCTGTTGATAGCATGGCCAGAAAGTCCTTGTTCTTGAATCCCCAGGGAGACGGACGAATAGAGGCAGGCAGAAGAATAGATAAAGAAGAGAACTAAAGACGAATGAAAGATTATGTGGATGACTCGGAAAGAACTAGAGCTCATGGCACGTGACAGGAGGACTTCTATGTGCTTGTTGTAGAGCTATGTTGCTTGTGGAGCTAAACGGTGCTGGTGATGATGTAGTAAGGTTTGTAAGGAAACTTAATAGGTGACAATTTCAAGGAAAACACCAAAATACCCACATAGCTTGACAATGTCTTATAATTTCATGAAAAGAAACCGCATGGTAGGAGCCTGCACCCTACCGGGCTTGTCAATCGGATGGCGTATGGTTACTTGTGAATACTGAATATATAGCCGTGGCTGAAAACAGGTAGTTGTTACTGAAGGCAAGCTGTGATAGTTGTGAGTGGCAGGTGCCTGTATAAAATACCTTTGAAGCTTTATGGTGTGACTACCGGCGAAATGGGGGCGCCGTAGCCTCCCCTTCCCCACAGCTTTGTGGGTTACACTTTGTAGTAAAAAGCAACAGAGACTTCCGTACACAAATCGATGGACTACAATGAGACACCACCGTCGTATTGCCCTTGTTCAGTTATGAATTGAAACAACTTCCATTAAAAGGAAAAGGACAAGAAGGGCGTTCCAGAGAAACTACCTCGTCAAGTAAGGAGCATAATGTGCTACAGGTGAAAGACGGCCGTCATTAAGCTACTTTCAGCAAAATTAAAATTAAAGATACCTTAGCCATTGAGGCTTGAAATATCAGTATGCTAACGCAGAAGGATACATTAGATAACTACAAGAGTGGCGTTGAAAGGACGAATGTAAATTTTATTAGGATTATCTGAGATGTGATATATCGGATATGTCAAAACAGGTGAAATATATTGCAGAATAATTTATTTCAAATGAAATATACTTGATAGGAGAGCAGGCTTTTTGAGATGCAGAAAGAAAAAGAACATTAAAGAAATGTTGGGTTGTATCTCATTAGTTAAATGGAATGGTAGACAACTGTATATTGATTGTAAGCAAATATTCGCAACAGCAGATAGTACCTGACAAGACATTAACACATTCTACAATGAAATTATGTTTATACCTATGTATGTATATATATATATATATATATTATATATATATATATATATATATATATATATATATATATATATATATATATATATATATATATATATATATATATATATATATATATATATATATATATATATATATCTTGAGGACTCTTTCGCGGCTTGCAGACATGTGAATGGTTGCAAACATTGGCATGCCTGCACCACGGAACTCCTCAATTGAATAAGACCAGAAATCGCGCAAATCGATGTATGACGCGTCTAGCCTAGTTACATTCTAGTCTATGTGTGGCCATTGAGCCTAACGGCAGTGTTGGAATATGTGGTAAAACCACTTAAGGATCGTGTTTGAATATGTGGCACAGCCACTGATTATATATATATGTGGAACGGTAGATCCACTGGAAAGTGTAAGATAGCGTAATGATCCGTATCAAAGTTGATTATAGGACCATGTAGAGTCCGTATTGGAATTGCGAACAGAGCAGATTACGTTCACCTTAAACTTATATATACGGCAGGTAAAGCCGGGCGATGCAAGCCAAAAAAACGTTGAATAATTATACATAGACAGGATCTATAGATTTACAGATAATGTACTCACTAGTATTGTGAAGGGATAATAATTCTAAGGATCGGATTCGTTAAGAGTTGGTTGCACACTCTATTACGCTATAAACTTAACGGTTAACCCAGACGAGCTATGTCTGTGAGAGGAACAATTGTGTAGAGTTTAGAACTATGATGAAGCCAAGTTAAATGTGTGAAATGTTGTTGCACCATTGTGTAAAAGTATATATTAAATTGTTCAGTCGTCAACGGAACTTGTTAGTTGCCTGAATTATACAAGTTCTCACTCTGTGCTGTGACTGTCATTAATCCTTGCAAGGTCAGTCCAGATGATCACAGGTATTTTCTAAGACTAACTATAATCTAACCAACACTGTGGAAGAATTAATACGATAACGACACTGAATATAACAATAATTTAATCACACCACAATGGCTTAAAAACTGCACTCGAACTAGAAAACTGGAATTAGAATAGATGAATTATAATATCTGAAATATTGACAAGCAACCCAATAAACTCACGTCCAACGGTGCTGAATCTTTTAATAACATCTAGCAAGAAAAGATACAGCGGGAGACCGTAACATACTGGTGTCAAGAAGTGTTCGGACAATTTTCAGAATTCATCTTTTCCGTTACCCAATTGAACGAACTAATGTTCATGAATCAGGCTTCAAGTTGGGAAAATTCTAGTGGAAACAACTTCAAGATCAATTCAGTTCGTCACAGGCAAAGTAACAGTGGAAATTGAACAGTTCAAGAAAGTCTCATTCAAGACGCAAGTCCAAGCTGGCAACTCAAATTTACACATCAAGTTACGAAGGTCAAGGTCGAGTCTTCACTCCGATTAACGGTCGCTGAGTCGCTGAATCAAATCGATCGAATGTCATTCAATTTTTGATCCTGAACGAGCACATAGAACCAGAAAGACAATCCATACACTTGTTAAACCTCCAGAGCAACCGGGGAAGTATTTCAACAGAATTTCTTTCAATATCACGTTTGAAAATCTTCGTTCAACCGGTCAAGTCTGCTTCTCTGTGAAAACAAGTCTGAACAGCTGGGAGCATTTTGTTTATTTTGAGGATCACTATGGCATGACCACATGAAGATAAGTTCTTGTCTAAATTAGAGCTTTCGACTAGATTGTGTTGTCCAGTTGGCTAGCTTTGGTCTTCAATTCTTCCTCCACTGTCACTTGTCTGTCTTACTTTGCAGTCCTAGTTTTTATCATTACGTGTTTACTATCAATGTATTTTATGTAACTTCGCGGGAGGATGGATAGGGCTTATCATTGCTTCTATATTCCTTTGGAAGATTTAAGCAATTTTAACGACTTTTAGGGATAATTGCTTATATTTGCTTACTGAGGATCTAACTGATTATTAATTTTTCTTTTGAGTTAGGAAATAAATGTTTCTTCAGTAAGCCATATAACCACTTTGCTTGTGCTAGTTGTGATGTCAAGTGCCTACGTCATTTAATTTAAATAAATTAATTTCCGTTTTGTGTCACTATTTTATTCGTTTGTGATCTAAACATCTCTCTGTCTCAATGTTAGTTTAGGACGACTTGTATCGTAAATTATTGTAATGTTACTTTAAACATTTTATTTCTCTAATTATTAGGTCTAGTACTTACTTAGTTTCTTTTTATCTGTTTCATTGCGTCGTATAAGTGAATATATCATTTCATTTGCTTGTTCCATCCATTGTTTATCGTCACCTGTTCTTGTCGCTGGCTATAGTAAATATCATAGTTAATTTGAATTAATTAAGCTCATATATTCATAGTATATTTACTGACAAATAATATACTATTATAAGGTATTGAGAAACTTATAACCTTATAACCATGTCTGCCATTGAGTATTTTCTCAGGCAAGGAAAGAAGTCTGGTTTACAGGGACCATCTCTTCAGGACTTTATTATGAAAAATCTGAAGGAGGTAGAAATGGAAGAAGGAGGTGATCAGTCCTCAATTGAAGAAGAATGGTATTGGAAGGAAAATAGATTATTGAGAATCATTGATGATAGGGAAAGATTGATTGATGAGTTATTTGATGAGGTGAAAGCATTAAAATCACAATTAGATGTAGATGGATCTAATTTTCAATCATTAACAGTTGATTTTTCAAAATGTAAGGAGTCATTAGATACTGCCTTGAGGGAGAATAAAGCTTTGAACTCTGAGATTTTGGTACTGCAAGATAACACTGCAGCATGTCAGAATAAAAGTTCCAGAATCAGTGATGACTGTTCTGATAAGGGTACTGATTTGAATGATAAGTTTTGTAAAGGAAAAGAGGCTTTGGAGGCCAGAATTCAATCACAAGTTGCTCAAATTAAGGGTCTTGTTCGTGATATGTCGAAATTGAGACTCGAGTTGAAAGAGAAGAAGTATAAAGAACAATCTCTTACTCATGAGTTGGTTACTGTGAAAGCAGAATATGAGAATTTTAAACATAAGACCAATGAGACCAAGACTTATGTAGATTCAGAGTCTGATATATTATGTGTTCTAAGAAAAGAAAACTCTGAACTCAGAGATAATATTAAACGACTAAGTGAGAAAAACAGTAAGTTACAACTTAGCAAGTCAGAACTTAGTAAACCTACTCCTTATGTGGAATTAGGAAATTTAAAACATGAGATCAGGTATGACAATGATAAGGAAAAAGCTCTTACCAGTGAACTGGAACAATTAAAGATAGACTATGAGAATTTCAAAGTTGAGGCCCAGAAACGTGTAGATTCCAAGATGTTTCAGATTGTTGGTCTATTAGATGAGAATGAAGATCTATTACAACAGCTTGAGGAGAAACAAATAGGATTGCCCGAGAAGGTTGCTGATCTTAAGGAAAGCCATTATAACTCTATTGAAGGACTACAACTTGAACTTCAACAAGAAAAGGCAAAGAATATGGAGATTGTCAGTAGACACTCTATGGAAATTGAACAACTGACTAATACTGCTGCTGCAGAACATAAAGTAAAAGATTTAGAGATTAGTAAATTACATCGAAGGGTGGATGTTTTATTAGATATCTTATCACAGGAACATGTATTGCCATCAGATGGCATTGATTTGGGTATGAAATTGGGTTACCGTGATATTTCACCACACCCAAACGACTTTCTGCAGAAGCATAGCATTTCAAATGCTAAACTTAGTGATGATACAGATCGCTCTCATAAGAGTGATATCCGACTTCCAGCATTCAATGCTAAGATTCATTTACAACGACGGGATAGTCGATCATTCAGAGGAAAATATAACTTTCCTCGTCAGGATTCTTATGTCAGGGTTTCCTGTCATAACCGTTCTGATTTTCATGATGGTAGATCTTGGCGTAAGGCCAATGCTAGGTATGTCACTGTGGGAAAAAGTCCACCACATGGGAATAATAATGGTAAACAAAACACCCTTACGGGATGTGAACAGATGAAGTTCCATGAGACCAAACTTCATGATGATATTTGTTATTGTTATAGTCATGAGGATCATATTGTTGGTAAAACAGCTGTTGATGGGAAATATACGACATCTCAGGGTGACACTCCTCAGCTACCACATGAGACATCTACTAATGTGGAGGATGTCGTTCATACTGTTTCTATTTATTTTGATAGGAATCGCTATGAACAGCTTTGTCTTCAAAATACAGTCAATGCTGATGGTAGGGAGGCATCGACTGTACCTTCCGGTCGGTCCGTCATGTCATGCTCAGATACGACAGGTCGGATTGACAATCATCGGGCTACACCCGATGGTGATGAGCTGCAACATGTGAAATCTGCTCATTTGGAAGATGTTGATCATCATATTGGTTCCATTTATTTTGATGAGAATCTCTATACACAATTTTGTCTTCAAAAGACATTTAATACTGATGTTGTGGAGACATCGACTGAATCTTCCGAGCATCCTGTCATGACATGCTCAGACGTGACTAATAGTATTGGTCATCATCACATGAGTAAACAGCACGCTCATGGTACGACTACTCTTAAGAGTATGAATGATGTTGTCAAAGGTGACATAAAATTTACTAAAAAGAGTCATGATGCCGGACGAGGAGTTATTGATAATCATACTCGTTGTGATGATCACAAGGATAACCATGATCGTCCAGCTCTTACGACATGCAAGGAACGAGATATACATAGCCATACCTCTGTGCGCGTGACTCGCACGACACATGATAGATTCAATGATTCTCGGGCTCAGTTCAGACCTGGCCGAGATCATATTTCATTGAATCGCACTGTTTTAGTGCGCAATTTACCTTCAGATGCAACTTGGTATGCGCTCAGGAGATTTTTCCAGCGTATCGGATATGTTGAATTTGTTCGTATGTTCGAACTTCAACATTCTTCTCACCAACTTGCATTTGTTCGTTTTGCTCGTTATTGCGATGCTCGCAGAGCGGTGAAATTCAAAAATGGTTCTCGTTTTGCACACCATTACTTAGACGTGCAACTCGCACGCAATTCTACACCACGCACTTTATAGTTGCGTTGGATTATCTATTTTCTTCTGTCTTTGGATGTTTTGTTCTTCTCTACATCCATAGTTTAGTGTGCTATTTCTTATATTTGTTCGCACATGATAATTTTCTTTTGTTAATATCGACGTTATTTTAGAGGATAATAATAATAATAATAATAGCCCCTTCAGTCATAACTGACTATGGGAATGCGCCCCTGAGGTGACAGCCCTCAGCTGCTTTTTTTCCTGGTGCTCCTTTCGACGTTTTCTCCTCACCTCTGCTTCCTGTGTGAGCCTCTCTTCGCCCAATCTGAGGTGGCGCCGTAGATAACATCGCCACTTAGTGCGATCGGCAGCTTCATCATCCCAGGATACTTGCTTCAATTATGTCTGTCATCAGTAATACTTGCATTATTTGTGCTGACTTCACTGATTTCTATATTTTTGTCTTTATTACTGTAGGCAACTATGATTCGTTGCGTAAGTTCATTCACTTTAGGTGTTCGAATAACATGATAATTGCAAGTACTTTTATTAGAATGAATACAAGCGCATGATGTGCCGCCTTTGTGGCGATCGAAAAAATGTCATCACATACATCGATGACATCTGTCTATTTCACAACACATGGGAAGACCATATTACTGGTTTATCTTCTCTTCTTCTTACACATCGACAACATGGTTTGACTGTAAGACCTTCTAAGGTCCAGATAGGTTGTCAGGAGATTACTTTTCTTGGTCACCGCATAGGTAACCATAGATTACACCCTGATGACAATACAGTCAAGCGTATACTGGAGATTGCCACTCCATCATCTAAAAAAATAAGTAAGAAGTTTACTCGGGCTTGTTAACTATTACCATAAATTTATACCACGCTTCGCACAGATTTCTGCTCCTTTGTCCGGATTGTTGGCCAAAGGTAGTCCAAAAAAAATATTATGGACACCGCAGTGCGAAGATGCTCTGATTATGATGAAGAATTTATTTAAGAATCCTCCTATACTGTTATTGCCAAACATACATTTACCGTTCTTGATTCAAACAGATGAATACAGTTCCGAAATTGCATGATGTTTACTTCAATGCTATGAAGGGATACTCCATCCATGCTTGTTTGTCTCACGCAAGCTTACTCCAGCAGAACAAAAGTACACAACAGGAGAGCGCGAACTGCTCGCGGTGGTGTAGTGCTTGGAAAAACTATCTAAGTACTTGATAGGGAGAAAGTTCTTTATCTACACAGACCACAGTCCGCTCACGTTTATCACTTCGAGAACTATGAAAAACGCAAGAATTCACGGGTGGTTTCTTTTACTACAAGAATTCGCCTTTTCAATAATTCCGATTTCAGGAACTGATAATAACCTCGCGGACTTGCTATCAAGAAATTTTACGTCACAGGATTGAGATAACTTTCTTGTCTTGATGTTGACAAGAGACATAATTTTATAATTATTATGTCTAATTAGGAATATTAATTTCATTATTTCATTTTGACGTTAGATAACATGCATAGATTGTAGTCGGGCACATCTTCACCACCACTCTCTCACGTGCCACGAGTGTCACGTTTGGGAGCGGGGGGGATGATGTTGAGGACTGTTTCGCGGCTTGCAGACATGTGAATGGTTGCAAACATTGGCATGCCTGCACCACGGAACTCCTCAATTGAATAAGACCAGAAATCGCGCAAATCGATGTATGACGCGTCTAGCCTAGTTACATTCTAGTCTATGTGTGGCCATTGAGCCTAACGGCAGTGTTGGAATATGTGGTAAAACCACTTAAGGATCGTGTTTGAATATGTGGCACAGCCACTGATTATATATATATGTGGAACGGTAGATCCACTGGAAAGTGTAAGATAGCGTAATGATCCGTATCAAAGTTGATTATAGGACCATGTAGAGTCCGTATTGGAATTGCGAACAGAGCAGATTACGTTCACCTTAAACTTATATATACGGCAGGTAAAGCCGGGCGATGCAAGCCAAAAAAACGTTGAATAATTATACATAGACAGGATCTATAAATTTACAGATAATGTACTCACTAGTATTGTGAAGGGATAATAATTCTAAGGATCGGATTCGGTAAGAGTTGGTTGCACACTCTATTACGCTATAAACTTAACGGTTAACCCAGACGAGCTATGTCTGTGAGAGGAACAATTGTGTAGAGTTTAGAACTATGATGAAGCCAAGTTAAATGTGTGAAATGTTGTTGCACCATTGTGTAAAAGTATATATTAAATTGTTCAGTCGTCAACGGAACTTGTTAGTTGCCTGAATTATACAAGTTCTCACTCTGTGCTGTGACTGTCATTAATCCTTGCAAGGTCAGTCCAGATGATCACAGGTATTTTCTAGGACTAACTATAATCTAACCAACACTGTGGAAGAATTAATACGATAACGACACTGAATATAACAATAATTTAATCACACCACAATGGCTTAAAAACTGCACTCGAACTAGAAAACTGGAATTAGAATAGATGAATTATAATATCTGAAATATTGACAAGCAACCCAATAAACTCACGTCCAACGGTGCTGAATCTTTTAATAACATCTAGCAAGAAAAGATACAGCGGGAGACCGTAACATACATTGCTGCGCATGTTTCGTATTTTTGTATGCACGTTTATGTGCCCATACCTATATATATATATATATATATATATATATATATATATATATATATATATATTATATATATATATATATATATATTATATATATATATATATATATATATATATATATATATATATATATATATATATATGCATATACATACATAGGTATGGGCACATAAACGTGCATACAAAAATATGAAACATGCGCAGCAATGTACCAATACAAATACATGTATGATCACAGGCAATAACAAATTTATTCTTCTCAGAATTAGACATGTTGCGTCATACTTGGGGCGCAAAGGTTGGTAATGAACGAACGAAAAAGTAGCAGATGTGACTGGTGGTTATTGCCTGAGAGGAAGAATGACAAAGCGACAAACTGACAGAGCCAGAAAACTACAAACAGCCATAGCCGCTTTAACTCTTGTCACTTAGGGCGCAAAATTGAGTGATTGAAAATATAGATATGACGCTTACTTACTTAGTCGTTCCCCTTCTACCGTGAGGTGAAGAGGTTAGATATGACGCAACATGTCTAATTCTGAGAAGAATAAATTTGTTATTGCCTGTGATCATACATGTATTTGTATTGGTACATTGCTGCGCATGTTTCATATTTTTGTATGCACGTTTATGTGCCCATACCTATGTATGTATATGCATATATATATATATATATATATATATATATATATAATATATATATATATATATATATATATATATATATATATATATATATATATATATATATATATATATATATATATATATATACTGAAGCACATTAAAAACGCACCACCTGTATAATCCAGGAACAGAGTGTGCAATGTAAATATAAGTGTTTACAAGTTTACATATTTGGAATCTTTATTTATTTTCCTATGAATCCATGCTGGTCATTAATTTGTACATTTGATTGTTATGAAATTCATTGCATTCTGTGCAGGCAAGGGAGAAAACCAAAAATGCAAACAATAAAAAAATTCATTCACACTATCCTCAGTATCTGTTATGTCCACCGTGTGCTTGCAAACAAGCTTGGCAGCGGCTCCGCATGGAACGCACAAGTCTTTGAAGGAAATTCCGGGGAATAAAGTCCCATTCACGTGTAAAAGCAGCTTCGAGCTGTTGCAGATTAGCTGGAGAACCTTGCCTGTAGACTCTGCGTCCAAGCTCGACCCACAGATGTTCTATAAGGGACATGTCTGGTGATAGGATAGGCCAATCAATCGTCACAATGTTCTGCTGCTGTAGATATTGCAGCGTAATGCATGCGGTGTGCGCACGTGCGTTATCCTGCTGGAGAAGCTGCAAGTCTGGATAATTTGTGAACGAAGGAGCAACCAATGCATCCAGAACCTCATCTCGATATGTCACAGCATTAACATTTCCACGGAAGACGTGAAGAGGCAAGCGATAGTGAAAACTGAATCTTCCCAAAATGTGAATACTGCCACCTCCAAATCGGATGTGCTGACGAACACAGCAATCTGCAAAGCGCTCTCCACACCGTCGCCAAATCCGCATACGTCCATTAGCAAAGGATATGTTGAGTCTGCTCTCGTCTGTGAATAGGACAGCATTCCACTGCAGTCTAGTCCATCTGACATGTGGCTCTGCCCATTGCAGGCGCTGCTGACGATGTCTGTGAGTCAAGTTTGGCCCAACATAAGGTCGTCTTGCAGTAAGGCCTGTATCTCTGAGTCGTCGTATGACTGTCATTCGAGAGACTTGCCCACGTCTACCCACTATTGCTCTTGCTGTTTGACTTGCCGGGAGAGAACGATTCCTTAGGTGACTCAGCACAATATGACGATCTTGCGCAGGGGTAGTAACTCGTGGTTGGCCACTTCGAAGTCTATCCCGGGCACTGCCAGTGGTTCCGTAACGTTCATTGAGACGTACAATAGTGCTGTGGTGGCAATTCATCTTTCTGGCAATGGCCCGCGAGCTCATTCCGGTCTCCAACATACCAATGGCTCGTTGACGGTCGTTTTCAGATAGTCGTGGCATTTCAAGCACATGTACTTGGTGTTTTGTCTCAACGGCCTTTTTATACCGAGTATACTGCCACAACGCGTACACATTTTCAGGGCCATAGCTGTTGGGAATCGTGTTGCACGTGTAACTTTCATTGTTTTCATGTAGTCTGTACACAAACCCGTGGGTTGAATCATGCACTTTCCATTCCAGCAGCCATTCGCTCTCTCCCTCATGACAAACACGGGGAAAATCCATTCCCACACTTTTTTTCCCCAGCTTCTCGGCATCAGTATATATAATAGTGGTGCGTTTTTAATGTGCTTCAGTATATATATATATATATATATATATATATATATATATATATATATATATATATGTATATATATATATATATATATATATATATATATATATATATATATATATACTTTTTTTTTTTTTAATCTTGTACCTTCTTTTGATTTCACGCAGCTTGTGGGCTGTTTCCAGGCCCTGTGCTAGGGTATTTGACACTGTAGCACAGGGCCTGGAAACAGCCCACAGGCTGCGTGAAATCAAAAGAAGGTACAAGATTAAAAAGTCAAATGAACGTTAAAGATAAGATGGTCAAAATACATAAATGAGATCTCCGGTGAAGACAGGTAAAAATTACGCATTCCAGACAATAGTGCCCAGACCACCAAAACTCGTGGCAAAAATTGAAGACTTCATTTACCACATGGATTTTCCACCAATGGAACATCACAAAACAATTCACGGGTAACAGGATCAGAGCAGAGAATAGGCAGATGACGAAATATTTTTTTTTTCACCATCAAGCAGTGAGGATGAACAGTTAAACATGTATGAGTCTGCTGAATGTAACAGTACGCTTCGCAATGAATGCCATCTGACGAGTGACAGGGCACGAAGAGGTCAGCTGATGTCGGTGGCAAGTAAGGACGCCACGTCATTGGTATTTCGTGGAAGGAAAAGGTGACAAATGTCGAGGAGATGTCACGTGCTGGCCTTCAGAGCATGTATACACTGCTAATACGGCGAAGACTACGTTAGCTTGGCCATGTCCACAGCATAGAAGATGGTAGCATCCTAAAGACATTTTTTTTACATACAACTGATATATGGCAAAAGAACAGCCAGTCGACCGCAGCTAAGGTTCAAAGATGTGTGCAAAATAGAAGACTCTGGACGTAAAGTGTTATCAACATGCAGTTCGGATATGGTGTATATCTTTACACAAACAACCTACCATGGAAGCACTGCCTGTTTGTGCCGCACGTCGCACTTAAACTAGAGATCTTTCGAGACCTCGAGGACACAGTGCTGATAGAGACCTTAGAAAATATTCGAGGTCTTCATTTCGGGGAAAATATAGCTTCCCTCGGTACCGCTCTCCGTTACAAGGATATCACAGATGTGATAACAGTTAATATAACTGTGATTCCTGGCGCCGTTCTCCGTTACAAGGATACCACAGATATGATAACAGTTAATATAACTGTTGTTCCTGGCGCCGCTCTCCGTTAAAAGGATATCACAGATATGATAACAGTTAATATAACTGTGGTTCCTGGCGCCGCTCTCCGTTACAAGGATATCACAGATATGATAACAGTTAATATAACTGTGGTTCCTGGCGCCGTTCTCCGTTACAAGGATATCACAGATATGATAACAGTTAATATAACTGTGGTTCCTGGCGCCGCTCTCCGTTACAAGGATATCACAGATATGATAACAGTTAATATAACTGTGGTTCCTGGCGCCGTTCTCCGTTACAAGGATATCACAGATATGATACAGTTAATATAACTGTGGTTCATGGCGCCGTTCTTCGTTACAAGGATATCACAGATATGATAACAGTTAATATAACTGTGGTTCCTGGCGCCGTTCTCCGTTACAAGGATATCACAGATATGATAACAGTTAATATAACTGTGTGTGGTGGGTTTTGATGTTATTAAGTATGGTTGCTATGTTTACTTAGTGTACTGAATGAGGTCAGCTGTGAAGGTCCCTGAAGATAATAGTTTATGTGAATTTACAGAGTACCTTGCTGCTACCACCTACGACCTCAATCAGACTTATTCTTGACTAGTATGTCTGATAGCTACGTCTAATGTCTAGGGTAAAGAAATGTGGTGTGCTGGTAATAAAATACACAAACACACACACATAAACACTAATATTAATCTCTATAATCAAGTCAATTAACACTGTGTTTAAATTTATAAATTACAATTTTTTTTCAAATTTATTTTGTCCTGAACCAAGATTTTTCTTATGGTCAGGACTTTTAAATCAATATGAATCAATTTCAATAGAAGTACATATAATCGAGTAAACACATGAAAGACTTGTACATATACATAATTTAAATTTGCTAATATTGGTACTAAAACTAAAAGTCTTTAGGAACTAGTGCTGGATGACGGGTCGGGGTATTTACATCATACCCAGTCTTTAGTTAACAGTGTTCATTTGCTCTTTAAACAGGATTAATGGTGGAAAAGTTTCTTAATACACAATGGAGTTTAAATTTTATTATATTCGTTGATGAATTTCAGCAGGCCAGGTCTTTAATACTTATCTGGCCTGTGACGATTGAAGAAAGTTGTTCCTTAGGCCCACTCCTCACATGCTCTGAGGTAGTATGGTAAGCATCTCATTTCGTACAGTGTTGTACTCTTCAGAACATCTGGCACTAGCACAGTGCCAGACAAAGAAACTCTGAAACCACAAAATTAGGCTAGATAAATAGATGTGCTTTCAACTATTAACCTCACGGGGAGTTTTTTTCTTGCTTTATTAATAGAAGACGCAAGTGCGAAAATAGTTAAACTGTAAATGTATCGCGCGTTAGATTTTAATTTGATTTTATTGTATTTCATGTTTTTTCTATTGCATCCAGAATGATCTTTTGAACCTCGCAACCCAACAATTTAGCAGCAATGAAACATCATTTAAGCAGCCATTACGCAGCAATAATATATATCTAGAGTCTTGCCGACTCAGTTCGATTACTCCAGTGACTTATGAACATAATTGAAATTTAATCTTTGTGGCGATCCTGTTGGGATTCAGCTATCTGAAGTATACAGAAACAAAGCAAACCCAAAGACTATTTTAAAATCCCAATTCATAAAGTCGTTTTATAGTTATCACACTGTAAGAAGAACAGTCAACAGTAGCAATATTTTACTCACTGCTCTATGTGTGAAGAAGAACATAGATTTCCCTGACACTGTCTGTCAAGCATAATCATTGGATTTTACCACCCCCTGAAGAACTTACCTCAGTGTTTTGTAGTTTGTGACATTACCGCAAAAGAAAGTTATCTCCACCAGCTGTGCCAATCTTAGACACCACACCATTCCTCACACCTAGCCAAGTGCCTGTGCCATTCTTTAGGAACTTTATCTAATAAACAAACCGTACCGTTAAACTTCAACGTCCAGCGATTTCGGGACACTTTGTTAACTTCAACAACCCGCTAATCTGGGGCTGTACACGGAAGAAAATACTTTTACCTAAGCCAAGGTTTATTGCTGTTTTTTTATGTATTTCCTATGAAGTGCCAGAATTCACCATTTGGTAAGTCTGTGTGTGTGTGACTGTGTGCTGGCCAGCCAAGCGTGTTTTATTTATGAAAAAGGAGATTTAATCTTTTTACCCTTATAATTAGTTCAACCTAGTATTAAGGTGTACTGTATTAATTGTACGGGATTTCTCCTAGCGGGATTATTTAACTGTGAGCATTCCCCCCTCCCGGGAAAATTGGTTGATTAAAGGAAAACATTTGATGACCCCTAGCTTTTCCTTTACCCCTTATTACTGTAACCCCCTTGACTCAGAGTAATAAATTTACCATTGGGTTAAATTGCCTATCTCTGATCATCACCACTCCCCCCCCCTCTTCTCGTTCTTGGGACCGGGTCTTTTCTGTTAGTAAATACAAGCGGGAAAAGGTGCATTGGATACTTCTCCTCAAACCCTTCTCCCCCCCCCCTGTCATTTTGTATTTTGTAACCCCTGCTTTCTGACTGTAAATTGATATTACTTGTGACTTGATTTTATAATAATAAAAGTATTAAAAACTTTATTAGCATTTGGTGTCGGCTGGCCCAAAACCCAAACATTTCCCATAATTTGTTATCGTAGTGTGTATTCATGTACGTTGTGCGTCAGAATCACCAAATCGGTGTGTGCGCATGAGCGACTGGAACTGACAAACAACTGTTTGTTCAGAAGAGTGGTAGGAATAGTTTTGAGAGACAAATATTGTCGTAATAAGAGACTGTCCTTACTCTTCCCCAGCCCTTGTGAATCTACTACCTCACTTTCCTAAATCCTTATTCTCACAGAGCCTTCACTATCATTCTACACTCTATAAGGACCAATATCCATCAGAACTCTCTCAGATAAAAAAATTACGACACTCACTACTTCATAGATCTATTTCGATTAAGCTTAGTCAAGATTGACAACTTATCATAATTAACCATTACAACAAATCTGGTGCTCTTGTACTCGTACCATCCCAAACAGAAAATCGAAGGTAACAATAGCCGTAATAGCGTTAAGACAAACTCACCGTGGCATCTCCGCTATTACGTTTTAATACGTGCGCTCCAATTCACTGTCGTTATCTTCCTATTAACACCTGGTATCACTACTTAAAATTGACCATTATGAGTTAAGGCCAATATTGCCCTACCGGTGTCTAATCTCACAAAGGTTGTTCAATTAACCTGTCTTGCTACTTCAGACTGGAAACTGTGACATAACCGTTCACGAACCACATCCGCGATTAAAATAATTAGTAAGGGATGGTCAGTTAGGCCCAGGCATGGCATGAATTGAAGGAAGAAAGGTGTCTAATGCAACTCAGCACGTAAAAGGTAGATTAATAATCCTGATAGTGAAAATCATGAAAATTCAATTGCTGTTAGTGGAAATTTAGGAGACGCAATTGGGGGGGAAACGGGGGGGGGGGGGGGGGGAGGGGAGGGGGGGGGGAGAAGAGGGGGGGGGGGGGGGGGGGGGGGGGGGGGGGGGGGGGGGAAACGGAGAAAAGTCACGTTTCCCAAGTTGACATAAAGTAAGGAACTCGACAGAAGGGACCTTGGATATGTTACGCCACAGTCATTTATTGGTCGCTTTTGCGATACCAAGCCTTTGATTGAATTCAGCGGCAGAACGCAGATGTTTGGAATATTACAAAAATTAAAAAGTAACTTTTTCGTAATATTAATGTTAGGAATATAAAAATTAGCTGGCCGGATGGCCCATTCTGAGCAGTGAACTAATATGTTCTTAATTTTTACAGACGGATAGATAATATTGAAGATAATGACAAAAGACAGTGTTGTTCACATCAGCGACAGACTGTATTGGAATAAAAAGTGTCGCTATTTGCACAAAAAAACACGACCTTGAGACGCAGGTGTTCAAATCTACTTAGTAGGGAAGCGAAGGGACATTGGTGGGAGCTGTGTCTAAATATAACTTTTAACGACAAAATTTTGGAGGGGAGAGAAAGGTTGGTTCAAAAATCAAGTACGTTTTTGAAAAAAAACAAGTAGAGACGGACAGACTAACAGATAAACATCCATACTTGACTGAAGCATGACTGAAATGACTTTAGGGTAGGAAATTTGAATTTGAAATAAACCTAGGCAGTGATTGGCCACAGACAATCATTTTTATCGGCGCTCAGACGCGCAAGTGGGGCCATTCCTCAATAGTTGTTCGATGATAGACACAGTATTTTAAAGTGTGGTGATTTCCAAATGAAAGAAAGTGAAATAAGTTCAGGGACGCCATACTATAGCCAGCAGCTCAGCTGAGTTTTGCTAGCATTTCTGTGTTCTTTATTCATAATCTGGTAAGATTGAAATTATTTCTTTGTATATTTTGAATATTGTTTAATGTTCGAGTGATTTGATACTGCCATATCATAATCTAGCCTTACAAACAAGTAGGGATTTGCTCTAGACCCCCCGCCCAAGTCAGGGTCTAGGGACCAACAATATACATAAACTCCAGCAAGGGTTAGGAAAGACAGATCAAGTGTTGAGAATAATGAAACATATTACCTATCCACTTTTAGGGAAGGAAACTAATAAATATTTTTCAGAATCTATAGTCTGGGAGGACCTATCTGATGTAAAACCACCATGGTAAATGTGCTGTTTGGTCAGAGAGATCTGACCTGTCTGTATGATGTGGTTGTTGTGTCCGTGTTGTGTCCAGACGTGGGTAGAGAATAGAATTTTGACACATAGCCAATACTTTGATTGCAGAGCTGTGAGTTTCAGTTGTCAACAAGGCGGTGTCCATTCAGTTGGTGATTTTACTCGAGTGTATCTGTGCAGTACGTTGTGACAGAGACCACTATTATTGCCCGCCAGCACGGAGAGGTGGGACCACCAGATTTCAGCACCAGAGCTACATATGCAAGTTGAGTGAGCCTCTGGTCTGCTGGAAGTTCACCAACGCCTTTTAGTTACTAATACCCCATAAAATTCCTGTAATTTACTGGACACTGTGTAGTCAATATAGACAGGTGTGATGAGGCCACCCCAACAGCACAAGCATTAACTATCCTCCCAAGTAGATGACTACTAGAACATTTTAATAAAACTAACTAGTCTAGTACTTATATATGTACACTCTTGCATTTATTATGTAACATTCCATGCATTTCTTTCATAATTTTAAATCCTTTTTTTTAAAAAAAGTTCTGGTCAACATAAAACTTGATCCAGAACAAATAAATGTAATATAATTCTATCAAAAATTTTACACTCTTGAGTTAGTTCAGTGTATTATAATATTTGTTAAATATTATTAGTCTGCTTAAATATCTGTGGGTGTATCTATAACTATCACACCACATTACATATCATTACCCTAGACATTTTACATAGCTACATTCATTAAGAAAAAAAAATTGAGTGTGAGGTCGTAGTGGTAGCAAGAAAGGCCTTCTGACAATTCACAACTACATTTTATCTCAGGAGCCTTCACAGCTGGCCTCATACATTACATTTAGTAATATCACCATCATACAATACCATCAAACCCACTACATACATTGGGGTCTTGTCCAGGGATAATTAGCCCAACAGTAATATTAGGATCTCCTGGTTGGAGAAATAAAATTAGGGGAAAAAAATTGTGAAATTCCCTTTAAAATTAAAAGTGTCCCTGCAGATAAAAGTTGGTGAATCTTCACAGCCAGTGATAATTAATTAGTTAACTGGTTAGTTAGAATTAGTTAGACTATAGTCATAAGAAGTACTTAGTGTATTTACTGGTTAGAGATTTAGCTTGTATATTATTATATTGTCTGAAAAGTATGGCGGAGCTAGCAAAATTCCGATCAGCTGCTGTGCTGACCGCAAAGGAGATGGGAATGGATGGTCAGATTTTAATTCAATATGTAACGGCTGAATGTGATAAATATATTGAAAGGGAAGATAGAAAGGTAGCTGAAGAGAAGAGGTTACAAATTGAGGCTGATAGAGAAATTAAGAGGCTGCAGATTGAGGCAGAAGAAAAACGACAGCAAAGGTGGAGGCAGAAGAAAAAAGGTTGACTGCCGAAAGGGAGGCAGAAGATAGAAGGTTGCAAAGGGAGCACGAATTACGACTAAGGGAGCTGGAATTACAAGGCCCGGCTCCTGAAAATGGTGCCAGCCCTTTTGCCTCAGATGCTACGCCCAGTCTGGGAGCCTCAAACTCAGCTATGGGGTTTCATTTAGACCATTTTGTTGAAAAAGACGATGACATAGAGGGGTACCTAGGACGTTTTGAGTTATTAGCTACTACATATGGGTTAGAGAGAGAGAGGTGGAGTTTAAAGCTATCACAGGGATTGAGAGGTACTTCTTATGAAGTATTTGCCAAAATGAACAGGGAAGACCAAGACAATTATGACATGTTAAAGCAGGCTTTGTTATTAAGGTACGAGAAGAATGGTGAATTTTATCGTAAGAAATTTAGAAATGCCAAACTGTTGTCTGGGGAGACATACCACCAATTCTCTGCTAGACTAGAAACCTATTTGGAGAAATGGACGGCTCTGGGGAAGACCCAAGATCTTAAAGAAATGATCATGATTGAGCAATTGAGAGAGTCCATGGCTCCAGACATGAGAAAATTTCTCATGGAACAAGGTGCAGAGAAGTTGGGGGAAATTTTAAATGTTGCTGAGAGGTATCAGGCAGCTCAGGCAGAGGTAAGTGGTGCTAAAAAGAAGCACATAGACAATTTTAAAGCTCCACAGCAATTTAATAAATTTGATAATAGAGAGCAGGGAAATAAAGGTAGGACAAACTTTGAGCGGCCAAGAAATGACTATCGCGACAGAAACTCACAGTTCAATGACCAAAAGTTCAATGAAAGAAAACCGTTGAACCAAGGAAAAAGATGGTGTAAATGGTGCAAGAAGGATAACCATAACACCGAATTTTGTAGAAGGAAACCTTCAAACATTGCTGCAATGAAGTCGGGGACGCGAAGATTAAAGGTTAATCCTAATGGACAACAGGAACCTTATCACCCCCCAGTTTGTGAGGATGTTATTTGTAATGGGGTCACCATAAGGTGCCTTTATGATACAGGTTTGGATTATGATTCAGTTGTGAAGTCTAGCCTAGTGGACCCAAGTCAGTATACCACAGAAACAGTGGAAATACAAGGGCGACTAAGGACATACCACTCATGACACTTCCCATCGCAAGGATAACGGTGAAAACTCGCTATGTGGAGGGAGAAATCAGAGCAGCAGTGATAGATGAACCAATCTACCCTCTGATATTGGGGTGTAGATACGTCTTCTTGGGGAATCCCGAGAAACCTGTGATCATGGCGACAGTGCAGACCAGGTCACAGAAGAAGGAGGAAGAAGGTGAACCTATAAATGCTCATCCAGAGGAGATGAGGAAGGCGCAGGCTGAGGATAGGACACTCAAGCCCTGTTTTAAAAAATTGCCCAAATGCCACACACCTCCGAGCAAGGGGGAATATTTCATGAAGAACAAACTCTTATACAGGAAGGCCGGAACTGGAACAAATGGTCACAACCAGCTGGTTCTTCCCACTTCATATAGAGATAAAGTGATGGAACTCGGGCATGCGATTCCCTTCAGTGGTCACATGGGGATCAGCGCCACAGGACAGCGTATAGCTTGTCATTACTTCTGGCCAGGGATAACGGAGGATATAAAAAGATATGTCAAATCCTGCCCAGAATGTCAAAGGGTAGCTCCAAAGCACTGGACTGCTCCTGCAACTCTAGGGGAAATGCCCATAGTGGGAACACCTTTTGAGAGGGTTGCAGTGGATATTGTAGGACCTCTCACTCGGACCAAGAGGAGGAACAGTTACATCCTTACTCTGGTGGACACTTGTTCTATGTGGGGAGAGGCGGTAGCCCTGCCATCAATTGATTCAAAACATGTAGCAGAGGCACTACTTACAATATTTACCCGATTAGGATTCCCGCATCAAATCTTGACGGATAATGGTTCTCAGTTCAAGGGGAAACTAACGGAAGAAGTTTTTAAGCTATTTCAAGCCAGACACTTTCATTGTAGTCCGTACCATCCACAAGGGAACGGCCAGGTAGAGAGGTTCAACGGGACTCTCATTTCTATCCTGAGAAAGCTGGCACACGAAAAACCGGATCTGTGGGATCAATTCCTGCCCGCCGCATTGTTTGCGTACCGGGAGGTACCACATAGTTCAACCGGGATGGCTCCCGCAACTCTGCTATTTGGGAGGCCAATAAAAGGTCCATTAGAAGCTCTATTAAGGACCTGGACAGATGAGAAGGCGGAAGAGACTGTTACCTCATCGTATCAATACGTGAACGAACTGACCACTCGTTTGAAAGCTGGATGGAAACTGGCAAATGATAATTTGAAGCAAGCCAGGAAGAAACATGCAGCATATTTTAATAGGAAGGCAAAGGACAGGGAACTGGCAGTCGGAGAGAAGGTGCTGCTTCTACTACCCGGAAGCCAGAATAAATTACAAATTGGTTGGCAAGGTCCATATACGGTTCTAGAGAAGGTGTCTAGAACAAACTATAAAATTGACAAAAAGGGGAAGGAGAAAGTTTATCATGTAAACCTGTTAAAGAAGTATCTGGACAGACCACTCCAGGAAAGCACCCCCTTATTGACCTTGGCTATTGCAACCCAGATGCAAAAAGAACCACTCACCTCACATGAATACCCATTACATCCTTGTGAAACCGCAGCACAGGTAAAAGTCAGTAAGCACCTGACTAAAAACCAGAGGGAGAGAGTTCAACAGGTTCTGGAGGAACATACAGATGTATTAACAGATAAACCAGGCCATACAAATTTGCTACAGTATGACATGAAACTGGTAGACTCAAACCCAATCTGTATGAGAGCCTATTCTATTCCGTTCGCGAAGGAGAAGGCATTGAAGGAAGAAATAGAGTATTTGTTGAAGGAGGGGATTATTTCGCACAGTGAATCATCTTTTAGTTCTAGTGTCGTTTTGTTGAGAAAACCGTCTGGGGAACACAGACTGTGCATAGATTACAGGAAACTGAATGCTGTCACAGAAGGACAAGTGGATCCATTACCAGACACAAAACAGTTATTTGCCAGACTGAACAAGGCAAAATACTTTTCAAAGGTGGATCTTAGTAAAGGCTATTACCAGATCCCAGTGAAGCCTGAAGTGAGACCTTATTTGGCTTTTAGCACTTCGGATGGACATTATGAATTCAATATGCTACCATTCGGACTGAAAAATGCTCCGAGTGTGTTTTCAAGGATGATGCGCAAATTGTTGGATCCCCTGAATAACCCATGTATCACGAATTTCATGGATGATATTCTCGTCGCCACAGAGACATTTGAAGAACACATTGAAGCTCTGGAGATGTTGTTTGATAGACTTCGGGAGGCGAACTTAACTGCTAGGCCAACAAAATGTTGTATTGGATGCAAAGAGTTGGAATTCTTGGGACACACTGTATATCAGGGTAATATGACCCCTGATCCTAAGAACTTGGAAAAACTGCAGAGAGCACCTAGGCCGCAAACAAAAAAGGACGTGCGATCATTTGTGTCGTTATGCGGATTTTATCAGAAATACATCAAGAATTTTAACGCTATTTGTGCTCCTCTGACTGATCTGACTCGCAAGGGACTTCCAGATAAAATTATTTGGACTGCACAATGTGAACTAGCGTTCCAAGAGTTAAAGGAAAAACTCACTAGCAAGCCTATTCTCAAACTGCCTGATTTGACACAGGACTTTGTCTTAAGAACCGATGCAAGTAATGTAGGACTAGGAGGGGCTTTGTTGCAAAGATCATCTTCACCTGATGGGGAACTGAAACCAGTCGCTTATGCAAGCCGTAAATTGAATAAGGCGGAACAAGGATACTCCACAAGCGAAAAAGAATGTTTAGCGTTAATCTGGGCAATAAAGAAGTTTCAAATCTATCTGTATGGTAGGACTTTTGTGGTGGAGACGGACCATCAGCCTCTCGTATTCTTATCTCAGGCTAAGCATGAAAACGCAAGATTGCTGAGGTGGTCTTTATTGCTTCAACCTTATCAGTTCAGTATCCAATATATCCCAGGCAAATTGAATGTCGGTGCAGATTTCCTCAGTCGGCACCCCTGTGATCAAAATTAGAGTAGTGGCAGACGTGAGGAGTAATTTTACCTATGTGTATCGCTGGTTTTGGAACTTGCCATAGGCATGTTTTCAAGTGGGGAGATGTGTAGTGAAATTGACAGAGATACAACGGTAAAATACCTCCAAAGATAACATGTAAGGATAAAAACATAATGCGTAGGCTGCTGATAGTACATGATCGCCCAGACCGCGGGTCATCACCCTCCATAAAAATTGACTTGCTAGACAGGAGGGGAACGGCGGATAAAAAGGAAAAAATATGACTGGAAAGATTGCGTGAGACTAGAAAGGCTAAGGAGACGCAATTGGGGGGGAAACGGAGAAAAGTCACGTTTCCCAAGTTGACATAAAGTAAGGAACTCGACAGAAGGGACCTTGGATATGTTACGCCACAGTCATTTATTGGTCGCTTTTGCGATACCAAGCCTTTGATTTGAATTCAGCGGCAGAACGCAGATGTTTGGAATATTACAAAAATTAAAAAGTAACTTTTTCGTAATATTAATGTTAGGAATATAAAAATTAGCTGGCCGGATGGCCCATTCTGAGCAGTGAACTAATATGTTCTTAATTTTACAGACGGATAGATAATATTGAAGATAATGACAAAAGACAGTGTTGTTCACATCAGCGACAGACTGTATGGAATAAAAAGTGTCGCTATTTGCACAAAAAACACGACCTTGAGACGCAGGTGTTCAAATCTACTTAGTAGGGAAGCGAAGGGACATTGGTGGGAGCTGTGTCTAAATATAACTTTTAACGACAAAATTTTGGAGGGGAGAGAAAGGTTGGTTCAAAAATCAAGTACGTTTTTGAAAAAAAAACAAGTAGAGACGGACAGACTAACAGATAAACATCCATACTTGACTGAAGCATGACTGAAATGACTTTAGGGTAGGAAATTTGAATTTGAAATAAACCTAGGCAGTGATTGGCCACAGACAATCATTTTATCGGCGCTCAGACGCGCAAGTGGGGCCATTCCTCAATAGTTGTTCGATGATAGACACAGTATTTTAAAGTGTGGTGATTTCCAAATGAAAGAAAGTGAAATAAGTTCAGGGACGCCATACTATAGCCAGCAGCTCAGCTGAGTTTTGCTAGCATTTCTGTGTTCTTTATTCATAATCTGGTAAGATTGAAATTATTTCTTTGTATATTTTGAATATTGTTTAATGTTCGAGTGATTTGATACTGCCATATCATAATCTAGCCTTACAAACAAGTAGGGATTTGCTCTAGACCCCCCGCCCAAGTCAGGGTCTAGGGACCAACAATATACATAAACTCCAGCAAGGGTTAGGAAAGACAGATCAAGTGTTGAGAATAATGAAACATATTACCTATCCACTTTTAGGGAAGGAAACTAATAAATATTTTTCAGAATCTATAGTCTGGGAGGACCTATCTGATGTAAAACCACCATGGTAAATGTGCTGTTTGGTCAGAGAGATCTGACCTGTCTGTATGATGTGGTTGTTGTGTCCGTGTTGTGTCCAGACGTGGGTAGAGAATAGAATTTTGACACATAGCCAATACTTTGATTGCAGAGCTGTGAGTTTCAGTTGTCAACAAGGCGGTGTCCATTCAGTTGGTGATTTTACTCGAGTGTATCTGTGCAGTACGTTGTGACAGAGACCACTATTATTGCCCGCCAGCACGGAGAGGTGGGACCACCAGATTTCAGCACCAGAGCTACATATGCAAGTTGAGTGAGCCTCTGGTCTGCTGGAAGTTCACCAACGCCTTTTAGTTACTAATACCCCATAAAATTCCTGTAATTTACTGGACACTGTGTAGTCAATATAGACAGGTGTGATGAGGCCACCCCAACAGCACAAGCATTAACTATCCTCCCAAGTAGATGACTACTAGAACATTTTAATAAAACTAACTAGTCTAGTACTTATATATGTACACTCTTGCATTTATTATGTAACATTCCATGCATTTCTTTCATAATTTTTAAATCCTTTTTTTTTTTAAAAAAAAAGTTCTGGTCAACATAAAACTTGATCCAGAACAAATAAATGTAATATAATTCTATCAAAAATTTTACACTCTTGAGTTAGTTCAGTGTATTATAATATTTGTTAAATATTATTAGTCTGCTTAAATATCTGTGGGTGTATCTATAACTATCACACCACATTACATATCATTACCCTAGACATTTTACATAGCTACATTCATTAAGAAAAAAAATTGAGTGTGAGGTCGTAGTGGTAGCAAGAAAGGCCTTCTGACAATTCACAACTAAATTTGTTTGTGTGTGTGTGTGAGTGTGTGTGTGCGTGCGTGCGTGCGCGCGCACGCGCGTGTGTGTGTATATGTCCTAAATCTAGACTGATGAACTATGCCCACATACCAAACCATCTTATCTGGAGTCGCAGAATCTCTTCGTATCTAATTATAGAGTTCATAAACGAAACAGCCCTATGGATTGTGTGCTTCAAGATAACATTCTCAAGTACTTTGCTTTTTTCGCAGTTAACTATCCTTCCTATTCACACATTCTTATTCTTCAACTATCTCTTATTTGTACATCAAATTTTACATCGTAGAACATATTCGTACATGGAACAGTTCTTTAACTTGTTGTGACATACTCGTACTTTTGGAAATTGCTAAACTTCGAAGTAACCTTTTTCGAGTTGCTTTAGTTATTCTAGTGTTATAGACTGGTATGTTTTACCCAAATAGATCAGAACTAACACCTAAGCCACCTTGAAACGAAATCTACATTATATAACAAATCCTTGTAAGCCCTTACATAGAATCTGCACCTCGGTGATTTCGTTCTATTTTTGGTGATGTGGCATTTAAATGTGTACTGACCATTTACTGTATCGCTTTCAAATTAAATGCTTAGAAGCTTAAACATTTAAAGTGTCAATGCTTCTTCTTCTTCTTCTTTTTCTTCTTCTTCTTCTTCTGCTCTCTCTCTCTCTCTCTCTCTCTCTCTCTCTCTCTCTCTCTCTCTGTCTCTGTCTCTGTCTCTCTGTCTCTGTCTGTCTGCCTGTCTGTCTGCCTGCCTGTCTGTCTGTCTGTCTCTCTCTCTCTCTCTCTCTCTCTCTCTCTCTCTCTCTCTTATATTTCAGTAGTGAATATATTGTTATTATTTAGTATTTATTGTTGTAGATTAGAATATTCATAGTTTGCAACCACTTCCATTTTTCTTTCAGTGCTTCTTTTTCATGACCATTTTTCTCTACTCTAATCATTGATAACAATTTTTTTTAAATTCCTTAAACTGGATTATTGTAAGCCAGATACATAATAAGGCCTAATTCTCTACCCTAATAAAATACGGAGTTTCGTTTGTTTGTTCTTTCGTGTATTGACATAGGCATTTATACCTTTCCAAAGTACCGAAGTAAAGTACTGTATCTTGTAAGAAAAAAAAAATTACTTGTGAGTGTAATTTGTAACTTGCTGGGAACTTAAAATGTCCGGCAGCTCGGTGCCACACATTAAAAATTCTCAAGAACTTTAACTGTCTGATAAAGATAATATTGATTCATACTGGGGCATTACTGATGAGTGTAAATCAATTAGATAATACCACTGATAAAGCTAAGGTTGTTGATCCACTAGAATGTTAGGCCACCACTGATAATTCTATATAACTGAAACCAGTGGTAGATAAGTGATGAAGGCGTAAATGTGTTCTCCTTATCTAGGCCACGCCCCCTCAGGACTATTTGTAAATATGTCCCTATTGTCACTGTGCCTGGCATGTTCAAAGTAGGTGTGTACTGGTACATTCATCCATCACAGTGACACACACTGAATTCATGTATCGTTGAACGAATAGTAACGTTTAAACAATGGTTTATTCACGTTACACACAGACGACGACATAGACGAAAGAAACATCATAAAGTACATGATATTGAATAAAGGTATTCATGAAGCTCCCACACTCCACAGCGCTTAAGTACAGCGCCTAATGGCGCACACCTCATATAAATGCACGTACACAGAAAAGAATAACAACAGTTCTGGTAAAAGAGATAACCATAATGTTAGACAGTACCAGGGAAGCCCATTAAATGGTAGTTTTTCCAGACAGTCTAACAGATCTCAAAAGATTGATTCTGAAGAGTTGAGAAATTATGGTAAGAATAGTTACATTAAAGATTACAAACTTGGTAATAATTATTCTAGGAGTCAACAAGATTCATTTACTAGATACTTCTATCCTAGAAGATATGTTAAGCATAACAATGCTAACTGCAGTCCTAGACAGAACAAATGGAATGATAAGGGGAATGGTAATAGAGATAATAATTCTCAAAATATTACTACGCATAACCAGGTTAACTGTGTGCAACAAAATCCCAAAGTCATTGGTAGTAAATAAAGTAACAGTAACTATTGATGTCCTAAGTACTACTACTTGTCACGAAGTGTATTCGCCTTCTTTTCTCTCTGTCTATCTTTTCTCATACAAATACATTCCTGCTCTCTAAATTCTCTAGAATATCTACCTCCCGTAAATACACATCAGGAGATCTCCCATTTGCTGCGGAAAATAAATTCCTTTGTTCTACGTTTGACTGGCAAAACCACTGTGACCTTTCACCGCTGTGAACTTTTACACCACGCCCTGAATAATTGCAGTTCAGCCAATGGATAGGGAGCGCGGATTATTGACTGTTGCCCTTTGACCTCAGCAACCAAACTGAAACCTGGAGAAATTAGGAGCGATTTTCAAGGATAGTCTGGTAAGCCCATTCTCTCGCTAGGCAGCGACCAGCCTGGACAAAGATGGTCCTGTCTAAGAAATACAGAGGGGCCCGATCATTTTAAAACAGCAATGGATCTTAGCTGAGCGAGTAAGTGATCTATATTGTTTATTTGAATACATGAATAATAATCTTATGTTTATCTACAACATATCATGTCAGTATCTTTTGTTTTTCACTGTGACAGAAATTAATATCCTTGATTTTGTACAGGAGACAACAACATTATGTATACTGAAAGTTTCATCTATGAACTACCCTTGTCCTGTTTTATACTGAATGATTTCTACTAAATTTTAATGTATGATTTCAGCCATGATTATCCTTGTCATATTTTAATCCTGAACTGATTTCTGCAAATATCCTTATTATATTTTATGTGTTAATGTGCATGTATCCTATGTTATGATGGTATTATCAAGGTATATGAATGCCTATCACATAAACTTAAAACTATGTAATAATGGGCAACAGCACTAGCCAATTTTATAAATGAATATGTTGACTGACTTGTAATTCAGTGGTTCTCAAACCTTTGGCAACAATGACATCCCAACATGTTACAGCAGAATAGAAAAACTATTACCCAGTGGTTCTCAAACCATTGTTGACAGTGACCCCAAATTGATTTTATTGCTCTATGGGCACAAGGTAGACCAGTGGTTCTCAAACTTTTGATGACCACTGCCCCAAACTTCACAGTTGGTGAAGCTAACAGCCCATACGTTGAAAATCACTGCGGTAAACAAGCTGGAAGCCAGATATAGGTTGAGACCCACCTGTTTGCTTATAACATCAGTTATGCTATAGTATTTCCTAGCTAATAAATAGCACTGTGTATTGATGTTAGCTATGAATGTTTGTTAGATTTCTGATGGACGATTAGCGCCCAGCAGATATGGGAAATGACTTCTCTGGCATGATTACTAATGGAGCCTCAATTGTTTGTCAATCCAGTCCTACCAGGTTGTCATACCAGGTTGTCATACCAGAAGACTAAACCATAAGCAGTGTTCTCAGGGCAGACATACTCCATCCCAGCTGGTGATGAGCCCTGTGTCAAGACAGAGAAGAAGCAACTTGCCATCCTCTGAAACCCTAAAAAGACCTTGCTGGACCTGGAGTGCTTTGACATATTGAACCTTGGCAACAAGACTACATCAATTCAGCATCTGAGATGAGTATTTGAACATGCCAGCAGAACCACTACAGAATATTCCTATTGTCCTATGATTACAAATTAATTCTGACATGGTTCAGAAACATTCATAGATTAGGGAACATATAGTTGTATATTTGAATATATTGTGAGATTCTATTTTCATTTTTGTAAACTTTACATAACCGAGTCTGTTGTTATTTTCTTTGTAATATTTAAATGGGTTGTATAGTTTTAGTAACATAAATCTACACCCTGGGGGCAGAGCCAAAAATTAAATAACACTATTGGGTCAGGATATTTTTAATGTGGCTGGGCACCAAATCTCTTATCCATCTATATGTACTATACATAGTCCTTTGTAGGATATCGGATAAAGAATTTATCGCCTAGAGAATATCCTGTTTAGTTTCACTAGAATTCTCTTGGAAAGTTTTTTTGAGTGGACTAATTCCCGAGGAGAGACTGTGCATTCACCCTGCAGTCTGGAAGAGTTTCCTCTAGAGATTATCTTTTATTCTTCCATCAAGTCTGTCATACTTACACTTTCTCCCTCTAAACAAAAACCATTAAGCTACACTGGGACGCTCGTGTCCGGGATCTACTTTTTTCATATTTAGACACTTGTCTGAGATATGAAAACTCTTATCTTTCCTAGACCACTACTGCTGTAAGTACTTGTCACTTATTGGTGTCCAAGGCTAGGATTAGATTAAAGAGGGGACATATAAATTACGCTAGACTAAATTACATATAAATTTTTACAAGAAAAACAGATTTTAAGTTATGTTATGAAAATTATTCTTGGTGGTACTGCTGGTTATTAGTTACATGTTGTTAACTAATATTTAAATTATATTTTATGTATGCTGGTTTTAAATAACATAGGTTGTTAAAATACTTTAGTTTAGTTACGGCTATAGAAAGTATTTAGGCCTGTATTTATTTGATAGTGAGTTAGAGATCTCATACTCGCTCAGCAAAACCACTGCTGTTAAAATGGATGAGATAGAAGGACTGAAGAAATGGACAGCGCAATCATATAAGATTGGAAAATTATCTGGCTTCTCGGGAAGTTTGCTGGAAAATTATGTCTCAGAACAGGTAGAATGTTTCATGAGCATAATGGGGCAACAGAACGAATGGAGAGCAAAATGCAAGGAAGAGAATGTGGAACGTGAGAGACAAAAACAAGAAAAATCCCTCCAGTGTAAGGAAGAACTGCAAGAAATGGAAACTCAGTTTCAACCTACAAAAATGGAATCCAGGGATAAACTGGAATCTAGGAATCCTTATCATGCCACTCCTTTGCCAGTTGCATCACCATCTTCAGCGGTAAATATAACTGCATCACATGAAGCCGAGTCTATGTCTCAGAATTCAGGCTCAGACAGAGCAGAGGCTAGGATATCTAAACAGAGACCTCTAGACTGTCCTGAAAACAAGATTAAGCACAGCTGTGCAAATAATCTGAAGAGACCTTCCTCATCCTCAGCAAAAACTCACAACAGGCATACTGAAAACAACCGCACCAACAACCTGGTAAATAGGATCGCTCAAGTAAATAGGATCACTCAACGGAAAAAGGAGTACGAAAACCTATGGGAAGGGAAGGGATGTTCTTGAACATCACCTGTCGGCCACCCTACATCAGTTAGACTGTAGGCGCCGAGACCCAAACCCACAGACTTCATACAAAGCTAAGGTCCCTGCCATGGATGGGAACTTGACGAAGGCCTGGAGTGGATACAGGGATTCTCAAAATGTGGAGACCGCCACAGTAAATGGAGAAGAAATCACCTGTTTGTATTATCAAGGTCTTGGGTGTGATGCCCTTGTCTCAGCCTCTGTCATCGACCTTGATCAAGTCACCGAAGAGGATGTTGAGGTAACCGCACCCATGATAAACAACAGAAGGATGATTTTGCCTTTAGCTTATGTAGAAGTTAGGTCGAACTTTGTAAACGACAAAGTAAAGGCCGCAATATTAGATGAACGAATTTACCCCATACCTCAAGGAGGGAAATATATCATCTTAGGAGACTCAGCACGATCCAGAGACGGCGTGACTGAACAGGCTATGGAGACTCCAATGCCTAACTCATCTTCCAACATTTTCACTGAAAAGTTGGAAGAGTGCAAAGGGATTGACCACCCCAGTGCACTTAATTCTGAACAAGTTTTGATAGTCTCACCCACTAACTGCGTGCAGAAAGTGAAGCCGGGCCAGAGTTTCTTGGTACCTGGTGGGATTAAACATGTTTCAGAAATATCTTCCTTTAACATGGGAGAAGCAGCTGTAGAGGAACAGGACCCTCAAGCACTAAGACTTCACTCAGTTCCGATAACCTCACCCACTCTCTGGGATCAGAAAGTGAAGCGGGTCCAAATTTCCTTGGTACCTGGTGGGATGAAACATGTTTCAGGAATATCTTCCTTTAACACAGGAGAAACGGCTAAAGAGGAACATGAGCCTCAAGCACTTAGTCTTCAGTCAGTTCCGATAACCTCACCCACTCTCTGGGAGCAGAAAGTGAAGCGGGTTCAAATTTCCTTGGTACCTGGTGGGCAGGAACAACTGGTAGACTTATCTTTCTCTGTCACTGGAGAAACATGGATAGAAGATCATACACGCTCTCATACCTGGGGAGATAGGTATGTGTCCTTAGGCAGGTCAAGTAATATGTGTGGTAAAGTGGGATGTTATAAATTTTTATAGAGGACTTAGTGTACAGACTGAGATCAGCTGTGAAGGTATCTGTATCTAATAGGTGTAGTGTTTTACAGATAACCTTACTTGCTACCACATATTTATACCTCAGTCAGAATTATTCTGGAATATTGTGATGACTATGTTGAATGTCTAGGGTATGTATATGATGAAGTGTAAGTCACAACAACAACAGACAGATAAACAATTTAATTTATTCCACCACACTTGACAACACTGTGACACTCACACACATGAAACATTCTATAAGACTATCTTAAATGAGTCACTGGTAAATTTTCAAATATCAATATGTATTAAGTACTTTCATTAATATTTATGTGTCCTGATTCAAATACAAAGTGAACCAGGAATCACAATCAATTTTAATTATAAGTTATATATTTATATAGAATTTATCAATATGAATCTTGTAGTGACATATTTTATTAATATTATCATATGTGTGTCAGTTGTGTAGTAGTAATATGAGGTAATACTGGTTTTGTTTTTTCAAGCTATGTTGTTATTTGTCATCATGACTTCACGTGTTTGTTTCTGTTGGAACTAGTATTGGAGATGTTCTCAGTTCCTTTCATTAAAACAATTAATTTCCCCTCTTATTTTTATACAATGTCAGTTTAAGATGGAGTTACATAATGTTGAGCTCCGCTGGCCACATAGGCTTATCTTTCGTGATGGCGGCAGGAAAAGACTCCTCTGCTCGATTGCTCCCCTGTGTTCTGGAGACACCTCACTGTTTGCTATATGGACCAAGGAGTCTGCTGTCCGCCTCTGGATTCAGCAAAGCTCTGACCAGGTGCTGCTCAATAACTTTAGGACCACAGTCCCTGAAACAAGAAGGTTGTACCTCCTACTTCAGAACTAATTTATACTCTATTTCTACACTGAGCACAATACATAACAAACACTGAGTTCAGAGCGGTAGGCCAACTGCTATCTTCATCTGAAACAATTTTCACCAGTATATTCCTCCCTAATGGTTACTACGCCTCTGCAATTCCAGCATTATTTCTTTCTAGTCAATAAAATAGGTGTCAGTGTACTGTTTGGCAATTCCATGTAGTTTTACTTTCCTCCGACACCTTCTGTTCAGGTTGGAGCACTATATAGGCTTCACCTCATGTTCGCTACTGAACCACACATATATACAGACATAAATTATCAATTTACATTCAATTTTCATTAAAAGATATCAAATATTTCAAGCTTACCACAATTCATGGAAATAATACAGAATTACGTTGACTGGCACTGAATATAGCACAATTTCGATCTGCCGATGTCCCAGGCTTTTATTTATAAAAATATGCACTGGTGCTCAACGCACTGGTTCTGTAGTAAGTTTATTTGAACATGTGGTGCTGACCTGACGCCTCTAATTGACTATATTCACGGGTCTAACCAATCGTGCCATGTTTACCCAATCGTTTGAAAAAAAAGTACTCCTACTCCCGTTTCCCCTGACAACAAAAGATAGTATTTATAGCCCGACTAATCGTGTTTAGCCTTACATTTATTGCGCTCCAATCAAATTGGATTTAACATGGAGACCCATTTCCCGTACAATGGTGGGGTGAAAATCTGCCACTGAGCGATTCTGATTTGGGTGTTGTCTGACACCCTCACTATTTTCTTTTGGCTATAATTTGTCAATTCCTAGACTATTTGCGTAACACTTAACATATTATTTGTCAGCAAGTCCTAAGGAACCCAAATATATAAGTTTAATGGGGCTAAGGGGCTGCGTTCAAAATATGTATTTTCCAGGATAGTCGTGTAGTTTTTATTTTATTTTTTATGTTTAGAACCGCCACCTGTCCTGCTGTACTGTCAGACTAATGTCAGGATTTTTGACATAAAACAGTAGAATGTCATGTTTCCTAATAAGCGTTTTGTAAGTTTTTAAAAACTAACTCTCGTGTGTGTAGTGTTTTTTATCACTGTCGATTTGAAAAAAAAACTAGTGCTTGTGGCCTTACACGCGTGATGGTAGTAATTGTATAGCGAGACACGTGTTTAGTGTTGCATGCGTTCCTGCTTTCAGCCTCTACCTTTCTTTCTATCTTTAGTCCATCTGTCTTTCGTTTTTTTTTTTGGTAACGTAGTGTATAAAATGACATGAATGGAATTTTAAATCTAGGTCAGATTGCGTATCTCAAGGTTTTTCTTAGAAAGGCAGTACACGTTTTATCGTAGAAAGCGGGTATTGAAGCAGTAGGCTTTTACTATCAACGTGAAACGTTACAATTTTGCAGACGAAGTAGAAAACAAGGGGGATTCCGAGTACAGTCATTGTGACAGCACTGTTCTTTACCATTCTTCTTTCCTTTTATTGAATTTATTTGTTAGGCTTTACATTTACCTTTTAATTTATATATGTGGATTTGAATTTCTCACGACAAATCCTCCCCACTTAAAACAGACGTTATATGTCAGTCTATAATTCTATATACACATAGAGAAATTTATTATCTTTCCTGGAGTTTAGGGTGATTCTCATCACATGGATGGCGGCTTAAAAAATCCGCTCCCAGATTTGTTTTTCCACTTATATACTCTATGCTAAACTCAAATGGCTGCATCAATAAAGACCAACGGAGTAATCTAGAATTCTCATGTCTAGCCTGTGCTAGAAACGACAAAGGTTTGTGATCCGTTTGCAACTTAAATGCCTTCCCATACAGATAAATATTGAATTTCTTTATCGCCCATATTACTGCAAGACATTCTTTTTCGCTAGTTGAGTAGTTGGTTTCAGCTTTATTCAACTTTCTGCTAGCATATGCCACTGGGCTTAATTCCCCATCCAATGCATCTGATTTCTGTAGCAGAGTTGCACCTAACCCAATATTACTGGCATCCGTCCTTACAATGAATTCTTGCCTTAAGTCAGGTAATTTCAAAATAGGTTTGCTTGTGAGCTTTTCCTTCAATTCTTGGTAAGCCATTTCACATTGTGGTGTCCATGTAATTCGATCTGGATTTCCCTTACGTGTCAAATCAGTTAACGGTGCACATATGGAATTAAAGTTTTTGATATACTTCTGGTAGAAACCACATAATGAGACAAAGGATCTCACGTCTTTCTTGGTTTGTGGTCTCGGGGCTTTCTTTAGTTTCTCTAAATTCTTTGGGTCAGGGGTCATGTTTCCCTGATAAACTGTGTGTCCCAAGAATTCCAATTCTTTACATCCAACGCAACATTTGGTTGGTCGGGCTGTTAAATTCGCTTCCCTAAGTCGATTAAACAGCATGTTCAGAGAGTCAATGTGCTCCTCAAATGTTTCTGTTGCTATAAGGATATCATCCATGAAATTTGTGATACATGGATTATTCAGAGGCCACCTGTCCTTCTGTAATAGCATTCAGTCTCCTGTAATCTATACAGAGTCTATGTTCTCCAGAGGGCTTCCTTAAGAGTACAACACCGGAACTATACGAAGATTCACTGTGTGAAATAATTCCTTCCTTCAACAAATAGTCTATCTCTTCCTTCAAAGCTTCTCCTTAGCAAAAGGAATCGAATATGGTTTCATACAGACAGGTGTGGGGTCTATCAGTTTCATATCATATTCCAATAAGTTTGTATGCCCAGGTCGGTCTGTTAACACCTCTGCATGATTATCTAGAACCTGTTGCACTCTCTCTTTCTGAGTTTTCGTTAAATGTGTACTGATTTTCACCTGTGCCGCTGTCTCACAGGGGTGTAATGGATATTCAAATGATGAAAGTGGTTCCTTTTCATCTTCATGGCAATGGACAAGGTCAACAAGTGTGTCTCTTCCTGATGTTCTCTTTCCAAATATTTCTTCAGGAGATTCACATGATAGATTTTTTCTTTCCCCTTCTTATCTATCTTATAATTTGTTCTAGACACCTTCTCTAGAACTGTATATGGACCTTGCCATCCAATCTGTACCTTATTCTGACTCCCGGGGAGAAGAAGCAGTACCTTCTCTCCCACAGCCAAATCTCTGTCTTTCGCCTTCCTGTTATAATAGGCAGCATGTTTCTTCCTGGCTTGTTTCAAATTTTCATTGGCAAGTTTCCAGCCAGTTTTTAAACGAGTGGTCAGCTCATTCACATATTGGTATGAGGATGTAATATTTTCCTCTGCTTTTTCATCAGTCCACGTTCTTAACAGCGCTTCCAGTGGACCTTTTATTGGCCTTCCAAACAATAATGTTGCCGGGGCCATACCGGTTGAACTATGGGGTACCTCCCGATAAGCAAAGAGGGCGGCGTGCAGGTACTGGTCCCATGTATCTGGTTTTTCGTGTGCCAACTTTCTCAGGATCGACATCAACGTGCCATTAAATCTTTCCACTTGGCCGTTCCCTTGGGGATGGTACACACTACAATGGAAGTGTTTGGCCTGGAAGATCCTGAAAACTTCTTCAGTTAGTTTCCCCTTGAACTGAGAGCCATTATCAGTCAAGATTTGATTGGGAAAGCCTAACCTTGTGAAAATTGTGAGTAATGCCTCTGCTACATGTTTACAAAAACTTCATAAGCTGCCCCACGAAGCCCTTGAGATAACTTTGAGCTCTACCTTTCTCTGTCTAACCCATATGTGGTAGCTAATAGTTCATATCTATTTAGATAGCTCTCAATATCATCGTCTTTCTCAACAAAATGATCTAGATGAAAATTCATAGCTGAGGTTGAGGCTCCCTGGCTAGCAGTGGCATCAGAGGTAAAGGGACTGGCACCATTTTCAGGAGCATGGCCTTGAAACTCAAACTCCCTTAGTCGTAACTCATGTTCCCTTTGTAATCTCTTCTCCTCCTTTTCTGCTTCCCTCTCTGCAGTCAATCTTTTGTCTTCTCTTTCTGCCTCCAATGCTTTAGCCTCTTTGTCAGCCTCAATCTGCAACCTCTTAGCCTCAGCCTCTAACTTTCTTTCGGCCTCTTTTTCTAATCTTCTTTCTTCCCGTTCAATATATTTGTCACATTCAGCAGTGACATAAGCAATCATAATTTGCCCGTCCATTCCTAACTCTTTCGCAGTCTGTACAGCAGCAGATCGAAATTTTGCCAAGTCGGCCATTGTCTAACATACAAATGTAACAATTCAATCTTTCAATAATTATCTAAGGACACTACAGGCACTGAGAGCTCAACCTTATTTATTTCCACCCAAGGATACCTTTTAATTCTTTATTATTCCCAATATATATAACAGGAGAAAGTTCAATATCCCTGGAGCGAGACCCCAATATATGTGGTAAAGTGGGATGTTATAAATTTTTATAGGGGACTTAGTGTACTGACTGAGATCAGCTGTGAAGGTATCTGTATCTAATAGGTGTAGTGTTTTACAGATAACCTTACTTGCTACCACATATTTATACCTCAGTCAGAATTATTCTGGAATATTGTGATGACTACGTTGAATGTCTAGGGTATGTATATGATGAAGTGTAAGTCACAACAACAACAGACAGATAAACAATTTAATTTATTCCACCACACTTGACAACACTGTGACACTCACACACATGAAACATTCTATAAGACTATCTTAAATGAGTCACTGGTAAATTTTCAAATATCAATATGTATTAAGTACTTTCATTAATATTTATGTGTCCTGATTCAAATACAAAGTGAACCAGGAATCACAATCAATTTTAATTATAAGTTATATATATATAGAATTTATCAATATGAATCTTGTAGTGACATATTTTATTAATATTATCATATGTGTGTCAGTTGTGTAGTAGTAATATGAGGTAATACTGGTTTTGTTTTTTCAAGCTATGTTGTTATTTGTCATCATGACTTCACGTGTTTGTTTCTGTTGGAACTAGTATTGGAGATGTTCTCAGTTCCTTTCATTAAAACAATTAATTTCCCCTCTTATTTTTATACAATGTCAGTTTAAGATGGGGTTACATAATGTTGAGCTCCGCTGGCCACATAGGCTTATCTTTCGTGATGGCGGCAGGAAAAGACTCCTCTGCTCGATTGCTCCCCTGTGTTCTGGAGACACCTCACTGTTTGCTATATGGACCAAGGAGTCTGCTGTCCGCCTCTGGATTCAGCAAAGCTCTGACCAGGTGCTGCTCAATAACTTTAGGACCACGGTCCCTGAAACAAGAAGGTTGTACCTCCTACTTCAGAACTAATTTATACTCTATTTCTACACTGAGCACAATACATAACAAACACTGAGTTCAGAGCGGTAGGCCAACTGCTATCTTCATCTGAAACAATTTTCACCAGTATATTCCTCCCTAATGGTTACTACGCCTCTGCAATTCCAGCATTATTTCTTTCTAGTCAATAAAATAGGTGTCAGTGTACTGTTTGGCAATTCCATGTAGTTTTACTTTCCTCCGACACCTTCTGTTCAGGTTGGAGCACTATATAGGCTTCACCTCATGTTCGCTACTGAACCACACATATATACAGACATAAATTATCAATTTACATTCAATTTTCATTAAAAGATATCAAATATTTCAAGCTTACCACAATTCATGGAAATAATACAGAATTACGTTGACTGGCACTGAATATAGCACAATTTCGATCTGCCGATGTCCCAGGCTTTTATTTATAAAAATATGCACTGGTGCTCAACGCACTGGTTCTGTAGTAAGTTTATTTGAACATGTGGTGCTGACCTGACGCCTCTAATTGACTATATTCACGGGTCTAACCAATCGTGCCATGTTTACCCAATCGTTTGAAAAAAAGTACTCCTACTCCCGTTTCCCCTGACAACAAAAGATAGTATTTATAGCCCGACTAATCGTGTTTAGCCTTACATTTATTGCGCTCCAATCAAATTGGATTTAACATGGAGACCCATTTCCCGTACAATGGTGGGGTGAAAATCTGCCACTGAGCGATTCTGATTTTGGTGTTGTCTGACATCCCTCACTATTTCTTTTGGCTATAATTTGTCAATTCCTAGACTATTTGCGTAACACTTAACATATTATTTGTCAGCAAGTCCTAAGGAACCCAAATATATAAGTTTAATGGGGCTAAGGGGCTGCGTTCAAAATATGTATTTTCCAGGATAGTCGTGTATTTTTATTTTTATTTTTTATGTTTAGAACCGCCACCTGTCCTGCTGTACTGTCAGACTAATGTCAGGATTTTTGACATAAAACAGTAGAATGTCATGTTTCCTAATAAGCGTTTTGTAAGTTTTTAAAAACTAACTCTCGTGTGTGTAGTGTTTTTTATCACTGTCGATTTGAAAAAAGATAGTGCTTGTGGCCTTACACGCGTGATGGTAGTAATTGTATAGCGAGACGCGTGTTTAGTGTTGCATGCGTTCCTGCTTTCAGCCTCTCCCTTTCTTTCTATCTTTAGTCCATCTGTCTTTCGTTTTTTTTTTTTGGTAACGTAGTGTATAAAATGACATGAATGGAATTTTAAATCTAGGTCAGATTGCGTATCTCAAGGTTTTTCTTAGAAAGGCAGTACACGTTTTATCGTAGAAAGCGGGTATTGAAGCAGTAGGCTTTTACTATCAACGTGAAACGTTACAATTTTGCAGACGAAGTAGAAAACAAGGGGGATTCCGAGTACAGTCATTGTGACAGCACTGTTCTTTACCATTCTTCTTTCCTTTTATTGAATTTATTTGTTAGGCTTTACATTTACCTTTTAATTTATATATGTGGATTTGAATTTCTCACGAGAATATGACTAAAATAAGGTTGTGTATGAGGTTGGCAACCTCATCCTGCAAAACTATTTGCTATAGACCTCATTGCAAGCAGAGTGTAGGCTTTAGGGCAAGCTCTTTGCCAGGAGGCAAGCTTCAATGGAGGATCCATAAGGGAGAAAAGAAGAGGGGGATATTTTTGCGAGTAGGCTTGCTCAACCCACCTCAACTACTTATTGAAGAGGAAACGGATAGCCATATGTGGATTACAGGCATACCGTTTGACAGAGGAAAGAGAAGAAACACTGAGATGGAATTAACAAGAGATATGAAACAGTAAGGTAGTAGCAGACAGAAGAGAATAGTCGGCTCAACTTAAGTTAGCCGTAGGCATAACTTTTAAAAGGGGGCCTATGTCACGAAGTGTATTCGCCTTCTTTTCTCTCTGTCTATCTTTTCTCATACAAATACATTCCTGCTCTCTAAATTCTCTAGAATATCTACCTCCCGTAAATACACATCAGGAGATCTCCCATTTGCTGCGGAAAATAAATTCCTTTGTTCTACGTTTGACTGGCAAAACCACTGTGACCTTTTACCGCTGTGAACTTTTACACCGCGCCCTGAATAATTGCAGTTCAGCCAATGGATAGGGAGCGCGGATTATTGACTGTTGCCCTTTGACCTCAGCAACCAAACTGAAACCTGGAGAAATTAGGCGCGATTTTCAAGGATAGTCTGGTAAGCCCATTCTCTCGCTAGGCAGCGACCAGCCTGGACAAAGATGGTCCTGTCTAAGAAATACAGAGGGGCCCGATCATTTTAAAACAGCAATGGATCTTAGCTGAGCGAGTAAGTGATCTATATTGTTTATTTGAATACATGAATAATAATCTTATGTTTATCTACAACATATCATGTCAGTATCTTTTGTTTTTCACTGTGACAGAAATTAATATCCTTGATTTTGTACAGGAGACAACAACATTATGTATACTGAAAGTTTCATCTATGAACTACCCTTGTCCTGTTTTATACTGAATGATTTCTACTAAATTTTAATGTATGATTTCAGCCATGATTATCCTTGTCATATTTTAATCCTGAACTGATTTCTGCAAATATCCTTATTATATTTTATGTGTTAATGTGCATGTATCCTATGTTATGATGGTATTATCAAGGTATATGAATGCCTATCACATAAACTTAAAACTATGTAATAATGGGCAACAGCACTAGCCAATTTTATAAATGAATATGTTGACTGACTTGTAATTCAGTGGTTCTCAAACCTTTGGCAACAATGACATCCCAACATGTTACAGCAGAATAGAAAAACTATTACCCAGTGGTTCTCAAACCATTGTTGACAGTGACCCCAAATTGATTTTATTGCTCTATGGGCACAAGGTAGACCAGTGGTTCTCAAACTTTTGATGACCACTGCCCCAAACTTCACAGTTGGTGAAGCTAACAGCCCATACGTTGAAAATCACTGCGGTAAACAAGCTGGAAGCCAGATATAGGTTGAGACCCACCTGTTTGCTTATAACATCAGTTATGCTATAGTATTTCCTAGCTAATAAATAGCACTGTGTATTGATGTTAGCTATGAATGTTTGTTAGATTTCTGATGGACGATTAGCGCCCAGCAGATATGGGAAATGACTTCTCTGGCATGATTACTAATGGAGCCTCAATTGTTTGTCAATCCAGTCCTACCAGGTTGTCATACCAGGTTGTCATACCAGAAGACTAAACCATAAGCAGTGTTCTCAAGGGCAGACATACTCCATCCCAGCTGGTGATGAGCCCTGTGTCAAGACAGAGAAGAAGCAACTTGCCATCCTCTGAAACCCTAAAAAGACCTTGCTGGACCTGGAGTGCTTTGACATATTGAACCTTGGCAACAAGACTACATCAATTCAGCATCTGAGATGAGTATTTGAACATGCCAGCAGAACCACTACAGAATATTCCTATTGTCCTATGATTACAAATTAATTCTGACATGGTTCAGAAACATTCATAGATTAGGGAACATATAGTTGTATATTTGAATATATTGTGAGATTCTATTTTCATTTTTGTAAACTTTACATAACCGAGTCTGTTGTTATTTTCTTTGTAATATTTAAATGGGTTGTATAGTTTTAGTAACATAAATCTACACCCTGGGGGCAGAGCCAAAAATTAAATAACACTATTGGGTCAGGATATTTTTAATGTGGCTGGGCACCAAATCTCTTATCCATCTATATGTACTATACATAGTCCTTTGTAGGATATCGGATAAAGAATTTATCGCCTAGAGAATATCCTGTTTAGTTTCACTAGAATTCTCTTGGAAAGTTTTTTTGAGTGGACTAATTCCCGAGGAGAGACTGTGCATTCACCCTGCAGTCTGGAAGAGTTTCCTCTAGAGATTATCTTTTATTCTTCCATCAAGTCTGTCATACTTACACTTTCTCCCTCTAAACAAAAACCATTTCGCTACACTACTGTTATGTTTTTTGAATTACGAGAGAGAATCTCGTTGTTGTGTATGTCACTTTATTTCAGCCTACTACTGGGGTGATGACCGTCATTTTCGGTCAGGTTGACCCAAGCCTCCTGGGTTGTATATTATGTGTGAACGAAGAGTTGGTGACATCATATGGAAACCAGATGTTTTCATTGGATAAATCCAATTGTATTGTTGATAAATATTGTACGTATTATCATTGTAATGAATTGTAACATTTCATTTTGTATTGACTTGTCTTTGATTGGTATTTTTTGTTGTTGATGAAATTATGGATTTTTTGTATTTACATACACTAGTCTGAAGACTATTTCATTTGCTCATATTATGTTTGACCATATGTGGTCTGTTGTGAAATTGATACATCAAAACATTGATATGATTCTGCAGGACTAATTGTTGTGATAGTTTTATACATAATGAGATTGTCAGCCCTAAGCACAACTCATTGGTTGTGACTATGCGTTAGTCGCTTTCAGAGAGTTTTTTGGTTACTAAATTTGTTTTTTTTTTCTTTTCCGTATCTGATTCCATGTGTAGTTAATATATTACCTTATACAAAGGTTATATGAAGTAATTGTTGTGCTGTGGAATGTTATTTTGGATCTAAACTGTATATGTAGAATTGTCAGAGATAGTAGATAATGTTGTTTGATTGAAGAATTTGGTAGTGTGACTTAAACATTTTTTCATGAGAAATAATGTTATGTTTATATGTGCAAGTTGGTATAATGTTAATAGTGTGGTTTTTTGTAGGTGCTCATTTGTGTTTACTTAGAGATGGGAATATATTTATATGTCTCTCATTTTGTTAAAGCTCGTTTCACTTTTGATTTATTAATTAGTGGTTGAAACTTGTAAAAATTTAAAATACTATTTTTATTTAACTTAACGATTAAGAAACTTTTTTGTATTGTAATTTTGGAACAATGTATTTGTTTTTCTTTTTAAAAGTATTGTATTTTTTATGTGTCCAGTGCTTAATATATTGATATGTCCACATTTAAAATAAAAAAAAAAAGAGAGAAAGAGATAATAATTTTTTTTTTCTTTTGAGATTGTGATATTTGTGTTTTTACAAATCACACTTTTTTGTGTGTGATGCCTGTGATATTTCATTTTAGTTATGAATAAGTGTTGTAATTTGGTTAAATTATTTATTATGCATTATCTAGTTATATCCTTCGGTAGTGTTTAGTATATATATATATACAGTAGAACTCCATTTATCCGAACCCCAATTATCCGAACATCCAATTATCCGAACACTTTTTCCAGAAAAAAAAAAATCAGGCGCCACCAGTCACGTTAGACTACATTTCTGAATCTTTTGATGCGGCAAGCTTCAAATGTGTGCGAACAATTTGTAGAGGATGAGATGGGCTAATGGTCGGTTGCTTACGTACAAGAAGTCAGTTAGATCATAAAGTCAGTTAATATCTGGTTTACCAATCCAGTGTACGTGTGCGTTCTAGGCAGAGCACTGGCTAAACAGACAGTTCAACTTAAAATAATGGTGTCTGCTACTACAGCAGAATAATTTTGATGTACAAGTATTTCTCTGTGCGATATGGCATCTTCCAGTAAGTCTAAAGCATATAAAAGGAACCGCAATGTTTTGTCAATTGAAACGAAAACAGAAATTATCAAGAGACTAGGAAAAGGTGAAACTGTGTCTTCACTTGCGAGGATTTTCAATGTTGGGAAAGCTACCGTCTCTGACATCAAAAGTAACAAGGATAAAATTATAAGTTTTGCATCGAAATTGGATAGTGAAAATGGGTCGAAGAAACGTAAAACCATGAGAAATGCGAAAGATTTGAAATTGGAAGAGGCTTTGTATATATGGTTTGTGCAAAGAAGAAGCAAAGGGGAACCTATCTCTGGCTCTCTATTGTGTGAAAAGGCACTTCAGTTCAACAATCAACTTGACGGTCCTCCTGACTTTAAGGCTAGCCAGGGATGGTTAAGAAACTTTAAATCTCGTCATGGCATACGAGAATTGGAGATTCAAGGGGAATCTTCATCTAGCGATGCAACTGCCGCTGAAAATTTTAAAGAAACATTCTTGGCTTTTTTGGAAGAAGAAGTTTATTCACTCAATGATGTGTATAATGCCGATGAGACTGGCTCATACTGGAAATCATTGCCTCAAAAATCACTTGCATCTCAGCACAAAGCAGCTGCCCCTGGGTTTAAAAAGTGCAAAGAGAGAGAGTAACAATTTTGGTAGCAGCGAATGCCAGTAGAAGTCATCGTTTACCGGTGCTAATGATTGACAAAGCCAAAAAACCACGTTGTTTAAATAATGTGACATGTCTCCCATTGTGCTACAAAGCACAGAAGAGGGCTTGGATGAATAGTGAAATATTTCTTGATTGGTATACAAATCAGTTCATCCCAAATGTGAAGAGGTTGAGAGAACAAGAAAAGAAAACTGGAAAAGTAATTCTTCTACTGGACAATGCACCATCTCATCCAGAGATGGATACATTGAATGCAGTTGATGCAAATTTTAAAGTAATTTTTCTGCCTCCAAATGTAACAGCATTGATTCAACCAATGGATCAGGGTGTTATAGTAAAGCTTAAAAAGATGTACAAGAAGAAAGTCCTGTGTCGTTTATTGTTGGCTGAAGATGAAGAAAGTGTGGTGGCGTTTTCCAAAAAGCTTAATCTCAAAGACTGCTGCTATATGTTAGCTGATGCTTGGACCACCCTGTCACAAGATAATCTCAACAAGGCTTGGAATAGATTGCTTGGGAAAAAAGGAGAAAATGAAACTACTGCAGTGGACACAAATGATGATTGTATAAATGAAGTTGTGGAACTGTTTCAAGCAATGCCCGGATTTTCGGACTGTGACAAATATGATGCACACATGTGGCTAAAAGATGATAATGATTCTGGTTTTCAGTTTTTGAATGACGAAGAAATTTTGTCTTTTGTGCAAGAAGAAAATCAAATACATTTAGTGACCGATGATGAAGACTCCTCAGAAGTACATGATGTACTTGTAGATTATGAAGAAAACCCAAAACGTCGACCAAGTCCTGAAGAGGCCTTTATAGCACTAGAATCAGCGATGGCTTGGTACGAGCAAGAAGATGACAGCTGTCCTACACAGCTTCTGCTGTTGAAGAGAATGCGGGACTTAGCAGCCAAAAGGAGACTATCCAGTTTGGTGCAAAAGATGATTCCTCATTATTTTAAGTAGTGGGCTACATCTGTGCAAGTCCATGTATACGTAAGTTGCGCCTGGTTTTGAATCGTTTGTAATGTTATTTTGAAAACGTTTCTCTTTCTTAACAAAAAAATAATTAATACAAGTAGTACATGCACTGCAGTGTAATGAAAGATTTTAGTGATACAGTGATCTAATACAGTGTGGGTATTATTATTACAGTACAAGTAAATATGTTTTATAGTGTATTTTCCTTGTGATGGTTAATTATTTTTAGAAATATGTGTACATGTACTCGATACATTATGTAATCCAATTATCCGAACATTTGATTATCCGAACGATGCTCGGTCCCAAGGGGTTCGGATAAATGGAGTTCTACTGTACTATGTTTTTCTGTTCGATGATTTTCTGTCATGATTGTATTTGTTTACAATACAATGTTGGTTTATATAGTTATTAGGATGTATTACTACTTATTCTGTACATTCATTTCTTGAATTTTCTTCTTTCTTTTCGGATGATTCTTCGTTTCACTTCATTTCTTTTGAAGCAGTTATACTTTCGTGATGCTTTTATGTTTCATCTTGGTGTCACTTAATTCTATTTGTATACGTTTACTTCTTATACTTCTTATACTTCCTTCTTCAGGATTGTTATGTTAATTATATGGTTTGGTATGAGGTAGTTGTTATGTCGGTTTTATCTAGTTGAATGTAAGGATTTGATTTACTTGATTGTTATCAAATGGGATTATGGATCTTTGTTACTATATTGATTTCATTGCTGATTTTTTATGTTGATCATGCCTCTTTTGCTTGATCTTATCTGTTACTTTCTATTTATTGTATACTACTTGCTCTACAGTGATCATAGTTAACTTTGTTTGAAACTGTTTATTTAATGTACTTAGCAAATTATTGTGCATAATTTGTTTTCTTGTACACTTGCTTATATTTTTTGTCGATGTATTATTATAACCTTAACATAAGCTAATTTTTGTATGAGTATTTTAGAGCTTAGCTCACCCCTCATTTTTCATTGATGTAGTTTTTGTTTAAAAAATGATAAATCATTTTTTCTCCGGGGGTGGTGGTAAGATGTTAAGGTTAAAAAGGGAGGTGATACTTTGTATATGGGTTGGTCACAGTAAACTAAGGGTTACATCGCTTGTATACTTGATTAACGATGAATTGGGTTAACAAATATTGATAGAGGTCATAGTGTACAGATAGCGTCATGAGCGCTGGTCTGTATTGTTAGAACTGTAAATAGTTCGCACGGCTAGTCCGTGGAAGGGACTGAGCGGTGGTGAACTGCGAAGTCCGTGACTGTTTAGGCGGGAGTTTTTGTGACCGCTGGGAGTTGGGTTCTGGCGTTGACAGAGTGAAGTCAACGAAGGTGTTTTTCTAAGTGTGTGTTCCCGACCAGTGTTCGGTGAAAATGGTAGAGTGTTTTTCAATGTGTGTCTCGGTGGAGACTTTTTGAACAGGCCTGTATCTGAATATTCTTCCTGCATATGTATTCTCCCATGTGTTAGATTATTGGAGGATGGTATGTATTAATATTTATGACTGCAGTAGATGCAGCTTATGAGTGAGTTGGTTATTGGGCACGTTCTGTGAGAAGTGTACCACTAGTCTATGTAGGCGCTATGAAGAGTCCGAGAGGTAGAGAGACTACTTTGTAGGCCATAGACATTTTTGTGAAGGAGTCTACAATTAGGCGCTATGAAGAGTCCGAGAGGTAGAGAGACTACTTTGTAGGCCATAGACATTTTGTGAAGGAGATTAGGCCATATATAGAGTCTGAGAGGAAGACATGACTTGGTAGGCCATAGATAGATATTATGCAGGTTATATTACTGCAGACTGTTGTGTGCGCAGTCTTTCCTTTGAGGAATATGGTGATGTGCATCTTCTAGAGGAAGTGCACCACTATTTATGATTAGGCCTTGAATATATATAGCTGACGATGATTATTCAACTGCCGGGGAGCAGCCTTGGTGGAGAAGGGGAGGACGTAGTCCTTTGAGGAAAATCGTGATGGACATCTTCAATGAGGAGTGCACCATTATGCTATAGGTTATGAGGCCATATTTATAACTGCGGTGAGCGCAGTTCTTTAGGAGTGGTGTACGTGCATTTATATGAGGTGTGCGCCATTAGGCGCTGTACTTAAGCGCTGTGGAGTGTGGGAGCTTCATGAATACCTTTATTCAATATCATGTATTTTATGATGTTTCTTTCGTCTATGTCGTCGTCTGTGTGTAACGTGAATAAACCATTGTTTAAACGTTACTATTCGTTCAACGATACATGACTTCAGTGTGTGTCACTGTGATGGATGAATGTACCAGTACACACCTACTTTGAGCATTCAAGGCATAGTGACCGCAGTAGGGACATATTTACAAATAGCCCTGAGGGGGCGTGGCCTATATAAGGAGAACACATTTACGCCTTCATCACTTATCTACCACTGGTTTCAGTTAGATAGAATTATCAGTGGTGGCCTAACATTCTAGTGGATCAGCAACCTTAGATGTATCAGTGGTATCACTTATCCACACAATATCAATAACACTAACTTTATCACTGAAGGAATCACATTCGGCGGTATCAGTGGTAGTTTCCAGTCATTGAGGGTATGGTACCCAATACAGAAGAAGTTAATGCACAAAGGAGACAAAAGTACATTTAACATACTTGTCGGCGATATACATCAACATACATGGTGGTTTCAGTAAAGTTGGAATTTAGAACCTATTTACGCCATTATCCCTGGATAACGAAAATAAGCATTAACACTGTCAGAAGAAATGTATCACTTATACTGATGCCTTACTTTTTGTTTAACTTTAAATAGTCACTCATTTTATTTTAATAGACTTCTTGGAACATGCCACTCTAGTGGTTCACGCAGACGGGTGTGTTAATGAAACGTTTGTGGCTGCACCTCTATTTTCGGAGCTCTCGTTAATCTGTCGCATGTCATTGGTGATAAACAGTTGCCATTAGGAAAATTTGCAGGGCAAAAATTCCGAAGAAGATTACTCCAGTCCGCTGTTTTCACCTTTATGTTTCCGCAGATTGCCAGAATGTAGTCTTAAACATACTTATGGATGTTCTCCTTCTACCTCTGTTTAACTTTCGCTGTCAGGTTAAGTGTTTCAGGAGCTTATGTTACTGACTAGATCGAGCATGTTTCGACTTGCCCTGCCTGACTGTGGTCATCATTTCTCGATGTCTACCAGATATCACATTCAGCGACTATATCGTCTTCCTCTTTGTCGAAATCGTGAGAACTCATGATGTGGACAGTCAGTAAGTAAGGTAGAGACCATTTGTAAGTTTCATGCAATAGATTGGCAGTCAGAGGAGGCAGGTGACGTTTGTTATTTCTGTTTTATGAACTGTCAGTGAGAGGGTTCAGAAAACTTTTGAGAGATCTGCATTGTGGATTGTCAGTATGGAGAAGGCTGGAAACATTTTCAAACTGTGTGCTTCCTATTTCCACTTTTTCTTACTTATACTCCATTTGTTTCTAGATTGTTCTCTTGAATAGATTCTGCATTACTGGCATTGTGCCAAATTTTTAGGTATAATTTTGACAGACGTCTACAGATATGACCTTGGAAATTCATATACTTTATTAAGTTAATGATCTTCAAGGGGACTCCATAATGTCTCAACAATTTCCAAAATGATTTTGTCTACACTATCAAATGCCTTTTCATAGTCCGCAAATCCAGTGTATAGCAGTGAATCCTATTCCATACTTTATTAAACTATTATTCTCACTGTGGTTTAACATTTGCTCAGCCTCGTGCAGCTGTAACAGCGCTACCTCGTCTTAATCTTTACTAGGTGGCAGATGGCAGGCCTAGTTGTGTGACTAACACCAGTTTCCTTGTACATCTTCCACGTTTTAAGTTAGTAGTGTTTGTTACTGGCCCTCTCCGCCAGAGTTGACAATTCTTGGATGAACTACTTTCCTTCTTACTTTCAACCCTTGACCTTCTTTGTTGTTATTCCGTGAATGATCGTACAGGGATTTTATTATAGTGATTGATGATCAGGCATTCAACAACAATCCTTCATGGATCAACTCAAGCATTTGTTTATTCTCTTACAAAATCCTATTTATTTACATGTAATATTAATATATTTCAAAGATGCAGATAATTCTTCATATAGAGCACACCTGCAGTCATATCATAGTTACCTCAAGTATACATTCTGTATCTCAAAAATATGCAGGCATTTAATCCCCTTTGTGCTTATCTCATCTCAAAGTACTTATTTATCTTCCTCAAGCTCTGTTTCATTTTTCCCAATCTGCCTCAAAACTCCTGATCAACTTTATGCAAAGTACTTTGTATTTCTATTCCTCTGGTACATCCTGGGCATTCCATTGCTTCTCTTCTTTAAACTTCTCGCCCAGTACCATTTCATTTACTCATTTTTCTAACATATCGTCTGGTGATTTCTCTGCTGCGAATAAGGAAAATGTTCACCAAAATGCATAATAATTCATAAAAGGTCAATACTTACAGGTGATTCCCTGAATCTCTCCTGTGAATACACTCACTAGTGACATTATAAAACAAATTCTCTTAAGTAGCATTTTTCTCTGACTATGAAACTTCTTAGTTTACTCATACTGTTCTGACTAATCTTAATCACATCCTCCGAATTTCCTAGGACTAGCATCTCCTAACTTATCTATATACCTTATGAGTTTACTTTGTCACTTCTAATCTATCTGTGATAACTTCTACAGATCTTATCAAACTTGTGGCAACCGCACAACATTCTTGTTTCTTCATCTTCAGAAATACACGACCGCACACTTGCGAGCCGTAAACCGTTCTGCCCTTGACTTCTAGTCAATGCTCAGCTGATCTGTCCCTGTTTTTCAGCTAAAACGATTGGTCGGCCTTATTTCCATTCACTGGAAAAAATTGCTCACGCTTTTACAACGTAAGCGAATTCAGTGAACTATCGTCTGTTATTTTTAGACTTCTCTCACTCTATTCCCGTGTGTATTTTTTCCCTCAACTCACTAAAACCTACAAGGGACTTAATTCTACGTTATCTCCCTTTGACGTTTTAACTGAACACCATATTCTCTTCTTTAAAGCTTACTACAAAATCGTTACATGCTAATTTTCTCAACCACAATTGAGAACCCACTAAATCTGCTTAACCCTAATTCAAGACTTTTATCCACCAACCGTAATATGCGGAGTTTCTTCCCTTCTCTCAAAGCAACCCTTCACTCATTTTATCTCCCTTCGACTAAGACAAATAGTCTGTATGCATTTGGGCATCCAATTTGGCTTAGGATCATGTGTCCTAGAACACAGGACCAGTAAACTGTATCCAAATCCATTCATATTTACTACAATTTTTGCTGAAATTTTTCTTACTTAATGAAATATCAACTGCTATTTAGTTCATTGGCAGGCAGAAATCGTTTTAAAGGGCGGACAAAGAGCTTGTTTATATATAACGTGTGTTTGTGTAAAAATTCTAGAATATGTGATTGACGTTTATAAGTTTATTATCTATGTGTGTACGAAAATTTATTATGTGTGCATGACGTGTGAGTTTGGAGATACGTAGTTTTAAATCATCTAGATTTCGTGTACACTGTGATCTTGAAGTATTAAGTGTATGCATTTGAGCAGACACGTTTGGAAATATGGATGACACGTGTACTAATGTATTTGGCGTTATAGCACGTTTCACTAGCTTTGCCCTCAAACAAATGTAATTATCTGATTAACCGTCCATCGTATTAATTCCATTTTTGCATACGATGTAAAGAGCCAGGGATCCAGACCTCCAGGACGACCCAGATTCCGCTGGGAGGACAACATTAGACAATCTTTGAAGGACTAAGGACTAGAATGGAACCAGGCCAGGAAGAAGACAGCTGATAGAATAGTCTGGCGCTCTCTCTTCCAAACCTCTACACCTCACGGTAGAAGGGGAACGACTAAGTAAGTAAGTAAGTAAGCATACGATGTTACATTGGGTTAGACCCAACAAATATATACTTTATATCTTTGCATCTTGTCTAGTTCCCATAAACGAATGAAATCCTTTGATCTTTGTCGGCATACTAATTATTGTGTATCGAGAAAAGAAATTTTACCACTCCAGTCACAGATTCTGTGAACTGATTAGGCATAGGCGTGTCTACTATTACAATAATGTGGCCATCACGTTTGCATATGAATACCTGTTGAAGATGATTTCTTAAATGATCTGCATGCGAGATACTCGTGACATTGTTTGTCATTGACATTTAGTGCGCTAGCAAACTGGACCTTCATTGATCTAATTATTTCAATAGGTATCACCACTTTGCGGTTCATAAATATCATAATGGATCGTTGCTCCTCTACTGTGCTTGTAAATAACGGTAAGGGCATCTTTAAAGAAATTAAACTTCATCCGAATCATAATCAGATGTCTCTGAGAAATTGATAATCAATCTCGGCTGAATAAAGGACAAACCATTATTCGTCCAATATTTCACTTCCTCTTGTAACACATGGTTCTCACATTTCTTCCAATAATCCCCGGCTATATTGGAGATGGCGGCTTTTGTAAGTATTTCAACATCTTTTAATTTGAACGTTCTATTTTCTGTTGCTACCTGTTCCTGAATTTTAGCCCAGACTAATTCTATTGGGTTTAAGTGCGAATGGTAAGGAGGCAATCTTAAACATCTGTGACCATGTTCATGGATTGCCTTGTCTATGTGAAATATCTTTGTATGCTGTGTCTTTTTTACAATTCCAAGTAATTCAGGCTTCAGGGACATTTCGTTGAATGGAATGTTGTTTTTGGTCAGCCAAATCTTTGTTACATCTTTAGTACTTGATGAATTAGGAACTTTATCTTCTGGTGCCACAACGTTGTGATATGAAGCATTGTCCATTATCAAACACGACGGTCTATCCAATGAAGGAAGTACATGATTCACAATCCAATCTTGAAATATATTGCCATTCATCTCTGTATGATAATCCCTATTATCTGTGGATTTTGAAACAAATATGAGTTCAGTATTATTTAGAAGTCCATGATGGCTGCTTCCTGCATGTGCAATTATTAGGCGCTGTCCTTTGCTGCTTGTTACTAGTCTCTTAGTTGTCCCATCAGATGATTGCCATTCTCGTTCATTACTGTGGTGCGCATTGATCCAAATTTCATCTAAATACACAAAATCATAACAATCTCTTCTCATTTCTCTGACCTCGCGTAAATATTTGCTTCTCATTGCAACTATATGAGGCTTCTCACAAATAAGGTTTCTACCACCAACATATTTTCTAAAAGTGAATCCCAAACTCCTAATAGTCCTCCATTATTCTTTCTTAACCAAACTTTCAATTTCTTTAAAGTCACTGCCTCATTATTGTGAAACATATTGCAAATTTCTCTTCGGATCAATTCTGTGTCAAAATTATCCACCACTCTTGGCCTAATTTTCGTGTGTAAAACACTGGAATTAAAAATTTCAGATGTCGCTATCCAGGGGTGCAATGATCGTTTGCTTATCCCCAAGGCATGAATAGTCCTCTTTTGTGGGTTTGAAATAGAATGATATAGTTTTCTTCGAGTAGCTTCATTGCAGAAATCCTATTTGTGATTTGCTGTAATGTCATAAAATGTACCCGCAGACTCATTTTTCCAACTTAACCACACCATATTTTTTGTAGACACACCACTGATTGACAATGTGTGCGTAACACCGGATATAAACTGTTCTATGTTCAAGAAGTGCAATTTTTCACGCAATTTCACGCTAAAATATCATGCCCAATTGTTTTGATAAACCAAAAATGTGCAAATGAGGTCGTATAATTTACTGTAGACATTTCAATATGTGTGTGTGTGTGATGTATGTTGGCAAGTAGGATTTTGATATTATATCGCAAAGAAACGAAAATTAAAACCAATGGCAGCATTTTAACGAAAAATTTAATTCATAGGGTCTATACCATTTCAAATTCACACACAAAATGTCACTTATATGCGTTATATATTCGCTGAGATATAGCATTTTGAAGTTGGGCAAAGCTAGTGAAACGTGCTATAGTGGGCAGACATGCCTGTTATGAGTGGGTGTCACGTGTACGCAGATCTGAAGTTTCGGTATGTGTGTTTGCTGACGTGCTTGTACGTGTTGATGACGGGATGCGCTTTGAATAGATATTTTTATGCGTGTATACAGACGTTCATGTAATCTGATGTAACTTGTTGAAATGATCTAATGTGAATTCAACAAGCACGGCGCTTTCATCCAGGTCATAACTACCTCAGAGGCCCCCCCCCCACCCCCCCCCCCCCCCACCACAACTCTCAAAGTTTATTTTCTCTGTATAAAGACGCATTAAATGATAGATTTGTGGTATATTCATCAAACAGCAGTTTACTTAAACTAAACAAAGTATATCTCCGTTCATAGGTATACCAAAGACGGAACGTGGATTAACTCCATTATATTCTCAGTCGTTAATTCTGCAGTGCCACAATATTACATCACCTCTGTCTTGTTATAGTGACATGACTAAATGACGTTGACATCACACCTTGTCTGTCTATTTACATAATACAGCGATTGCTCTGAAGTTATGGGAGTCAGAAAAAGAAATGAAAGCGTTTGTTTACAAATGTTAAGTAACTTTACATATTTTAAACAACTAGGATCGATGAAGCTTAAGCTAGACACAGTTTACAGAGGTCTGATTATACTTGTATTAAGTTTCCAGGCCTAGTGTGATCACGGTATTGCATCAGCGCAGTTCCAAAACGCGTTTGATTGGCTGCAAGTGCGGCGAGCAAAATGTAGTACGTTTGAAAACCTGGAGATAGAATGGGAGCAGATCAATCCCGTTTCATTAATTAATTGTAACAAGAAATGCACTCGCCGCAAGAACTTTTTATGCGAAACTGTTTCTCAATGAGAGAGCATTAAATAACTCAGTCGTCAAACACCAGTTCGAGACTGTGTCCGTTGACTGTGCGTGTGCTTAGAACGGAGAAAGGGAACACTTTTACTACGCGCTACATGTAAGTTATCTCCATGTGTTCTACGTCCTGAATCTGTCTTTTGTTGTTCTCTTTTGTTGACATTATCTGTTTTACACCTATAGATGATTATTTCTGTTGTTACTAAAGCTGATCCTAGGGATATAGCAAGGTGGCGCAAGGTCTCGTGATGCCCCCCCCCCCACCCCCCTTCCCCTATGTGCAGTACTGCGCGAGTCAAATTCACGCTCTTGAGTTGGATTACACTGTTTTTTTTCCACAATTTATTTTCAATGAAGCAGTTTACAAAAACACAATATATTTATGCTTGTAAAATCTTATTTTTAAATTCTTTATTCAATCTGAATTACAGAAGGGCACTCAATGCGCTGCGTTTGAAAAGGGAATACTATAAATATGCAGGAAAACGATCAGTTTCATATCAGCAAGTAATTTTTACTTTACATGTTTGGTTCATTTAAAAAAAAAAAATGTCGGCCCCCCACTCCCCAAGTCGGCGCCCGGTGCAGCACCATCGCTTGCACTGCCCAAGAGCCGGCCCTGGTTGTTTCCTATATAACTACCAATCAACCAACCAACATACCAGCCTACCCAATTTGTTACCTCCCCACCTACCTGTCTGTCTGTCTGGCTTGAATTTCCGTCTGGCTATCCGTCTCTGGATTTATCTTAATGTCCGGTCGTATGTATATATATCTTGATATATGTCGATGCAGAGAAAAACAATACAAGTTTACATTTTTAGGTTGACAATTTCTTAAGAGCGCCACGTTGTTCATGACAGAAGGAGCTATTCAAAAGAAACGTAACTATATTTTTATCAAGCTACACTGTACATCATCATGTTGAGAACCCAGCATTGCACACTAGGCTTGGGAAAATCGCTCGACTTCGGATGTAATTGTAGCTTTAGCCTGGTCAACTGCGTGCATGATAATCTCACAGTCGACAGATAGCAGATTAGGAGACCTGGAGGTGTGCAAGGCGTAACTATTACTTGGAAGAGCCCAAACGAGGGTAAATTACTAGGAGCCCCATCCCTCCCTGAGGAGGAAAGCACATCATACCGGCCGCTTTTCTTCTGCTACAATGAAACCAGATGTGAGAACCCTTAAAATATACCGAGCCAGGTAAAAACACACGCCAAAGAGATCAAGCTCAGCTTGCTGTGGAATGTCAGAGAAGTCACGGCAAAGCCTAGATCTAGAGCGCATATAATGCCAAAGAAAACCACTTTTCCACCGATTGAGCTCGGTAAACACAACAGTGACAAGCAGACTGATTGCAAAAGCCGACTGCTGGTAACACGAAAACAGTACGAACCAACATTGCGTGGTAGTCTATATGGTCCACATTAATAAATCACATTAATATTGGAGAGGAGATAGTGGTTAGGCGATTACTGCACGCGAGAGGGGACAGGCCTTTGGAATAAATTAAGATAGAGTTATGATTGGTGGTCACGTGATGGGTGCTAGAAAATCCGACCACAACTCTATTTAAGGGATGGGAACACGCGCTCTGTCTTTTTGGCTACCATGTAGTTCAGGGAGGCAACATCTCATCGTGTTTTGTTCAAGTTCTCACGACTTTGCTATAATCAGTGTCTGCAAGACGTGAACGTCAACTAACGTAAAGACAAAGTATGGCAAGACATGTTAGCCTCAATAGATGTTGTTCGCCACCCACAGGAGTTGGTATGTATAAATGCTTCGAGTTTATTAATGAAGAACGAACTACGCGAATTAAGTTCATGCAGAGAAGTGTAGATTTTTAATAGTGCTTAGATAACGCCACGTGCACAATGGGCCAGTGACATTTCATATAGGATGTAACCGGTAGAGTGGTTAAGAGGAAAATTCGAGTAGAATTAATTTGTATGAAAATGACTTCTATGATTGAGATTAACCGACTTTTTAATTTATAATCTAAGGGGAATAATCGATAGAACGAGAAGAGGGGTCAAGAGTAATGCCTATGTCCCTTTATTTGCTGTGTTTTGTTTGTCTGGCCTTGGTTGAGAATCCTAATGTTGTTTTTTTGTTTAGTTTTGGGTGAGCTCGGCTACGTGATCGTAAATTCATTTGTTCGGGTGAGTTGTTTGTGAGACAAAATTGTTCTAGAATGTTCGAAGTAGTCGTTGTTGTAAATCGAAGCTTTAGATTAAGTCAGTCAGATCCGTGATGCGAAAGCGTTTGGAAGCAAGTTTGCTTTGAGTTGCGATAGAAGTAGCATTAAGAAGTGGCTGCGAATGGGAGTTCCATCGAGTGTTAAAGCCAATAAATGTTTTGGTTGACTCTGCAGTGGCAGAAAAGATATACTTATCACTCAGACGCCTAAGCGCATTTCTTGTCACAATTTTGTATATGACAGATTTGTTATTTCTGAGGACAAGATGCTAGTGCTCCCAGTGAGTGAAAATGTGTGTATTTCGGAACAAACCAAGTATGTTGAACATTGTGAGTCTATAACTAGTAGTGAAGTATAGTAGACAAGCTGACAGGCTAGCGAGTAGAAGATAAATTTGTTAAATGTACATCCCTGGTGGTTAGGCCAGTTTCACTAAGATACGCCAAGGCAGAAACAGAAGAAATATGTCAGAACATACAAGAGACAATGTTTACATATGAAGAATTAGATGGCAGATAAAATCTTAACAACAGTGGTTCTCAAACTATGACCATAATAACCACTAGAGACAGTTGTGAATATCAGCAGCAAGAAAGAGAGAGATAGAAAGATACTGAGGTATTACCTAATGAATTTTGCTGTACAAGTCTGCAAACCTCAGTGGAAGGTTGAGCAGATCATCTTTATTCAAATTTTGTTGACTTATGTAAATAAAGTTCGACGTTGAATGTTTACTGCTGTCATCGTGACATCATTTCATCAACTATTGTTATGAGAAGCGTTTCGTCTGAGAGAAAGAAGTTTTCATATTGTAGCAAAGTAAATTGATGGAGAGGTTATGATGGTAAAAGATAAGAATGATAGAGTTAGATGTGTTAACCGTGTGAGGTCAAGCTATGTAAGACCTTGAGTCTAGTGGTTGAAGAAGATGAATTCTCAAGGGACCTAACGCTACCTCTCAAGATCTCACACGGTGCTGTAAATTACTTCTAATGTATGGTGTTTGATGTGGCTAGTGTCTAGGGGATGCAATGAAATGATGGTACATCAAAACAACACAGTATAACTCTCTAATAGAATCTTACTAACGCTGTTGTTTAGTTTTCAATTTGGAAATATTTTTTTGTACAATTTATTGTGCCTGTCCTGCAATCTCTTTTGGACAGGTCTTTTAAAACTGAAGAAAATGTATGTTACACTGAAAAGTGAACTGAAAATAAGGACTCTTGGTCCAACAATAATGCTATTAATATTAAAATGTTCCGTAAGGTGTTTCACAGGCTGTTAAGTAATAATTAATAATGTGAGTCAGTTATTGGAGAGACTGTTTATGTCATCATTTCTCCGAGAGTTTCTGTTAATGGGTAGCGAAACAGTTTTCTCCAGATAAAGTGTCAGATTGCCCAGATTGTGGCACATAACCTGAAATTTCCTTCGTGAAGATTCAATCGTTGATATGGCTCTGTAAAGAACATCAGCTCTCAGAGCTCCACTTGACAATTATTTATACAGAACACGCTGCACTGGAGACGTTACTGTCTTCACTCGTACTTCAGCTTTCCTGTCACCGGCTGGTAACAGGAAATAAAACCCTGCAACATAAAAGACACCCTGGCCTTTTCATATCTGTTATATTTTTCCCTCAACTCTCTACATGACATGATGGGGTTCAGCCTCGTGTGCATTACAAGTGCACCAGCCCCTAAGTTTTTTTTTAACTCACATCATATTGTGACCACACCTCAGGTCCATATGGCAGATACGCCACTGTCATTTTACATAGTCTTCTTCAACACAATTTAATAGGAGTATGTACATCTCCTTATATGCATATAATTTTCTTCTATTACAAAATATAAACGCTCCAGGCAATCAATAGTGTTCAGCGAACACAGAGGCTTGCTATTTTACTTTAGTCTTACAATAATTGTTAATTCCTGTAGTGGTTTTGATGGTATTGTATGATGGTGATATTACTAAGTGTGATGTATGAGGTCAGCTGTGAAGGCTCCTGAGATAAAATGTAGCTGTGAATTTTCAGAAGGCCTTTCTTGCTACCACTACGACCTCACACCTATCTTTTTTTCTAATGAATGTGGCTACGTTAAAATCTAGGGTACTGAATGTAATGTGTTGTATTGACATATACAAACACACACACACAGATATTAAATAATATAATATTATCAATAAAATTTAGAACACAATGAACTAAATTCAACTGGTGAAATTTTAGAAAGTAAATCTTTTTTAAATTTATTTGTTCTGAACCAAGGTTTTATTTTGGCCAGAACATATGAAAGATTTTGGAATTTATGAGTGAATGGCATGAATAAATGGCATGATAAATAAAAGGTGTGTACGTATACAATTTTCACGATTAGTTAATATTTCTACAGTTCATAATTTTATTTTCCCTGGGAGAACGATGAATAGATGTGCTGTTGGGGTGGCTTCATCCCTCCCTGTCTAAGCCTACCAAACATTGTCCATTAATGATGGAAGGAAATGGGATGTTTTAGTAGTAATTCACTTTGGGTGCTATGTCTATGAAGTTGGTGTAAATCCAGCAGACCAGCCTGCTTACGTAACTTTGAAAGAGTAGTTCTGGTGCTGGAATCTGGTGGCCCCACCTCTCCGTGCTTGGGGGCAATATATCGGGTGGCCCCACCTCTCCGTGCTTGGGGGCAATACAAGGCTGTTCTGCCGAGATGCGACACTGCACGGGCCCTCACTGTCAATTATTTACCCAGCATTTGACACCACCTTTTGGTGTCAACATAAAAAAAACTCACAGCTCTGAAATAAAGTATTGGTTTAGGTTCAGAACCTTACCTAAGGAGCCACTTCTACACGTAACAATTTACAATAACACCACTTAGACAGGGTCAGATCTCTCTGACCATACAACACATCTTACCAAGTTGGTTTCACATAGGATAAGTTCTCCCAGACTACATATTCCGAAATATGTTTATTAGCTTCCTGCCATAAAATAGGATAGGTGATATGTTCCACTGATCTCAACACTTGATCTGTCCTTCCTAACCCTTGCTGGAGTTTATATATATTGTTTGTCCCTAGACCCTGAACTAGGGCGGGGGGTCTAGAGCAAATCCTTACTTGTTGTAAGGCTAGATTTCGATATGGCAGTATCAAATCACTCGAAACATTAAACAATATTTTAAAATATACAAAGAAATAATTTCAATCTTACCAGATTATGAATAAAGAACACAGAAATGCTAGCAAAACTCAGCTGAGCTGCTGGCTATAGTATGGCGTCCCTGAACTTATTTCAATTTACTTCATTGGAAATCACCACACTTAAAATTTACTGTGTCTATCACTGGACAACTATTGAGGAATGGCAAAAAAAGCGCGTCTGAGCGCTGATAATATGATTGTCTGTGGCCAATCAATGCCTTGTGTTTTTTCAAATTCAAATTTCCTACACTAAAGTCATTTCAGTCATGCTTCAGTCAAGTATGGATTTTTATCTGTTAGTCCGTCCGTCTCTACTTGCGTTTTCACAAAAAACGTACTTGGTTTTTGAACCAACCTATCCGTCCCCTCTACAAATTTTGTCTTTAAAGTTATTTTTAGCCACAGCTCCCACCAATGTCCCTCTCTTTCATTCTAACTAGATTTGAACACTTGAGTCTCAAGGTCGCGGTTTTTGTGCAAATTAGTGACATGTTTGATTCAATGCAGTCTTTCGCTGATGTGAACAACACAGTCTTTTGTCAATGTCTTCATTATTATCTATCCGTCTGTATAAATAAAAGCATATTATTTCACTGCTCAAAATGGGCCATCCGGCCAGCTAATTTTTATATTCCTAACATTAGTATTAAGAAAAAGTTACTTTTTTTAATTTTGTAATATTTCAAGCATCTGCGTTGTAATGCTTTTGCCGCTGAATTCAAATAAAAGGCTTGGTATCGCATAAGCGTCCCTTTCCGTACCTCGTGTCAATTTGGGGACGTGAATTTTTCCTTCCCCCCCCCCCCCCCCCTCCCCCCAATTGCGTCTCCTTAGCCTTGCTAGTCTCACGCAATTTTTCAGTCATATTTTTTTTTCCTTTTGATCCGCCGTTCTCATCCCGTTCAAATGGTAACCGTTTCAGCAATTTAATTTCCATGGCGGGTGATGACCCGCGGCGTGGGCGATCATGCCTTCTAGTAACTTACGCATTCTTTTTATCCCTACATTTTATCCTTTGGAGATATTTTTACGTTGTATCACTGTTAATTTTATGACACATCTCCCCACTTGAAAACATGCCTACGGCAAGTTCTAAAACCAGTGATACACATAGATAAAATCTCTCCTCACGTCTGCCATTACTCTAATTTTGATCACAGGGGTGCCGACTGAGGAAATCTGCACCGACATTCAATTTGCCTGGGATATATTGGATACTAAACTGATAAGGTTGAAGCAATAAAGACCACCTCAGCAATCTTGCGTTTTCATGCTTAGCCTGAGATAAGAATACGAGAGGCTGATGATCCGTCTCGACCACAAAAGTCCTACCATACAGATAGATTTGAAACTTCTTTATTGCCCAGATTAACGCTAAACATTCTTTTTCGCTTGTGGAGTATCCTTGTTCCGCCTTATTCAATTTGCGGCTTGCATAAGCGACTGGTTTCAGTTCCCCATCAGGTGAAGATGATCTTTGCAACAAAGCCCCTCCGAGTCCTACATTACTTGCATCGGTTCTTAAGACAAAGTCCTGTGTCAAATCAGGCAGTTTGAGAATAGGCTTGCTAGTGAGTTTTTCCTTTAAGTCTTGGAACGCTAGTTCACTTTGTGCAGTCCAAATAATTTTATCTGGAAGTCCCTTGCGAGTCAGATCAGTCAGAGGAGCACAAATAGAGTTAAAATCTTTGATATATTTTTGATAAAATCCGCATAACGACACGAATGATCGCACGTCCTTTTTTGTTTGTGGTCTAGGTGCTCTCTGCAGTTTTTCCAAGTTCTTGGGGTCGGGGGTCATGTTACCCTGATATACAGTGTGTCCCAAGAATTCCAACTCTTTGCATCCAATACAACATTTTGTTGGCCTAGCAGTTAAGTTCGCCTCCCTAAGTCTATTAAATAACATCTCTAGAGCTTCAATGTGTTCTTCAAATGTCTCTGTGGCGACGAGAATATCATCCATGAAATTCGTGATACATGGGTTATTCAGGGGATCCAACAATTTGCGCATCATCCTTGAAAATACACTCGGAGCATTTTTCAGTCCGAATGGTAGCATATTGAATTCATAATGTCCATCCGAAGTGCTAAAAGCCAAATAAGGTCTCACTTCAGGCTTCACTGGGATCTGGTAATAGCCTTTACTAAGATCCACCTTTGAAAAGTATTTTGCCTTGTTCAGTCTGGCAAATAACTGTTTTGTGTCTGGTAATGGATCCACTTGTCCTTCTGTGACAGCATTCAGTTTCCTGTAATCTATGCACAGTCTGTGTTCCCCAGACGGTTTTCTCAACAAAACGACACTAGAACTAAAAGATGATTCACTGTGCGAAATAATCCCCTCCTTCAACAAATAATCTATTTCTTCCTTCAATGCTTTCTCCTTCGCGAACGGAATAGAATAGGCTCTCATACAGATTGGGTTTGAGTCTACCAGTTTCATGTCATACTGTAGCAAATTTGTATGGCCTGGTTTATCTGTTAATACATCTGTATGTTCCTCCAGAACCTGTTGAACTCTCTCCCTCTGGTTTTTAGTCAGGTGCTTACTGACTTTTACCTGTGCTGCTGTTTCACAAGGATGTAATGGGTATTCATGTGAGGTGAGTGGTTCCTTTTGCATTTGAGTTGCGATAGCTAAGGTCAGTAAGGGGGTGCTTTCCTGGAGTGGTCTGTCCAGATACTTCTTTAACAGGTTTACGTGATAAACTTTCTCCTTCCCCTTTTTGTCAATTTTATAGTTTGTTCTAGACACCTTCTCTAGAACCGTATATGGACCTTGCCATCCAATTTGTAATTTATTCTGGCTACCGGGTAGTAGAAGAAGCACCTTCTCTCCCACAGCTAGTTCTCTGTCCTTTGCCTTCCTATTAAAATATGCTGCATGTTTCTTCCTGGCTTGTTTCAAATTATCATTTGCCAGTTTCCATCCAGCTTTCAGACGAGTGGTCAGTTCGTTCACGTATTGATAAGATGAGGTAACAGGTTCTTCCGCCTTCTCATCCGTCCAGGTCCTTAATAAAGCTTCTAACGGACCTTTTATTGGCCTCCCAAATAGCAGAGTTGCGGGAGCCATCCCGGTTGAACTATGTGGTACCTCCCGATACGCAAACAATGCGGCGGGCAGGAATTGATCCCACAGATCCGGTTTTTCGTGTGCCAGCTTTCTCAGGATAGAAATGAGAGTCCCGTTGAACCTCTCTACCTGGCCGTTCCCTTGTGGATGGTACGGACTACAATGAAAGTGTCTGGCTTGAAATAGTTTAAAAACTTCTTCCGTTAGTTTCCCCTTGAACTGAGATCCATTATCCGTCAAGATTTGATGTGGGAATCCTAATCGGGTGAATATTGTAAGTAGTGCCTCTGCTACATGTTTTTGAATCAATTGATGGCAGGGCTACCGCCTCTCCCCACATAGAGCAAGTGTCCACCAGAGTAAGGATGTAACTGTTCCTCCTCTTGGTCCGAGTGAGAGGTCCCACAATATCCACTGCAACCCTCTCAAAAGGTGTTCCCACTATGGGCATTTCCCCTAGAGTTGCAGGAGCAGTCCAGTGCTTTGGAGCTACCCTTTGACATTCAGGGCAGGATTTGACATATCTTTTTATATCCTCCGTTATCCCTGGCCAGAAGTAATGACAAGCTATACGCTGTCCTGTGGCGCTGATCCCCATGTGACCACTGAAGGGAATCGCATGCCCGAGTTCCATCACTTTATCTCTATATGAAGTGGGAAGAACCAGCTGGTTGTGACCATTTGTTCCAGTTCCGGCCTTCCTGTATAATAGTTTGTTCTTCATGAAATATTCCCCCTTGCTCGGAGGTGTGTGGCATTTGGGCAATTTTTTAAAACATGGCTTGAGTGTCCTATCCTCAGCCTGCGCCTTTCTCATCTCCTCTGGATGAGCATTTATAGGTTCACCTTCTTCCTCCTTCTTCTGTGACCTGGTCTGCACTGTCGCCATGATCACAGGTTTCTCGGGATTCCCCAAGAAGACGTATCTACACCCCAATATCAGAGGGTAGATTGGTTCATCTATCACTGCTGCTCTGATTTCTCCTTCCACATAGCGAGTTTTCACCGTTATCCTTGCGATGGGAAGTGTCATGAGTGGTATGTCCTTAGTCGCCCCTTGTATTTCCACTGTTTCTGTGGTATACTGACTTGGGTCCACTAGGCTAGACTTCACAACTGAATCATAATCCAAACCTGTATCATAAAGGCACCTTATGGTGACTCCATTACAAATAACATCCTCACAAACTGGGGGGTGATAAGGTTCCTGTTGTCCATTAGGATTAACCTTTAATCGTTGAGTCCCTGACTTCATTGCAGCAATGTTTGAAGGTTTCCTTCTACAAAATTCGGTGTTATGGTTATCTTTCTTGCACCATTTACACCATCTTTTTCCTTGGTTAAACGGTTTCCTTTCATTATTTTTTTGGTCATTGAACTGTGAGTTTCTGTCGCGATAGTCATTTCTTGGCCGCTCAAAGTTTGTCCTACCTCTATTACCCTGTTCTCTATTGTCAAATTTATTAAATGGCGGTGGAGCTTTAAAATTATCTATGTGCTTCTTTTTAGCACCACTTACCTCTGCCTGGGCTGCCTGATACCTCTCAGCGACATTTAAAACCTCTCCCAATTTCTCTGCACCTTGTTCCATGAGGAATTTTCTCATGTCTGGAGCCATGGACTCTCTCAATTGCTCAATCATGATCATTTCTTTAAGATCTTGGGTCTTCCCCAGAGCAGTCCATTTCTCCAAATAGGTTTCCAGTCTAGCAGAGAATTGGTGGTATGTCTCCCCAGACAACAGTTTGGCATTTCTAAATTTCTTACGATAAAATTCACCATTCTTCTCGTACCTTAATAACAGAGCCTGCTTTAACATGTCATAATTGTCTTGGTCTTCCCTGTTCATTTTAGCAAAGACTTCATAAGAAGTACCTCTCAGTCCTTGTGATAACTTTAAACTCCACCTCTCTCTCTCTAACCCATATGTAGTAGCTAATAACTCAAAACGTCCTAGGTACCCCTCTATGTCATCGTCTTTCTCAACAAAATGGTCTAAATGAAACCCCATAGCTGAGGTTGAGGCTCCCAGACTAGGCGTAGCATCTGAGGCAAAAGGGCTGGCACCATTTTCAGGAGCCTGGCCTTGTAACTCCAGCTCCCTTAGTCGTAATTCATGCTCCCTTTGCAACCTTTTATCTTCTGCCTCCCTTTCGGCCTTTCTATCTGCTGCCTCCCTTTCGGCAGTCAATCTTTTTTCTTCTGCCTCCCTTTCGGCCTTTCTATCTGCTGCCTCCCTTTCGGCAGTCAATCTTTTTTCTTCTGCCTCCCTTTGCTGTCGTTTTTCTTCTGCCTCAATCTGCAGCCTCTTAGTCTCAGCCTCTAACCTCTTCTCTTCAGCCAACCTTTCAGCCTCTAATTTTCTTTCAGCCTCTTTTTCTAATCTTCTTTCTTCCCGTTCAATATATTTATCACATTCAGCCGTTACGTATTGAATTAAAATCTGACCATCCATTCCCATCTCCTTTGCGGTCAGCACAGCAGCTGATCTAAACTTTGCCAGCTCCGCCATACTCTCTAAACAAATCTAGCAATAAGCAAAGTAAAATTTCCAACCACTAAAGTACTTATAATTACTCTAGACTAAAATAATTCTAATTAATTAATTAACTAACACTGGCTGTGAAGATTCACCAACTTCTAATTGCCCTTTTAATTTAAAGGGACACTTTTAATTTTAAGGGAATTTTACAATTTTGTTCCCATAATTTTATTTCTCCCACCAGGAGATCCTTATATTACTGTTTATGCTAATTATCCTGGACGAGCTCCCAATATTTGTAGTGGTTTTGATGGTATTGTATGATGGTGATATTACTAAGTGTGATGTATGAGGTCAGCTGTGAAGGCTCCTGAGATAAAATGTAGCTGTGAATTTTCAGAAGGCCTTTCTTGCTACCACTAAGACCTCACACCTATCTTTTTTTCTAATGAATGTGGCTACGTTAAAATCTAGGGTACTGAATGTAATGTGTTGTATTGACATATACAAACACACACACACACAGATATTAAATAATATAATATTATCAATAAAATTTAGAACACAATGAACTAAATTCAGCTGGTGAAATTTTAGAAAGTAAATCTTTTTTAAATTTATTTGTTCTGAACCAAGGTTTTATTTTGGCCAGAACATATGAAAGATTTTGGAATTTATGAGTGAATGGCATGAATAAATGGCATGATAAATAAAAGGTGGGTACGTATACAATTTTCACGATTAGTTAATATTTCTACAGTTCATAATTTTATTTTCCCTGGGAGAACGATGAATAGATGTGCTGTTGGGGTGGCTTCATCCCTCCCTGTCTAAGTCTACCAAACATTGTCCATTAATGATGGAAGGAAATGGGATGTTTTAGTAGTAATTCACTTTGGGTGCTATGTCTATGAAGTTGGTGTAAATCCAGCAGACCAGCCTGCTTACGTAACTTCGAAAGAGTAGTTCTGGTGCTGGAATCTGGTGGCCCCACCTCTCCGTGCTTGGGGGCAATATATCGGGTGGCCCCACCTCGCCGTGCTTGGGGGCAATACAAGGCTGTTCTGCCGAGATGCGACACTGCACGGGTCCTCACTGTCAATTATTTACCCAGCATTTGACACCACCTTTCGGTGTCAACATAAAAAAACTCACAGCTCTGAAATAAAGTATTGGTTTAGGTTCAGAACCTTACCTAAGGAGCCACTTCTACACGTAACCATTTACAATAACACCACTTAGACAGGGTCAGATCTCTCCGACCATACAACACATCTTACCAAGTTGGTTTCACATAGGATAAGTTCTCCCAGACTACATATTCCGAAATATGTTTATTAGCTTCCTGCCATAAAATAGGATAGGTGATATGTTCCACTGATCTCAACACTTGATCTGTCCTTCCTAACCCTTGCTGGAGTTTATATATATTGTTTGTCCCTAGACCCTGAACTAGGGCGGGGGGTCTAGAGCAAATCCTTACTTGTTGTAAGGCTAGATTTCGATATGGCAATTAAACAATATATAAAATATACAAAGAAATAATTTCAATCTTACCAGATTATGAATAAAGAACACAGAAATGCTAGCAAAACTCAGCTGAGCTGCTGGCTATAGTATGGCGTCCCTGAACCTATTTCAATTTACTTCATTGGAAATCACCACACTTAAAATTTACTGTGTCTATCACTGGACAACTATTGAGGAATGGCAAAAAAAAGCGCGTCTGAGCGCTGATAATATGATTGTCTGTGGCCAATCAATGCCTTGTGTTTTTTTCAAATTCAAATTTCCTACACTAAAGTCATTTCAGTCATGCTTCAGTCAAGTATGGATTTTTATCTGTTAGTCCGTCCGTCTCTACTTGCGTTTTCACAAAAAACGTACTTGGTTTTTGAACCAACCTATCCGTCCCCTCTACAAATTTTGTCTTTAAAGTTATTTTTAGCCACAGCTCCCACCAATGTCCCTCTCTTTCATTCTAACTATATTTGGACACTTGAGTCTCAAGGTCGTGGTTTTTGTGCAAATTAGTGACATGTTTGATTCAATGCAGTCTTTCGCTGATGTAAACAACACAGTCTTTTGTCAATGTCTTCATTATTATCTATCCGTCTGTATAAATAAAAGCATATTATTTCACTGCTCAAAATGGGCCATCCGGCCAGCTAATTTTTATATTCCTAACATTAGTATTAAGAAAAAGTTACTTTTTTAATTTTGTAATATTTCAAGCATCTGCGTTGTAATGCTTTTGCCGCTGAATTCAAATAAAAGGCTTGGTATCGCATAAGCGTCCCTTTCCGTACCTCGTGTCAATTTGGGGACGTGAATTTTTCCCCCCCCCCCCCCCCCCCAATTGCGTCTCCTTAGCCTTGCTAGTCTCACGCAATTTTTCAGTCATATATTTTTTTCCTTTTGATCCGCCGTTCTCATCCCGTTCAAATGGTAACCGTTTCAGCAATTTAATTTCCATGGCGGGTGATGACCCGCGGCGTGGGCGATCATGCCTTCTAGTAACTTACGCATTCTTTTTATCCCTACATTTTATCCTTTGGAGATATTTTTACGTTGTATCACTGTTAATTTTATGACAATTCCAACAATGCAATATTCAAACATAAATCAAATAGATATACCCAAACTGTCTCTTTTGGCATGTCATACACTTTCCCACTTTTTGCCTTTGCACATATTACATAATAATATAGATATTCTTCTTACCAGAATTCAATGAAATAAGCACAGGTGCGATGGATGGCACAAATTCAGCTTTGCTGCTGGCTAGACTATGACAAATACTTTTAGTTTTAGTTACAATTAAAAGTCAAACTTCTAGGATCACATCGACCTGCTTCAGGGACAGCTTTCTACAAAATGGCAAAAACCTAACTAAGTTTTCCATAATATAAAATGCGTTGGCCAATCAGATCGGAAGACTAAGCTTTTCAATTTTGAATTTGAAAATAAAGTCAAAATTACATCTCAATTTTTCAAATGTACGTCGGTCACATTTTGGCATTAAAAGTTAAAAATAGACTTGTTTTTTGACTTAACAAGTTCTGCCTCTCACTCACTTCAAGATTTCCACTACCAAAATATATTTAGTTTTAGGCCATCCCATAATATCTCTACCCTTGTCTACCCCTCCTCCAATAGAATACATGTACCCTTTTCCTGCATTTTTCAAGGACGCGTAAAAAAATCAACGTTAGTGAAAGTAAAGACGAGCATGAGTTGGTCTGTCTGTAATAACCAATACCGTCTTTTGTCCATATCTTTCTCATTGTCTGTCGGATTTTGTATCTTTAAACATATTATTTATCAGGAGATCATAAGCTATAAAACTAACCAACTTTTATGGCCCTAGTATTGGAAATAAAGAATTCAATATATTTTCCATGTGAGTTTCAATTTCTAATATTGCCTAAACACGCCATCTTTTCCCGTTCGCGCGTAGTTCAAACTGAAGCAACAACAAGTTGGTGACGTCACAAATGTACTAATTTGCAGACAGAGCAACGCGTGTGTGTTTATATTAGTCCCTCTGCATGCCCATAGAACGAACAAATATTTCCACTGTGTGCCTATAGTTAGAAGAAGTATTGGACTTTGCGGGGTATTTTTTTCAATTCTACTAAGCTTGCGACAACGTTTTCGAACACAGGCTAACTGTATCGTCTCGCACTGTCGTCCTGAGTAGCTAGTTCAGGAATCTAACGCTTGACAAACCGGCAGCATGTGTTCGCTCTCTCACTTGTATGCGTTCGTTTATGCCTCCGCTGTTTTGAATCGTACTCTCTTTCTTGGAACAACTAAGCTTGTTGTTTTCAAAATTGTTACCGTTAACCCTTGACGGCGAGTTATAAAGTCCAATACCACTGGCGCGGCAATAAGGTTTCACACTACGTTCTTATCTCAATGCGATGACTGGCGCGGGGAAGGAAGACGCGTTACAACTTTGCTATTTTTATTTCTACACATATTATTATGACTATTATACTTATAAATAATAATTTCATCGCTGTATCAATGTACTTTATCACACATATCACCATATAACAAACTGCCTACTGCTAGGGTAAAGATACGAAATGTATACGATCCAAAAATAGAAGAAAAAAATAGTAGACAGTCGTCATCATCATCCACGGCCACAAAGACATGTTCAGTTAACCCTTAGGGGAGTGATATTATCTAACAGTATAGTCATGGCTAAATTAGCAATGCCTGGAAGTGAGTCCAGTAGATTTTATCTATAACCAGACCACATGTAAGGAAAGAATAGACTTTATCATAGTCCGACTAAAAGTAGACAGAAGAAGAGGAAATGTATTCGGCAGATATGACTTCCATGATCAGCGAATTATGATTATGATACATATGAGCTTCTCTTGTGATGACAGGAAGAGATTGTATGCCCTGCGTAGAATGATGTTGTCTTTTGTACAAAATCCCATGTAACATACACTTGTATTAAATGATAAAAAACCCTACCAGCTTTGGGGTTCCTTAACATATTGTCGTCTGCCATTTTGTGGTGTCTGTCATCAGTCATCATGACTGGCAATGGAATTGAACACTGGGGACAATTCGATCAAATGCAGAGAAACTGTTTATTTGTGGCCCTCACAATTGCAAGTATGCAGAACAACATAATGACTGGCTTAACATTTTAAATTATAGCAAAAACAAAATGGTCGTCATCTAGGAAAGAATTCCACCAAGACATATTTGTAACATTTACTGGATATAATCAGTACCCGCTGAGATGACAAGAAATCACTAGGACTCCTTACACAGACAATGACATTAAAGCAAAACTACAAACAAACTTCCAGTGATGGAAACATAATAATACGAGTATAATAATGCAATGGGTCGTCTGCTAGTTCAACTAAATCAAATATGCCATTTATGTTTACTGCCACCCTACCCCCCAACTTCAATATGCAGGAAGTACAAATTTTCAAGACACGACATATTAAAAGACAACAATACCCATTCTCAGTCACAGTGATATTAAAGCATACAACAAACGGGGTAGGGAGGTAGTGGACAATTGTAACACGTCCAGACTGATCCAAATATAGAACGCAAGAATATGCCATACCCTTTTGCACAAAGCTACAGAATGTCCAGCAGACCAGATCTTATCATGGTATAGGCATATATCACCGATATTTGCACCTATAGAATCTGGAAGAAACTAGAAATGACCACAGACAAATACTAATTGCTATAGAGAGACAGAAACAATGTAGACAAAAGAGAAAGACCTACTCAAACTATTAAAAGGCTAACCGGGCAATATATACAACACTTTCAGATAGCAGACTCAGCAGCATAAATACATCTGACACAGTAGAGAAAATGTACAACAAAATCACAAACACCGTACTGGAAATAGCTATTATAACAATATCAAAAAGCAGTCACAACATTTCTGCCATTAGTAGACTCCAGGTCTGAAACTCATTGTTAAAGACAAGTGATAAAAAATTATAGTAAAATAACCCAGAAGAGTAAAAACAAAATAGCTTTATTACAAACTCACAGCACATGTAAGCTGGAAAAAAGAAAGAAGAACAATAAAAACCACTAAGAAAAGGAGATTAATCATTAAAAAGTGGGAAAAACGCAGAGTTGTGTAAAAACTACTATTCCAAAATTAAATCAATCACAGGAAACATCAAAACAAAACCATCAAGAACATAACTAAAAAACAAGAACGGGCCGTCAAGGTAAATATTATACTTTTTAAACCTTGTCTAGGAGATAAATAATGTGCACTATAAAATTAAAACCCAAGGAAGCACCAGGACTAGTCAAAGCTATTAATGAAAAACACTAAACTTTGGCCCTAATTCAAAGTACTCCTAAATTTCATTAACAGAGTATACACAGAAAGCACTCTTCCAAATGTGTGGCTGATTGCAAACAATTTCTGAAGAAAAAATACAATCCAGTTGAAGAACCCAGGAAATGCAGACCAGTCTCACTAACTTAGCAAAGGTCATTTTCTTGAGCTACCAAAAATAATAATGAATAAAACTAATTCGAGTTATCTCCCCAGGGGGCGCACTAGTTAAAGGAGAAATCTGTTATATCGAAGAAGAATGAATAAGTTGCTAACACGGAGAATTTCCATAGTCCATCATTGAGCGGGTGTAGCATATGAAATATGTGAAATATTTTTTTTAATGTGTTTTCAGGTAATAATAGCATCGAGATTCTGAGACATCCCTCTCGTAGAATTGAGAAATGAATGTCGGGGCAGCCAAAGTTAAAGGGCGTAAATGAGAACATGCATAAATGAAAAATTAAATAATTTAAAAAAAAACAGTTATGAAATAAAAATATAGGCTAAACATACATTATGTTAGAGCATAAAAAAATAATTAGAAGTAACTGCAAGTATGATGAACAGAAAAACATAAACACACGATCTGTTTCGTTGGGTCTCACCCAGCTTTGCCGATGAGCATTTTGTAGCGCCCACTGAGATTTTTGCTTCTTAACTACATCCAGTGGCGGATCTACTATGAAACTAATGAAGCTTAAGCTTCCGGGCCCCTAATCCCGGAGGGGCCCCAAAAGCGACTTTAGTCCACATTGCTTAAATATTTTGGGTCTACTGTATGAGAAGGGGTTTTTAAAAAGTAATAATATTAATAATGTAGTGTAATTCAATACAAAATAATAGTTACAATAAAAATTAAAAGGTTATTAAAGTATCATGTAGGCTAGCCGTAAACGAAAAAACGCTTTCTCAGAAAGTAAACCTAACATTTTTTCCTTTCAAAGCATGCGACAATAGTCACACGACTCAAATTGATTAATTTTTTGTTGTATATATTTCAACAATCCCAAAGTTTGAGAGTCAGTAGCACAGATGTTGTAAAGGTGGAATGTCGCGGTAAGTTGGCTGATCTGCTGTGGCAAATGTAATTTCTTTTCCCTTTTTAACAGAGGTCAAGACCCTAGAGGAATAACAATGAGTTCACGAAAGTACTTAAGTGGATACAAAAAACGCAAACTCAAGGAAAAGCTATCTGACGAAATCTCTAAATGTCAAAAACTAACAAACTATTTGGCAATGTCAAGTTTGTCAATACCTACAGTTGAAACAAGCCAAGCAAACACCATTGAAGCCCACGGATAGTGCACAAACTGTGGGAGCTTTTTCTAGCAATATTCAACCCACTGTTGACGCTTTTGATACAGATGACGATCACATTGGTCAACATGAAAGTACCGCGGAACAAGCAGAGACTGAGCAGAAACATGAAACAGGAAGCAAATTCAGTGATTTCAAAGAATACAGTAACCTCGAAAACTGGCCCATACCAGTTGATAATGATTTCATAAAGAATTGTTTAATGCAAGTGTGACGATACGTTTGTGCGATCTCACGTCCCCTTCGTCAGTATCACATTTTTTCTTCATTTTCTTCTTCCTCTCACTCATCGCTTTTATTTGGCATAAATTTTGCCCTGTCATTCATTATTATGTGGCATATTTTATGCACCATTTTTTCTCTCTATGCTGAATCTAGTAGGGGAAAGTCTCTAACACTCCACTCCCCTACGGAAGTATTTGCTATAGGACAGCCTTTATCTTGTTTACCACTCCTCAGACATATTTACGTTCCGCCAGGTGAACTGTGGTATTAGCGTAACAATGACCCCAGTAAAAGCTGCTGATCGTGTTGACAAAAGCTTGTTTTGTGCGTACGATGAAAGAAGACAACATTGTCTGACCAGACATCCGTCTTGCGGAGGCACGTAGATAAAGGCGATAATTGGATAATCTGTCGGGGTAGACATCTTGGCGGAAGACATTACGCCAGGAAAACATGGTCACAATATTGTGGGAGGCAGATAGGTGCAGCCTGAACTATATTAAGTGTTATCATAAAGAGGTCACGCGTGGATATTAAATTTAATATTTTGAAACACGTGATAGTATTATTTTTCGAATTTGGAAAGCCCCTACCAACGTAGTGCTGAACGAGATTCGATTTGATTGGTTTGAAGTGAGAGCCGGAATATACAATGCATTATATTGGAACATTCGGCGGAAACACCATCTGTGAACTGAACTGAGAATGAGAGACATAATCTAGTGAACTCAGAACAGACAGCTTCGCAACTTCAACCGAGCAACTCCCAACAGCCAGAAAGAGAAGGATCGGACCTAGAATTCCTATATCAAAAGTGACAGATCGACAGTATTTGGACAACTCTGAAACCTTAAGAGTAAACCCGCATATTTAAATACACAGACTGTAAAACTTCAGGACCAGGACTATACATATTAAGACTGGAAACCAAGGAATTGGATCATCAGTCATAAGAGAAATAATATCCCAGACCAAGTGTATCGCACCCGTGTGTTACCGGGGCCCGAAAGGGGAGCAAAGAATAGTAACACTGTCCCCTACCAAGCATGTCGTAAAAAGCGACTAAGGAGGGTTGGGCATGGGGCCGGTTACACCATCCTGTAAAAAAATTTAAACCACAAAAAACTTCAACAAATATGGACAAGTCAAATAAAGAAAATAAAACACAGCCATCCAAGACAGGGGAAGGTCCTCTCGCGGGGAGGCGTATGATGCAACACAGAGAAAGCCGAAAGGAGTCTGTGTTGCTGACTAACCTTCTTTCTTCTAGGAGAACTTCCAGATTTGGCACCTGGAATGTTCGGACATTAAACGAACAAGGGAAAGTGGCGCAAGTAGCAGCAGAAATGAGGGAATACAAAATCGAGGTTCTGGGAATGTGTGAAACAAAGTGGAAGGGGGTAGACAGGAAGAAACTCATCACAGGTGAATTGGTGCTGTCCTCAGGACATGAAGACGAAAGTTCACACCACAGTGAAGGGGTAGCTCTTATGTTATCTAAAGAAGCACAGAAAGCACTAATTGAATGGGAAGCTGTTGGACCCAGAATAATAACAGCTTCTTTCAAAACAGCTAAAAAGAAAATCCATGTAAATGTCATCCAATGTTATGCACCAACTAATGACAAAGAAGAGTCTGTAAAAGAAGCATTTTATACTAAACTACAGGAAATTATGGATAAAGTAAAAAGAAGAGACATCACAATTTTGATGGGTGACATGAATGCAAAGATAGGTACAGTCAACACTGGATTTGAAGAAGTCATGGGAAAACATGGGCTAGGAGTAATGAATGAAAATGGAGAGCTATTCGCAAACTTCTGTGCTTCATATCAACTGGCTATAGGAGGAAGCATGTTTCCACAAAAACAGTATGGAAGGAGACATGTGAAGAAATACTGGGGAAAAGGGAAAGACAACAAAAAGCATGGATAACAACAGAAACCATCAATAAGATAAAAGACAGAAAAAAACAAGAAAGCAGAGTTAAACACAAGCAAAACTAGAAGCTCCAAAGCCAAGGCTCAAGAAGTGTACACAGAAGCAAACAAAGAAGTAAAAAGAAGTATCAAAAGAGACAAGAGGAAGTATATTGAGGAGTTGGCAAGAGAGGCAGAAGATGCTGCAGCCAAAGGAAATATGAGAGAACTGTATAGCAGCACAAAGAAGCTAACAGGGAAATACAAGCAAACAAGTTGCCTCATAAAAAGACAAGAATGGGAAACTGCTCAGCAATATACAAGAGCAAATGAAGAGGTGGACAGAATATTTTGGGGACCTTCTCAATAGACCAGCTCCACAAAACCCGCCGGACATCCAGCCAGCAGAAGAAGAGCTACAAATTAACGGTGAAAGACCAACGAAGGAAGAAATAAAGAAAGCCATAAAGCTTCTAAGAGAGGGAAAAGCGTCTGGACCTGATGGCATTCCAGCAGAGGCCATCAAAGCAGATATCGACACGGCTACAGAGATGTTATATAAATTACTTGGTAAAGTCTGGGAAAAGGAAGAGATACCAGCAGAATGGAAGGAAGGATATCTGGTTAAGTTGCCTAAGAAGGGAAATTTACAAGAGTGCACAAATTATAGAGGAATAATGTTACTATCAGTGCCAGGAAAAGTATTAAACAGGATTATCCTTGAGAGATTAAAAGAGTCCATAGACAAGAAACTGAGAGATGAACAAGCAGGTTTTCGACAAAACAGATCATGTACAGACCAGATAGCCACTTTGAGAATAATAGTTGAACAAAGTCTGGAATGGAATTCACCACTATACATCGGATTTGTGGACTATGAAAAGGCATTTGACAGTGTAGACAGAGAATCACTTTGGAAATTGATGAGGCATTATGGAGTTCCCATGAAAATCATTAATTTAATAAAGAAAACATATGAAGACATGACATGCAGAGTTCTTCACGAAGGACAGCTTACAGAACCGTTTGGGATAAGAACAGGAGTGCGACAGGGATGCCTCTTGTCTCCATTTCTTTTCTTGCTGGCAATAGATTGGGTTATGAGATCATCGACAACACACAACAGAAATGGAATCCAGTGGACTCTGACTAAGCATTTGGATGATCTGGATTTTGCTGATGACTTGGCTCTTCTGTCCCATAACCGTAATCAGATGCAGGACAAATTGAAAAACACTCGATGAGAGGTCACAGCAATTGGGTCTGAAAATACACAGGGAAAAGACAAAAATAATGAGAATAAATGCAGGTAATGATAACAGGGTTGAACTTGAAGAAACACCAATTCAAGATGTAGAATCATACACATATCTTGGCAGTAATATAGACAAAGTTGGAGGGACAGACAGCGATATCAAAATAAGAATACAAAAGGCAAGAGGAGCTTTCATTGCATTGGGAAATATATGGAGATCAAGAGAAATCGGATCCAACACGAAAATAAGAATCTTCAACTCAAATGTGAAGTCAGTCCTATTGTATGGCTCGGAGACATGGAGAACAACAAAGACAACAACCAAAAAGCTACAGACTTTCATAAATGGGTGCTTGCGTAGAATAGAGGGATTAAAATGGTATGACAAGGTTACTAACGTGGAACTGATGACAAGAACTAGACAAGTGCCAGTGGAACAAGAGATGAGAAGAAGACGATGGCGATGGATAGGACACACACTGAGGAAACCTGTTGATAGCATTACAAGGCAGTCCTTGTTCTGGAACCCCCAGGGCAAGAGAGGCAGAGGAAGACCAAGAAGTACATGGAGAAGAGAGTTGGAAACAGAGGTGAAAATGATGAGGAGAACATGGAAAGAACTTGAGATGATGGCACGGGACAGGAGGACTTGGCATGTGTTTGTTGAAGGCCTATGCTCCTTTGGGAGTGGAGGGTTATGAATGAATGAAGTGTATCGCAGAACACCCATCGAAGAGGAATTACTAGTTTCCCAGGCCAAGTGATTCATAGAACACAATCATAAGAGGAATTTCTCAGACGAAATTGATTCGAGAGCATATGCACCGAAATTGCTCACGTCCATCTGAAATCTGCGCAAGGAGATTGTGTATTCCCAAAAATTTGGGGTAAGTTGTGAACATTTCTATTACAAAGGTGAATTTAACATGTTTTCTTGCTAGTGGATACATATGAGGCTGGCAACCTCAACATATGAAAATAGTATATTCATGAACCACTACAGCAAGAGCTGGTGATTGTTTCTGACTAGTCGTGCGGGAAACCCGACAGCAGAGTGACCCCAGACTCCGACTGGAGCAGTGATGGGTGATGACTACATCTTATTTGTGCCTCCAGTGTAACATATTATCTTGTGAGATTTATGTACCTTTTTTTAATTGTAATTCAGGCAAATCATTATTCACGCACTCCAGACGCAATTTCCTAGTTAACACCTAGAAGGATATGGGTGAATTTTCATCATATTCTCTGAGTTACACTGTGGGACTCAAAGATGCAGCAATAGAGAATGCAGTCAGCGACCCATAGCTTGACTGCTTGCATCAGGGTCAGCGAACCAGAGCTGACCAAGACCCTACTCCACCTCCTTGTGGTGGTCCTGGAAACAGGCTGCATCACTGCAGTCTGGCTGAGAGAATAGGGATCGAAGAGGGAAGGCAAACCCGGTCCCAAAAAATGCCGTGCTGAAGTCGGATGTGTCGGCCGAAAGGTGCAGATATCACAGCTCCGGCGTGAACAGACACAACGCAACCAACGTCCTTTTCAGGACGAACGAGGAAGAAGAAGAAGAAGAGTTACACTGTGTGCTCGGGAATTTAATTCTTCGGAGAGGTTAACATTGGTGGGTGGAGCGCATGACAATGTGCCTGTTAGTTTGCGGCGAACAAATGTACTCAGCAGGCATTTGCTTCTTTCTATTTGTCTAAAGTTTGTGGTTACAAGCCATCAGAAGATTTGTGGTACTAACGCCGCTAGTGTGAGAGAAAGGCATCCACCATAACCGCCTACATTGGAAGAGAGTGTGGAGAAGGCTTTCGTCATCACATAATTGATGAACCACAGCTGCAGGACTCACTCATACAAGCCAAGTGCTAACTAAAAGGCACCAGCAAAAAGAACATTTCAGTTAAACTTTAAGTATGAAGTTAAATTTCCACCTACGTCTCAATGACGATAACTTTATAACTATCAAAATTCCACTAATCTTTCCATATTTATTTTAACCTGTTAAAGACTATTTCACGATTAAATTTGTTACCTGTGTCGTAGATTTTTGATAGGAGAATTAAGACTTGGGTTGGTCCCTTCTGAATAGGTTGGAATGAGTGCTAGTCACAGTGTGAGATAGAAATACAAAATAGATTTCCACGAGTGAGGTGGTAGAATAGTGATAGAGGCTGTCTCTGAGAGCGGGAAATCTTCTCTCTCTCTCTCACCTATCTTCTACGACAGATCTAAAGTAGTCAGACAGTCTAACACATATACATTAAATATATATATATCCACTCACGTGCACGCACATTCAAGTGACGACAGGTAGACACACAGACGTGGGAAACTATAACAAATGATTATATAGATATTTAGAACGAGCTGACCAACATGCTGATTAATTTATTGTTAAGTTTATTTATCATTTTAAACTTACGTCACAACATGTAAAAATCCATCAAAAAAGGCATATACACAAAGTCATAAACAAATCAAGGAATGCTACAAGAACTGGTAGACCCACAGTTATGATCTTCCCTCGATGGATAGCCCACAGTCCCGTTAGGAGAAAGATGATAGCACAAAGAGTCCCAGATACATATGATTGAGTCTAAGAGTTTCCCCCGTTTAAGGTATGAACAGACCTGATACTATAATCTAGTTTAAGGGAAAATATTGTTAGCAAAACCAAACTTGCATGAAAAAAGTTATGACAGCAAATAGGTGCCAAAAATACAACGGTAAAATAACACTCAGACCTGCGTTCACTCTATTCATTCAGCCGTGGCCACGTGCGCACATTAATACTTACAGCTTTGATCGCTGCCTCTGGGAACATAATTTGTTTTAGGACCTTCACACAGATCCGTAAATGCAGTCTAGACCAAGAAATCCCCAGTTCCAACAAGACGTACTGAATTCTGTGTCTCAGGGAACGATTCCTTGGGTGTTCTTATTGTTCGGATGTCTGTTTAAGTCACATAAAATTTGTCCAGGCACGAAAGGTAGCGGAGCACTGTGTCACTAGCGTAGGTTTAAAAAAAAATGAGGAATGTCAGGTCGGGTGCCGTATCTCAGTATATGACTATATTTGGTCACCACACTACTAGTCAAAACTCTGTCGGATGTTACAAATATTTTGCTTGCCACAGCGGGGCTGAACTGTACTTAAGTGTTATTCTGGAAGAATTAATTTTGGCGCGATAGGCCTTTTACTTCATTTAACTGTTACAGTTCATGTAATGAAAGTGCTTAAGTTCTTCACAGATAATGTTCACGTACTAGAACGCTGGCAAAGTTTGGGTACCACAGTATTCACTGAATAAAGAAAAATACATATGAAATATTTTACATATTATGTACTCAATATAACTTACATTTTTAAACTGCAAGCGTATAGCTTGACTTATCATTTAAAACTCCCCGTGAAATAAGTTATATATAACAATCAGTCATCATGAATTAGGAATACCTACGGATTCCGTCAACACTCATGAGGCATCTAGCATTTATAAGTTAGTTTTAGAAAAATTACTCTCGTCTGATTATTTAGCAGTTAAAGTTAATTCTTATTACCTGGCTACTAGAAATTATACTTTATTCTGTTTTAAAACTCTAGAGAAAAATTATACTTATTTATTCGGGAATTTTTTTTTTTTTTTTTTTTTTTTTTTTTTTTTTCGCCCCACTGAGGCGAAACTCAGGTTATTATTTTATAACCAGCTAGAGAAATCTAACCGAACTTATAACTTATTCACTCTGCACGACAAGAACTAGGTCTCGAGGAAATCGACGAAAAAAATCAAATGCCGTCGCCCGGGTTTGATTTAAGCGGTGTTTAACCACTACTTCACAAAATATTAGATATAATATATTTTACCTCCACACAGAATTTACAGGCGATCGCACAACTTTGGAATTATATGCTTATATTTATTGGTAGTCTAGAAGTTCGGCAAAATTTTTGCCAAGAACAAACTAAGACTTCGCTATACAGCTTATTCTCTTTGCACGAAACGTCCTGTCTACTGCGAATTTAGAGGACTGAATGAAATTAAAGTTTAACATTCTGGTTATATCTATTACCAGACAAAGAGGTAAACGTTTATTTCGCCAAACCGAAATAATCCCCCTTTTCCGTCTATAACACTACGTTTAACACCTAAACGCATGCCGTAACTGCCACCTACTGACCGAGAGGGCGCGTGTCATTTGCGAATCTCAGACAACCCGTCTCCAGTGCAGAAACAGTTATTCACACCTCCCCGAGAAACTCATCCTGAGAACCATAACTGACACTTTGCTTTCTCGCACCTTACGCCAAAACTGGCCCTGGAGCGTGAGTGTCATATCACCTGACACTGAGAATCTACCATTGGAAACTACATATCAGATGCGAACTCCCAGACAAATGTCTACTACTGCGCCGGGGAGGTGTCAGTTATCGCGCTATACCTGAGCGCTCACCGAGAAACTACGATTTGACAGGTGAGAATGCAGACTATAGGTCGGCCCTATGTCTGAGACTAGCCAAATATTCACAGTTATTTCGTCAATCTGCTGCGATTGACCGCATGCCTTCTCACGCCAAATCGTCTGGTGAGGGACTGACGCGTTACGTAAGAATTTTCTCGTTTAATCAGCCATGAAATGCGTTTCTAAATGAGAAACGAACCTGGCGAAAGTGAGAATGAGAAAATAGTAATGTATATAGTCGCAAACGAACGAATGCGAAAAACACAGGAAAAAGGTAAAGAGCGACAATAATTAGAGAACACGGGTGGAAGAAAGGAAGAGGAAAATATAGAAAATTTAATGATCCTAACTTTCCGTGACAACCTGTTGTTTTAAAACTAAACAATAATAGTTGATTCAGTTATATGTATGAAAGCAAATAATGGAAACTTCATGGGGGCCATTGAACTTATTGCAGAATTCGACCATTTTCACATGAGCATCTCGAGAAATGTAAAAATGAAACAGTAAATGCTACTTACCTATCCAAAACGGTGTATGAAGAATTGATAGAAATTATGGGAAAACATGTGCAAGATGAAATTGGGAATCAAATCAACAACCTAGACACCTAATACTACTCTATTATTTTTGACTCTACGCCTGACCTGACACATGTTGACCAGCTGGTAATTGTGGTTCGATACCGCTATAATGGAAAACCCTGTGAGAGATTTTTAACATTTTTACCGATAGAAAACCATTCATCCATGACCTTGTTCAACAAAATGCAACAAGTCCTAGGTGAACATAAGCTTTCACTTGAAAATATCCGTGCTCAGTCCTACGATAATGCATCTAACATGAAGAGCTCGGAGAAAGGGTTGCAAGCACTCTTTAAAACATTAACAGGTACGCAGACTATGTACCATGTGCAGCCCATTCACATAACGTTGCTGTATCTGCAGTTGTTGACTATTTTGGCATTTTGCAGGAGCTGTATGTTTTCTTTTCTGGATCTCCACGAAGATGGGGGATTTTAAACACTCAGTGCAATCTACATTTTTCTCTCAAGAGCTTAAGTGTAACTAGATGGTCTGCACACTATGAAGCAGTCCGGGCAATTAAAAATGGATATATGGGTATTTTACAAACTCTCAAACATATTTTTGAAGACTCAGAAGAAAAGCATGAATGTAAAGAAGATGGAAAGAATTTATACAACAAGTTGGCACAGCTGGAATATGCTATTTTAACAGTCGTTTGGGAAGAAGTGCTGGAGCGTTTCAACAAAACAAGTAAGAAACTCCAAACCCCTGGTTTTGATGTATTTGAAGGTTATCTTCTGCTTTCATCTTTACTTTCGTTTGTTAAAGAACTCAGATAAAACTCAGCCGATAGGATTGCACACTATGAATCAGAAGCAAAAGGTTTGTGTGAAGATATCACTTCAAGTGATTATTAGTCATCCAAGTAAAGTGATATTAAGGATACTTTTCAACAGAATAAAACAGAAATCAGAAGAAATCTTGTCCGAGGAACAGGCTGGCTTTAGACCAAAAAGAAGTAACTCAGAACAAATCTTCAATACTAGATTACTGATCGAAAAACATCTCCAGCATCAACACGATTTATACCATAACTTCATCGATTTCACAAAAGCCTTGGATCGAGTCTGGCATGAAGGCTTACGGCAAATAATGAGAAAATTCAATTTTGATACCAATATCATAGATATCATTGAAGCACTATACAAGGACGCAAGCAGTGCTGTTTTTGCAAGCAATGACATTGGAGAATTTTTCAAAACAACTGTAGGAGTTCGTCAGGGATGTATCCTGTCCCCAGTGCTCTTTAATATATATCTAGAACATATTATGCAGAAGGCTCCACGATTATAAAACAACCATATCGATTGGAGGGAGGCCGACCTCTTTGCAATCTACGTTTTGCTGATGATATCGATCTTATAGCAGGAACAGAATCAGAACTTCAAGACCTTACCTCTAGACTGGAGAAAGTAACAAGAACGTATGGGATGGAAATTAAAATAGAAAAAAGCAAGATATTGATGAATAGCCATAAGAAACATGTTCCGACCAACATTACGTTAAATGGGCAAACGTTAGAAGAAGTTAACACCTTTAAATATCTGGGGTCCACTATATGTAGTGATGGAAGATCAAGTAAAGAAATCAAGACAAGACTTGAGATGGCCTCAGCTGCCATGACAAGGCTGATTGTGATCTGGAAAAGTAACATCAGTTTTCCTGTGAAGATCAAATTATACAAATCACTTGTATTATCTATTCTCTTGTATGGGTGTGAGGGCTGGACACTCACTGCAGATACAGAGCGAAGGATTCAGGCTTTCGAGAATAAATGTTATAGAAGAATTTTGCGCATTTGCTATAAAGAGCACAAAACAAATGTCTATGTTAGAGAGAAAATAAACACCTATGCAGGCCACCAAGAACCACTTTTGTCAGTTGTGAAACGTCGAAAGCTTGCCTGGTTTGGGCATGTAACTCGTCATGACTCCCTTTCGAAAACGATCCTCCAGGGAACAGTCGAAGGTAAACGGAGAAGAGGAAGGCAAAGAAAATCCTGATCCGAGAACTGGTCCAAAGGCACCAATTAGCATAGGTGTGTAACCGAGGGTGGACTGGTTAAGACACCAATTAGCATATGTGTGACCGCTGCCGTGTCTATTTGAAGACTAGTTACGGCACCAATTAGTATCGTATAACAGCGCTACCTCGTCTTAATCTTTACTAGGTGGCAGATGGCAGGCCTAGTTGTGTGACTCACACCAGTCTCCTTGTATATCTTCCAAGTTTTAAGTTAGTAGTGTTTGGTACTGGCCCTCTCCGCCAGAGTTGACCATTCTTGGATGAACTACTTTCCTTCTTACTTTCAACCCTTGGCTCGTTCGTACCCTTCTTGGTTGTTATTCCGTGAATGATCGTACAGTGATTTTATTATAGTGATTGATGATCAGGCATTCAACAACAATCCTTCATAGATCAACTCAAGCATTTGTTTGTTCTCTTACAAAATCCTTATTTATTTACATGTAATATAAATATATTTCAAAGATGCAGGTAATTCTTCATATAGAGCACACCTGCAGTCATATCATAGTTACCTCAAGTATACATTCTATATCTCAAAAGTATGTAGGCATTTAATCCCTTTTGTGCTTATCTCATCTCAAAGTACTTATTTAGCTTCCTCAAGCTCTTTTTCATTTTGCCCAATCTGCCTCAAAACTCCTGATCAACTTTATGCAAAGTACTTTGTATTTCTATTCCTCTGGTACATCCTGGGCATTCCATTGCTTCCCTTCTTTAAACCTCTCGCCCAGTACCATTTCATTTACTCATTTTTCTTCTAACATATCGTCTTGTGGTTTCTCTGCTGCGAGTCAGGAAAATATTCATCAAAGTGCATAATAATTCATAAAAGGTGAATACTTACAGGTGATTCCCTGAATCTCTCCTGTGAATACACTCACTAGTGACATTATAAAACAAATTCTCTTAAGTAGCATTTTTCTCTGACTATGAAACTTCTTAGTTTACTCATACTGTTCTGACTAATCTTCATCACATCCTCCGAATTTCCTAGGACTAGCATCTCCTAACTTATCTATATACCTTATGAGTTTACTTTGTCACTTCTAATCTATCTGTGATAACTTCTACAGATCTTATCAAACTTGTGGCAACCGCACAACATTCTTGTTTCTTCATCTTCAGAAATACACGACCGCACACTTGCGAGCCGTAAACTGTTCTGCCCTTGACTTCTAGTCAATGCTCAGCTGATCTGTCCCTGTTTATCAGCTAAAACCATTGGTCGGCCTTATTTCCACTCACTGGAAAAAATTTCTCACGCTTTTACAACGTAAGCGAATTCAGTGAACTATCGTATGTTATTTTTAGACTTCTCTCACTCTATTCCCGTGTGTATTTTTTCTCACCTCACTAAAACCTACAAGGGACTTAATTCCACGTTATCTCCCTTTGACGTTTTAACTGAACACCATATTCTCTTCTTTAAAGCTTACTACAAAATCGTTACATGCTAATTTTCTCAACCACAATTGAGAACCGACTAAATCTGCTTAACCCTAATTCAAGACTTTTATCCACCAACCGTAATATGCGGAGTTTCCTCCCTTTTCTCAAAGCATCCCTTCACTCATTTTATCTCCCTTCAACTAAGACAAATAGTCTGTATCCAAATCTATTCATAGTTCCTAAACCATTTATCTACACTCTTTTACTTGACTAAAACTAGTGCCCTGTATATAGAGAGTGACGACAACTAAGGTTCGACCGAAAATGGCGGCCAAACCCGTATCGCCGGAAAAAGGACCCAATCGCCGACTTTAAAAATTAGCTACAAATACAGTAGCACATATTTGTATCTAAGGTCTTTTTTCCAGCGATATGGGTTCAGCACCCGTATCGCTGGAAAAAGGACCTTAGATACAAATATGTGCTACTGTATTTGTAGCTAATTTTTAAATTCGGCGATTGGGTCCTTTTTCCGGCGATACGGGTTTGGCCGCCATTTTCGGTCGAACCTTAGTTGTCGTCACTCTCTATATACAGGGCACTAACTAAAACCAAATCACCGTTCATATAAACCTTGCTTGAAGCACAAATAATGCTCTGGCGAACCCAACGGTGACAGTGGTTTTTTTTCTCACGGATTAATTTCGCACGGATTGCTGTGGTTTTGTGAGTTTGTGCTGTAGCAGCGGTCTCCCCTTGTGCGGGAACCTTTGTGTGCGTGTGTTTTTTTTTTCGTTTTTTCTTCTGTGGATATTTCTTTTTTTTCCAAAATGGAAGTACAGGATATTACTTTAAACATGGAAGACGCCCTGGAAGGCTGGTCGTTGCACAGACCCGGGACCTTAGTCCTAACAACATCCGGGCCACAAGCCGCAAGAGCCTCTTACTCACTGATGACGAGCATTTTAGCTGGACCAGCAGGGGTTGGCTCAAATAACATTGCAACCCTTTACAGATTCTCAGACCCTCTAAAATGGTATGCGACCCTGACGACGTCAGCTCACATAACGCACTACCAGAAGCTTCATGGGAAAAAATTTGAATGGGATAATCCCAGGATGTCTATAATCATAGAACATCAAGAAAAGGAGAAGTCCAAGGGGGTGTTACATTGGCTACCCCCAACAATAAAAAAGGACGCTGTTCTACAAATCGTCACATCCATTACGGGCGACAAAGAAGCCGAAGCCTTTCAGTTAAAGAACGCCAAAGACAAGTGGGCCTTCATGAGTAACCCGACCAGAAATATCCCGCACTTTGTCAACATGAGACTACAGTCGCAGGGACATGAGACAAACGTAAAAGTTTCTGTCACAATGACCGGCAGACGAACGCCTTGCGCGATTTGTGGTTTGGACAGTCATTGGGTTAACCAATGCCCAAAAAGGAAACCGCAAGTAGCAACCACAGTTACAGTTCCGGACAAAGTACAACCTACAAAATCAGCACCATCAACCTCAGCTGCACCTTTAATACAAAACAACCCCCATATAACCAATGACGCACCACAAGACACAAACAACGTGGATTTACCCGAATCTGACCCAGAAGATATGAACAATGACAAATTTACACTTTTTGTAAACAAGAGGAAACAGAAGAAAGAGAAGTCGAAACATATTAAAGTCAAAAGAAGAATTACGCAGATGTCCCCTCAGTCCACTCTGGGTGACACCAATATGACCACTGACATAAACAACAAGCATGACAGCAGCACAAGTGATTGTGACACAGACACACCACTCCGAGGTGGTGCCCACTCTTCCTGGGCAGCGATGGCTACAGAGGATTACTATGACCCAGTGTTATCAATAGACCTGGGGAGTAACTCACCGGGACAGGACTTAACCTTCTGAAAATGGAAAAAAACTCTTTCACAAGCGCGTCGCACGTACACAGACGACCCAGAGTTACAGAAGGGAAACTCGTGATGTTTAAAGACGTTAAGAACTGTGTAACTAAAATAATACATATAAATATGAATTCAAGGACAGATAGAGATACAAGATACATAGTGGATACATATATGTGCAAATGGAGATACACAAGTATGTATTTACAATGCTATAATTCTCTTCCTTTTCAAGACATCCTTTCCCTTTGTAGTATCTTGATACTTACTTCCTTTTCTGCCCTTTGGTTTTTCCTTTCTTTTTCATTACATAACCACACCCTTTCCTCCAATAGTCCTTTTTGTCAATTATCATCCTGGAATCCGTGTCCCAAGTCTAGGGCCTTTGTTTTCTTGAGTGTCATTTTTCTCTACATCCTTCAACCTTATCCCTTATCTACACAGATGCTCAAGTACCTTTCCTCTTTCCTAGAACTGACTGCACCTACTCTATGCAGTAACAAGGGAACTGCATATTTTTGTTTAATTTTATGTAAATGTATAAAGGAATAATGTTTGGGTTTTTTTTTCATGGCGTACACAGTTTTACATCCCAACACTACGCCCTTTAGTTTAACCTTGTTGTCTTTAAACATAAACGGTTAAACAAATAAACTAAACTCTCTGGAAATACTAATTAAAAAATACCAACCCGATTTTGTTTTTCTGCAAGAAACTAGAGTTATTTCAAACTTCCGTGCTAAACAAATTACAACAAAATTAGGCTTAAGAAACGGGTGGTTTAGTATAGGGACATCACACACAGGTGTAGCGATCTTACAAGTATCAGAAGACTGGGAAACAACACACCATAACACGGACACTAACGGTAGATTAGTATGTGTCCAAATTAAAAATAAACAAAGCAAACAAGACACATACACATTAGTCAATATATACGCTCCCAGTCAAAAAACAAACCAGCCAGCCTTTTATGGAGAACTCTCTGATTTTTTGTCACTACAATACAAAGGAGGGAACTTAATTTTAGGAAGGGATTTTAATTGTGTCACGTCCGACCTAGATCTTGCTGGTCGAACCTTACAAAGACAGAACACATATGTAAATAAGAATCAGACATCTCCGTGGAAGATATTACAAACTATTTTAGAAGAGCATAGTCTAAAGGATACCTTTAGAAGTGTTGAACCAAATAATAGATCGTACACTTTTATAGATAAGACACACCCAGGCTTACGACGAGCATCTAGGATAGATAGGATATATATATCAGATATTTACAAGGTACAGGAAACAAAACATATTAACAGCACACTTGACTTCACGGACCATAAAGCAGTGTATACAGTATTAGGTATAGGGACGCCCATTATAACATCTAAAAGGTCTCCACATTGGAAGTTTAATAATAGTTTACTTTGTAGTGGTTTTTGATGTTATTGCGTGGTTGCTATGTTACCTAGTGTACTGGATGAGGTCAGCTGTGAAGGCTCCTGAAGATAACAGTTTATGTGAGTTACAGAATGCCTTTCTGCTACCACTTATGACCTCAAACAGACTTATTCTGCTATTATGTATGTTAGCTACGTTTAATGTCTAGGGTAATGAAATGTGATGTGTAGGTAATTAAATACACAGACACACACATGTAAACACTAAGTCTAATAATAATAAGCTCTATGATCAAATCAACTAACACTGGCTTTAGAATTTAAATTTTACAATTTTTTAGAATTTATTTAGTCCTGAACCAAATTTTTCTTCTGGTCAGGACGTATGAAACAATATGTATTTATCAATAAAAGTGCATATATATATTGAATAATCAAATGAAAATTTTGTACATAGATATATCGTTACATTGGTTAATATTAACACTAACTACAGTGTCTTTGAAAAACTAGCACTGGATGTCTAGTCGGGGTGGTGTCATCATACCCGATCTCTGTTTACAATAGTCATTGTCTTTAAAATATGGAACTGAGGTATAGTTTTTATACACCAGGATTTTGTTTATTTTATTTTATTGTGGAAAAGTTTGATGAATCCACAGCAGGCCAGGTTTTCAACTTATCTGGCCTGTGACGATGCAGTAAAGAATTCAAGTGGTCCACTCCTCACAGTAGCTGGAGTAAAATGGTAGGCTTCTTAGGCATCCACTCTTGGACCTCTTCAAAGCAATCTGGCACTAGCGCAGTGCCAGACCAGAAACTCTGAAACCAAAATTTTTGCCATGTGTCAACACACTGCCTACTGCACCATTTTTACACACAACAAAGCAAAAAAATTACAAAGATCGGGTCAGATCTCTCTGACCGACTCAGCACATCTCACCCAGGCGGTATCAAATAGCACCAGTTTCCCATGACTGCATTGCATTCGAAATATGTTCAATAGTCTCCTTTTCCATCCAATAAGGTGCGTGATATGTTCCCACTGATCTCAAATATAGATCTGTCTTCTATAGTCTTGGATATGTTTTCCTATATTATTTGTTTGCCTCTAGGCCCTGGACTGTCGCTGGGGACCTAGAATAAGCACTCACTTGTCGTAATCATTTTTCATGACATGGCAGTATCAATCACTCAAAATATTAAAATTAAAAAAGGTAAATACTTTTTCCCTTACCACAATTCAAATTTGAAAACACAGTTACGTTGTACTAGCAAAACTCAGCTGAGCTGCTGGCTAGACTATGGCGTCCCACTGGTAATATATAATATTCATGGACGTCACAGTTCTACATTAACGATCTGTGTATATGGACAGTCTTCAACAAAATGGCATCTGCCTCTACTTTTTTTTCTATAATATGAAAGCTTCCGTCCAATCAGCGGACTTCCCCTCTACCGTTCAAATATTTAAACTACAATGTCCAATTTAGGTCCAGTTTCTGTCTAGTGTGTAATATATTTATGTCGGTCTGTCCGTCCTAACGTGGTTTTTCCCAAAATTACACTTGGTTTTAGACGAAACTACAAAAAACTACACACATTTTTTCCCACTTACTTTTACGATTTCTATGCAAAGTTATTTTTAGCTTCTACCCTCCCTTTTTTGCCCCTTGTCCACATGCAGTTTGTTTTTATGCGTTAGGCTCAAGGACGCGTCAAAAGTGAATTTTGTGAGAAGTATGCACAAATAACTGTCTGCTAGTCTGTATTGAACAATACAGTCTTTCGTCAATATCTTCCGTGTTATCTGTCCGTCTTTGTACTTAAAAGTATATTATTTCTCAGGTTAAGATGGGCTATCCAACTACCTAGTTTTTGTTCTCCTAAACTTATTATTAAGAAAAAACCTACTTTTTTCAAGGTTAGTTTTGAAATTTGTTTTTGTACCTTCGTTCACGGCGTTTGCCGCTATATTCAAACTAAAACGACTATTTACCGTAGAACGTCCAAGATACGTCTGTTTCTGACAAGAGCTAAGGTCGTTTTTCGTCCAATTCCTTACATTGTGTCAACTAGTGGCGTAATTTTTTCTTTAAAAACTACAAATTGCGTCTTCTAGACTTTAGATTCAAACACGTGTTCAGACCGTCGCATTTTTTCTTTTATCTCCGTTTCCACCCCGTCCAAAAGGATAGGCCGTTAGTCTGCATGTTATAACTAGTTAGTTTTCAATGACCCTAGAAAACGCTGGCGTAGGTGAAGAAGCAGCGGCATATCTTACCTATATTTTTATCCCTACATGTTATTTTACCTGTTATCTTTATAAATGGAGGAATTTTAACGTTGCATCACTGTAATTTCACCACACATCTCCCCACCTGAGAACATGCACTAATGCAAGTTCCAAAACCAGTGATACACATAGATAAAATTAACTCCTCACGCCTGCCAACTACTCTAAATTTGATCACAGGGGTGCCTACTGAGGAAATCTGCACCGACATTTTGTGATCCCGGGATATATTCAATATTAAACTGATATGGCTGCAACAATAAAGACCATCTTAACAATCTTGCATTTTCATGCTTGGCCTGAGATAAGAACACGAGAGGCTGGTGATCTGTCTGGACCACAAAAGTCCTACCATACAGATAGATTTGGAACTTTTTTATTGCCCAGATTAACGCTAAACATTCTTTTTCGCTTGTGGAATATCCTTGTTCCGCTTTGTTCAACTTGCGGCTTGCATAAGCAACTTGGTTCAGTTCCCCATTGGGTGAAGAGGACCTTTGCAACAGAGTAGCCCCCAGGCCTACATTGCTTGCGTCTGTTCTCACCACAAAGTCCTGAGTCAAATCAGGCAATTTGAGAATAGGCTTGCTAGTGAGGTTTTCCTTTAACTCTTGGAATGCCAATTCACATTGCGCTGACCAAACAATTTTATCTGGATTTCCCTTGCGAGTCAGATCAGTCAGAGGAGCACATATAGAGTGAAAATTTTTGATATATTTTTGGTAAAACCCACATAACGACACGAATGATCGCACGTCTTTTTTTGTTTGCGGTCTAGGTGCTCTCTGCAGTTTTTCCAAGTTCTTGGGGTCAGGGGTCATGTTACCTTGATATACAGTATGTCCCAAGAATTCCAACTCTTTGCATCCAATACAACATTTTGTTGGTCTAGCAGTTAAGTTCGCGTCTCTGAGCCTATCAAATAACATATTCAGAGAGTTAATGTGTTCTTCAAATGTTTCTGTGGCGATGAGAATATCATCCATGAAATTTGTGATACATGGATTATTCAAGGGATCCAACAATTTGCGCATCATCCTAGAAAATACACTCGGAGCATTTTTCAGTCCGAATGGTAGCATGTTGAATTCATAATGTCCTTCCGAGGTGCTAAAAGCTAAATAAGGTCTAACTTCAGGCTTCACTGGAATCTGGTAATAGCCTTTGCTAAGATCCACCTTCGAAAAGTATTTTGCCTTGTTCAATCTGGCAAATAACTGTTTTGTGTCCGGTAATGGATCCACCTGACCTTCTGTGACAGCATTCAGTTTCCTGTAATCTATGCACAGTCTATGTTCTCCAGACGGTTTCCTCAACAAAACTACACTGGAGCTAAAAGAAGATTCACCGTTAGAAATAATCCCTTCTTTCAACAAATACTCTATCTCCTCTTTCAATGCCTTCTCCTTAGCGAACGGAACAGAATAGGCTCTCATACAGATTGGTGTTGAGTCTACCAGCTTCATGTCATACTGTAGAAAATTTGTATGCCCCGGTTTATCTGTTAACACATCCGTATGTTCCTCCAGAACCTGTTGAACTCTCTCCCTCTGATTTTTAGTCAGGTGCTTACTGACTTTTACCTGTGCGGCTGTCTCACAGGTGTGTAATGGGTATTCATGTGAGGTGAGTGGTTCCTTTTTCATTTCAGTTGCGATAGCCAAGGTCAGTAAGGGGGTGCCTTCCTGGATTGGTCTGTCGAGATACTTCTTTAAAAGGTTCACATGATATATTTTCTCCTTCCCCTTTTTGTCAATTTTATAGTTTGTTCTAGACACCTTCTCTAGAACCGTATATGGACCTTGCCATCCAATTTGCAACTTATTCTGGCTGCCGGGTAGTAGAAGCACTTTCTCTCCCACAGCTAATTCTCTGTCCTTTGCTTTCTTATTAAAATAAGCTGCATGTTTCTTCCTGGCTTGTCTCAAATTATCATTTGCCAGTTTCCATCCAGCTTTCAGACGAGTGGTCAGCTCGTTCACATATTGATATGATGAGGTAACAGTCTCTTCTGCTTTCTCATCTGTCCAGGTCCTTAATAATTTACATATGGACTTTTAAATTTTTATACTTATTTTTCATGGCACCCGTCGGGTCCTTTCCATTAGAAGCATTGTAGTGAGGACTTTTCTTCCTAGAATCATCACTCAAAATCGACCACTACCAATTTTTTTCTTGGGTTTGTCTCCCCACTTTAGATTACTTGTGAGAGATCTTCGCTCTCTTTTAGTTTCCTCCAGTTTACATAATTCTGACCGAGGGATTGTCAGCTTATTCTGGGGTAAATTTACTCTTTGTACACGTCGCATAGTGGCCATGTTAATACATTCAAGTGACGACTGGGTGTGAAAAGGGGGCTCCCATTCCACTTTATTATAATTATTTTTCCTTCTAGGCCTAAGTTTGCCCCGTGGCGTTTCTAGGTCCTGCAAATTTTTTCCCTTTGTGGGTGTTCCCTCATGAAATACGCCACATGCTTCTACAAAGTTCTCAATGTCGACATTTACGTCGGGCCAATAGTATTTTCGAGCAACCTTTTGGCAGATGGTACCTACTTTCTCATGGTCACCATCTTTTACAACATGTAAGCTCCTTATTAAATTTGCCCTATATGCCTTGGGAAGAACCAACTGTCCGTGACCAGTGGATCTAGTTCCTGTCTTCCTGTATAATACTTTGTTCCTCATAAAATACTCTCCCTTGCTTGGAGGTGTGTGGCATTTGGGCAGTTTTTTAAAACATGGCTTGAGTGTCCTATCCTCAGCCTGCGCCTTCCTCATCTCTTCTGGATGAGCATTTATAGGTTCACCTTCTTCCTCCTTTGACTGTGACCTGGTCTGCACTGTCGCCATGATCACAGGTCTCTCGGGATTCCCCAAGAAGACGTATCTACACCCCAATATCAGAGGGTAGATTGGTTCATCTATCACTGCTGCTCTGATTTCTCCTTCCACATAGCGAGTTTTCACCGTTATCCTTGCGATGGGAAGTGTCATGAATGGTATGTCCTTAGTCGCCCCTTGTATTTCCACTGTTTCGGTGGTATACTGACTTGGGTCTACTAGGCTAGCCTTCACAACTGAATCATAATCCAAACCTGTATCATATAGGCACCTTATGGTGACCCCATTACAAATAACATCCTCACAAACTGGGGGGTGATAAGGTTCCTGCTGTCCATTAGGATTAACCTTTAATCTCTGGTTACCCGATTTCATTGCAGCAATGTTTGAAGGTTTCCTTTTACAAAATTCGGTGTTATGGTGGTCCTTCTTACATCATTTGCACCACCTCTTGCCTTGGTTAAAAGGTTTTTTTTCATTATATTTTTGGTCATTGAACTGTGAGTTTCTATCACGATAATCATTTCGTGGCCTATCAAAGTTTGTCCTACCTTTATTACCTTGTTCTCTGGTATCAAATTTATTAAAGTGCTGTGGGGCTTTAAAATTTTCTATATGTTTCTTTTTAGAGCCAACTACCTCTGCCTGGGCTGCCTGATACCTCTCAGCGACATTCAAAACCTCCCCCAACCTCTCTGCACCTTGTTCCATGAGAAATTTTCTCAGGTCTGGAGCCATGGACTCTCTTAATTGCTCTATCATGATCATTTCTTTGAGATCTTGGATCTTCCCCAGAGCCGTCCATTTCTCCAAATAGGTTTCCAGTCTGGCAGAGAATTGGTGGTATGTCTCCCCAGACAAAAGTTTGGCATTTCTAAACCTCTTACGATAAAATTCACCATTCTTTTCATATCTCAATAACAAAGCCTGCTTTAGCATGTCATAATTGTCTTGGTCGTCTCTATTCATTTTAGCAAAAACTTCATAAGAAGTACCTCTAAGCCCCTGGGATAACTTAAGACTCCACCTCTCTCTCTCTAACCCATACGTAGTAGCCAATAGTTCAAATCTACTTAGGTACCCCTCTATGTCATCGTCTTTCTCAACAAAATGGTCTAAATGAAACCCCATAGCTGAGGTTGAGGCTCCCTGACTAGGCGTGGCATCGGAGGAAAGGGGCTGGCACCATTTTCAGGAGCATGGCCTTGAATTTCCAACTCCCTTAGTCGTAACTCGTACTCCCTTTGCAATCTCCTATCTTCTGCTTCTCTTTCGGCAGTAAATCTCTTTTCTTCTGCTTCCCTTTCAGCCTTTTTTTCTTCTAATTGGAGCCTTTTAATCTCCCTATCTGCCTCCAATGTCTTAGCCTCTTTGTCAGCCTCAATCTGCAGCCTCTTAAGTTCTTTGTCAGCCTCAATTTGTAACCTCTTCTCTTCAGCTAACCTCCTATCTTCCCTTTCAATATACTTGTCACATTCTGACGTCACATATTGAATTAAAACCTGACCATCCATGTTCATTTCCTTAGCCGTTAGCACAGCAGCCGATCTGAATTTGGATAGATCTGCCACACTATATCACACAATTTAACAATGACTAAGGTAAATTACCAACTTTAATTACTAAGGTAATATACTAATTAATTAATTACCACTGGCTGTGAAGATTCATCAACTTTTATTTTCCACTTTTAATTTTAGGGACACTGTTAAATTTATACAACTTATGCCCCCAATAGTTTAATTCCCGGACCAGGAGACCCTAATATCTTTGATAAACCTAAATCCCGGACAAGAGCTACCCAATATTTGTAGTGGTTTTTGATGTTATTGCGTGGTTGCTATGTTACCTAGTGTACTGGATGAGGTCAGCTGTGAAGGCTCCTGAAGATAACAGTTTATGTGAGTTACAGAATGCCTTTCTGCTACCACTTATGACCTCAAACAGACTTATTCTGCTATTATGTATGTTAGCTACGTTTAATGTCTAGGGTAATGAAATGTGATGTGTAGGTAATTAAATACACAGACACACACATGTAAACACTAAGTCTAATAATAATAAGCTCTATGATCAAATCAACTAACACTGGCTTTAGAATTTAAATTTTACAATTTTTTAGAATTTATTTAGTCCTGAACCAAATTTTTCTTCTGGTCAGGACGTATGAAACAATATGTATTTATCAATAAAAGTGCATATATATATTGAATAATCAAATGAAAATTTTGTACATAGATATATCGTTACATTGGTTAATATTAACACTAACTACAGTGTCTTTGGAAAACTAGCACTGGATGTCTAGTCGGGGTGGTGTCATCATACCCGATCTCTGTTTACAATAGTCATTGTCTTTAAAATATGGAACTGAGGTATAGTTTTTATACACCAGGATTTTGTTTATTTTATTTTATTGTGGAAAAGTTTGATGAATCCACAGCAGGCCAGGTTTTCAACTTATCTGGCCTGTGACGATGCAGTAAAGAATTCAAGTGGTCCACTCCTCACAGTAGCTGAAGTAAAATGGTAGGCTTCTTAGGCATCCACTCTTGGACCTCTTCAAAGCATTTGGCACTAGCGCAGTGCCAGACCAGAAACTCTGAAACCAAAATTTTTGCCATGTGTCAACACACTGCCTACTGCACCATTTTTACACACAACAAAGCAAAAAAATTACAAAGATCGGGTCAGATCTCTCTGACCGACTCAGCACATCTCACCCAGGCGGTATCAAATAGCACCAGTTTCCCATGACTGCATTGCATTCGAAATATGTTCAATAGTCTCCTTTTCCATCCAATAAGGTGGGTGATATGTTCCCACTGATCTCAAATATAGATCTGTCTTCTATAGTCTTGGATATGTTTTCCTATATTATTTGTTTGCCTCTAGGCCCTGGACTGTCGCTGGGGACCTAGAATAAGCACTCACTTGTCGTAATCATTTTTCATGACATGGCAGTATCAATCACTCAAAATATTAAAATTAAAAAAGGTAAATACTTTTTCCCTTACCACAATTCAAATTTGAAAACACAGTTACGTTGTACTAGCAAAACTCAGCTGAGCTGCTGGCTAGACTATGGCGTCCCACTGGTAATATATAATATTCATGGACGTCACAGTTCTACATTAACGATCTGTGTATATGGACAGTCTTCAACAAAATGGCATCTGCCTCTACTTTTTTTCTATATTATGAAAGCTTCCGTCCAATCAGCGGACTTCCCCTCTACCGTTCAAATATTTAAACTACAATGTCCAATTTAGGTCCAGTTTCTGTCTAGTGTGTAATATATTTATGTCGGTCTGTCCGTCCTAACTTGGTTTTTCCCAAAATTACACTTGGTTTTAGACGAAACTGCAAAAAACTACACAAATTGTTTCCCACTTACTTATACGATTTCTATGCAAAGTTATTTTTAGCTTCTACCCTCCCTTTTTTGCCCCTTGTCCACATGCAGTTTGTTTTTATGCGTTAGGCTCAAGGACGCGTCAAAAGTGAATTTTGTGAGAAGTATGCACAAATAACTGTCTGCTAGTCTGTATTGAACAATACAGTCTTTCGTCAATATCTTCCGTGTTATCTGTCCGTCTTTGTACTTAAAAGTATATTATTTCTCAGGTTAAGATGGGCTATCCAACTAGCTAGTTTTTATTCTCCTAAACTTATTATTAAAAAAAAAACCTACTTTTTTCAAGGTTAGTTTTGAAATTTGTTTTTGTACCTTCGTTCACGGCGTTTGCCGCTATATTCAAACTAAAACGACTATTTACCGTAGAACGTCCAAGATACGTCTGTTTCTGACAAGAGCTAAGGTCGTTTTTCGTCCAATTCCTTACATTGTGTCAACTAGTGGCGTAATTTTTTCTTTAAAAACTACAAATTGCGTCTTCTAGACTTTAGATTCAAACACGTGTTCAGACCGTCGCATTTTTTTCTTTTATCTCCGTTTCCACCCCGTCCAAAAGGATAGGCCGTTAGGCTGCATGTTATAACTAGTTAGTTTTCAATGACCCTAGAAAACGCTGGCGTAGGTGAAGAAGCAGCGGCATATCTTACCTATATTTGTATCCCTACATGTTATTTTACATGTTATCTTTATAAATGCAGGAATTTTAACGTTGCATCACTGTAATTTCACCACACACTTAAACATGATTTCTTCACAAACGAAATAACGCAGCTCATATTAGGATACACAGAACAGACCCCCGAACAAAATATGGCAGGATATTGGGACCTTTTAAAAAACACCATAAAAGACAGGACACAGGTCCTGGCAACCTACATACACAGGACATCCAAAACACAAGAAAAGATATTAGAACAAGCTATCAAACTGACAAAAAAGATAGACAAAACTGACCCGGTTATTCAGATGTTACAGGACCAGTTAGAACAGCATAAACAGCACATATACAAAGGTGAAATGCTGAGAACGAAGTTATACACAACACAAGAGACTCCAAACAAACAGTACTTGGCAATAGAACAGAACGTTCAACAAAATAAGCAGATTCGCCAAATACAAGATATTAATGGACAATTGCAAACGAACAACACAAACATATGTCAGACCACCTTGGAATTTTACAAACATTTATACACCAAAGAAGGAACAAGAACAGACACGCAAAATAATTTTTTAAAGTACACAAAGCCTCTTACAGAACAAGAAAATAAAAATTTAGACCAAGTTCTAACACTCGAAAATTTGAGGGAGGCAGTAAACACACTGTCGTGAGACATTCTAAATCCACATATCTAAATTAGAAAGTAAATGTAAAGCCTAACGAAGTAATTCAATGAAGGAAAGAAGAATGGTAAAAGACCAGTGCTGTCACAATGGCGTACGCCTGTGTCGTGGAACGCCATGATGACTGTACTCGAGATCCCCCTTTTTCTACTTCGTCTGCATAATTGTAACGCTTTCACGTTTGCTAGTAAAGCCTACTGCATCAACTACACACGTTTCTAAAAAATAAAACTGGTACTGTGTTTCTTAGAAAACCTTGAGATACGCACACTGCTTAATAACCTAGATTTAATATTACATTAATGTCATTATGCACTACGTAAACGAAAAGACAGACGGGCTTAGAAGAGAGAGAGAGAGAGAGATGTACGGAGGAACGCATGCAATGCTACCACGTCGTCTCGCGATATAAAAATTAGTGCCACCCCACGCGAAAGGCATGCAGGCTTGTTTTTTTTTTCAAATAAACAGTGACAGAAAACACTACCAGTACGAGGTAAGGTTTTAAAAACATGTTTAATGCTTATTGGGAAACATGACACAATGCTGTTTTATGTCTGAAATCCTGACTTTATACTGACAGAACAGTCGAAAAGGCAGAACAGGTGGCGGTTCTAAAACAATAAAAAAAAAAAAATACACGACTATCCTAGATTAATACATATTTGTAACGAAGCCACTTGGCTCCATTAAACTTATATATTTGGGTGCCTTAGGACTTGCTGACAAAGAATATGTTAGGTGTTATGCCAATAGTCTATTAATTAACAAATTATAGCCAAAATACTATAGTGGTGTTGTCTGACAACACAAGATCATATTTGCTCATAATGGCGTGTTTGGACACTGCTTTAGGGGAAATGAGGCCACCACGTTAGATACGATTGATTGGCTAGAATAATATGTAAGGCGAAACATGATTAGTCGACTGCAAATACTATTTTTGGTTGTTAATGGAAACGGTAGGAAGGGTACATTTTTTTCAAAGGCTTTTGTAAACATGGTCTCATTGGTTAGACCATTTGATATAGTCAATTAGAAGCGTCAGTTCAGGGCCACTTTTTGAAAATAAACTTTGTAGAAGCAAGTGCGTTGAGAACCAGCTCATATTTTTCTAATAAAAGCCTGGGACAGAGGCAGATCGGAATTGTGCCATAACTCATCGCCAGTCAACGTACTTCTTTAATATTTCCTTGAATTGTGGTAAGCTAGACATATTTGATATCTTTTAGATGAAAATTGAATGTGAATTGTTGAATTATGTCTGTATGTGTGTGGTTCAGTAGCAAACATGAGGCAAAGCCTAGATATTGCTCCACCATGAAAAAAACCTGTCGGAGAGGAGTATATCTGCATAGGCATATATGGGATTGCCAAATAGTACTATGACACCTATCTTATTGTATAGAAGGAATTAATGCTGGAATTGCAGAGGCGTTGTAACCATTAGGGAGAGGAATACTGGTGTATATTGTTACATGAGAAGCTAGCAGTTGGCCTACCGCGCTGAACTCTGTGTTTGTTATGTATTGTGCTTCAGTGTGGAAATAGATTATAAATTAGTTCTGAAGTAGGAGGTACAACCTTCTTATTTCAGGGACCGTGGTACTGAAATATTAGAGCAGCACCTGGTCTGAGTTTTGCTGAATCCAGAGGCTGGTAGCATACTCCTTGTTCAAGATATCGACCAGTGTTGTTTTTCAAGATAACTGAGAAGCAAGCGAGCAGAGGAGACAGTTTTCCTGCCGCCCACTCAGAAGATAAGATTTCGTTGGCCAGAGCAGCTCAATCTTGTATACTCCCGTCTAAAATTGACTGTACATTAAATCAAGAGGGACAGTTATTTGTTTTCAAATAAAAAGAAACTGTGAACCTTTCCAATATTATTTCCACCAGTATCAAACACATGAAGTCATGATGACAAGCAACAACCTAGCTTAAAAGCCAGTATTACCTCATAGTACTATATCACAACTTACACACATATTGTAATAATAATATATGTCAGTACAAAGATCCTATGTATAAATTGTGTACATACACTTGTGATTATATTTGATTGTGATTCCTGATTCACTCTGTAGTTGAATCAGGATATCTATTATTGAAAGGAATTAATACATATTTTAAAAGTTACCACTTGACTTATTTAAGATAGTCTTATAGAGTGTTCTATGTATGTGAGTGTCACAGTGTTGTACAGTATTGTGGATTTTATTAAAGTGTTTATCTGTCTGTTGGTTGTTGTGAATATACACTTCATCGCTATCATAACCCTAGACATTCAACGTAGTCATCACAATATTCCAGAATAAGTCTGATTGAGGTCTAAATGTGGTAACAAAGTAAGGTCATCTGTAACACACCACACTTATTAGATACAGATACCTTCACAGCTGATCTCAGTCAGTACACTAAGTCCCCTATAAATATTTATAACATCCCAACTTACCACATATATTGGGGGCTCGTCCGGGATTTTGAATCTTCTCCTATTATATATATTGGGGGTAATTCACTTATGGGAATAATAAAAATTTAAAAGGTGTCCTTGGGTGGAAAATAAATAAGGTTGAGCTCTCAGTGCTTGTGGTTGTCCTTAGATAATTAGTTATAGATTGAATTGTTTAGTTAGACATTGTATAAATTTGCCTGTTAGAAAATGGCCGACCTGGCACAATTTCGATCTGCTGCTATGCAGGCTGCTAAAGAGTTAGGAATGGACGGGCAAGTTATGATTGCTTATGTCACTACTGAATGTGACAAATATATTGAACGTGAAGAAAGAAAATTTGAAGCAGAAAGAAAATTAGAATCGGAAAGATTAGAAAAAGAAGCTGAAAGAAAGTTAGAGGCTGAAAAAGAAAATAAGAGGTTGCAGATTGAGGCTGACAAAGAGGCTAGGGCGATAGAGGCTGAGGCTAAGAAGTTACAATTGGAGGCAGAAGAAAAAAGATTGACTGCCGAAAGGGAAGACAAGCGATTGACTGCAGAGAGGGAAGCAGAAGATAAGAGATTACAGAGGGAAGCAGAAGATAAGAGATTACAAAGGGAGCACGAGTTACGACTAAGGGAGTTGGAATTGCAAGGCCATGCTCCTGAAAATGGTGCCAGTCCCTTTACCTCTGATGCCTCTGCTAGTCAGGGAGCCTCAACGTCAGCTATGAACTTTCATTTAGATCATTTTGTTGAGAAAGAAGATGATATCGAGAGCTATCTAAATAGATATGAACTATTAGCTACCACGTATGGGTTAGAGAGAGAAAGGTGGAGCTTAAAGTTATCTCAAGGGCTTCGTGGTACAGCTTATGATGTTTTTGCCAAAATGGGCAGGTATGATCAAGACAATTATGACATGCTAAAGCAGGCTCTTTTGTTAAGATACGAAAAGAATGGCGAATTTTATAGAAAAACATTTAGGAATGCTAAACTACTGTCAGGTGAGACATATCACCAGTTCTCTGCACGGTTAGAGACATACTTGGAGAAATGGACGGCTCTGGGGAAAACCCAAGATCTTAAGGAAATGATCCTTATAGAACAACTAAGAGAGTCCATGGCTCCAGAACTGAGAAAGTTTCTCATGGAACAAGGTGCAGAGAGGCTGGGTGAGTTACTAAATGTCGCTGAAAGATATCAGGCAGCTCAGGCAGAGGTAACAGGTAATAAAAAGAAACAGGTAGATAATTTTAAGGCACCACAGAACTTTAATAAATTTGATCCTAGAGATCAGAACAAAGGTAAGCACCAGTTTGATAGGCCACGGTATGACAATAAAAATAAAACCCCACAATTCGATGAAAGGAAATTTGATGAAAGAAAATCTTTCAACCAAGGAAGGAAGTGGTGTACAAAGTGTAAGATGAACAATCATACCACTGAAAATAGTAGGAATAAAACTCCTCGTTTTGCTGCTATGAAATCTGGGAAGAAGGGAACAAAGGTCAAACCTGAGGAACTACAGGAACCGTGCCACCCCCCAGTGTGTGAAGATGTAATCTGTAATTGTATCACCATAAGATGCTTATATGATACCGGTTTAGATTATGATTCAGTTGTGAGTTCTCACCTGGTGCAAGCAGATCAATACACCACAGAAACAGTGGAGATTCAAGCTGCAACCAAGGAAGTAGCGACCACGACACTCCCTATCGCTAAGATACATGTAAAAACGCGATATGTGGAGGGAATAATCAAAGCAGCAGTGATAAATGAACCAATCTACCCTCTGATATTGGGGTGTAGATATGTCTTCCTGGGGAATCCCAAGAGACCTGTGATATTGGCAACGGTGCAGACCAGATCACAGTCTAAACAGGAGGAGGAAAATTCAATAAATACTCATCCAGATGAGATGAGGAAGGCACAGGCGGAAGACAAAACACTCAAGCCGTGTTTCAAGAAGTTGCCCAAATGTCATACACCTCCAGGCAAGGGAGAATTTTATATGAAGAACAAGTTGATTTATAGGAAGGCTGGATCTGAATCCAATGGTCACGGACAGCTGGTCCTTCCCACTTCATATAGGACTAAAGTGTTGGAACTAGGGCATGCGATTCCCTTCAGTGGTCATATGGGGATCAGCGCAACAGGACAGCGTATAGCTTGTCACTATTTCTGGCCAGGGATAACTGAAGATATCAAACGATATGTAAAATCCTGTCCAGAGTGCCAACGAGTAGCACCTAAACATTGGACTGCACCAGCAACTCTGGGGGAAATGCCCATCGTGGGAACACCCTTTGAGAGAGTTGCCGTGGATCTTGTGGGACCTCTCACCCGAACCAAGAGAAGGAACAGCTACATTCTGACTCTGGTGGACACTTGTTCTATGTGGGGAGAGGCGGTAGCCCTGTCATCCATTGACTCTAAACATGTGACTGAGGCATTACTCACAATTTTCACAAGGTTAGGCTTTCCCAACCAAATCTTGACTGATAATGGCTCTCAGTTCAAGGGAAAACTAACAGAAGAAGTTTTCAGGATCTTTCAGGCCAAACACTTCCATTGTAGTCTGTACCATCCCCAAGGGAACGGCCAAGTGGAAAGATTTAATGGTACGTTGATGTCAATCCTGAGAAAGTTGGCACATGAAAAACCAGATACATGGGACCAGTACCTTCACGCCGCCCTCTTTGCTTATCGGGAGGTACCCCATAGTTCAACCGGTATGGCCCCGGCAACATTATTATTTGGAAGGCCAATAAAAGGTCCACTCGAAGCTCTGTTAAGAACGTGGACTGATGAAAAGGCAGAGGAAAATATTACATCCTCATACCAATATGTGAATGAGCTGACCACTCGTTTAAAAACTGGCTGGAAACTTGCCAATGAAAATTTGAGACAAGCCAGGAAAAAACATGCTGCCTATTACAACAAGAAAGCTAAAGACAGAGATTTGGCTGTGGGAGAGAAGGTACTGCTTCTTCTACCCGGTAGTCAGAATAAGTTACAAATTGGATGGCAAGGTCCATATACAGTTCTAGAGAAGGTGTCTAGAACCAATTATAAGATAGATAAGAAAGGGAAAGAAAAAATCTATCATGTGAATCTCCTGAAGAAATATTTGGAAAGAGAAAATCAGGAAGAGACACACTTGTTGACCTTGTCTATTGCAACGGAGATGAAAAAGGAACCACTTTCATCAATAGAATATATTTCTGGAAAAACTAACCTGGGTGCGGATTTTCTAAGCCGCCATCCGTGTGATGAGAATCACCGTAAGCACCAGGAATAATATTAAATTTCTCTATGTGTATATAGAATTATAGACTGACATGTGATGTCTGTTTTAAGTGGGGAGAATTTGTCGTGAGACATTCTAAATCCACATATCTAAATTAGAAAGTAAATGTAAAGCCTAACGAAGTAATTCAATGAAGGAAAGAAGAATGGTAAAAGACCAGTGCTGTCACAATGGCGTACGCCTGTGTCGTGGAACGCCATGATGACTGTACTCGAGATCCCCGTTTTTCTACTTCGTCTGCATAATTGTAACGCTTTCACGTTTGCTAGTAGAGCCTACTGCATCAACTACATGCGTTTCTAAAAAATAAAACTGGTACTGTGTTTCTTAGAAAACCTTGAGATACGCACACTGCTTAATGACCTAGATTTAATATTACATTAATGTCATTATGCACTACGTAAACGAAAAGACCAGTTTCACCAATATTTCTACGACCTCAGTGAACTTCCTTGACATCACTGTGACTATTAGCCCTATTGGTCTTAAAACGTCTGTCTATTATAAGGCTACTGACGCTCATGGTTTCCTTCTTTATACTTCATCGCATCCTCTTAGCTGTAAAAATTCCATTCCCTTTTCTCAACTTCTTCGCTTGCGTCGGTTATGTCACGATGACGATGATTTTCATCAGCGAGCTCAAGAGATGCTTGAGTTCTTTCGCCGACGTCTTTATCCAGAACATGTGTTATCTTATGCCCTTAATCGTATCACACGCGTCACTCGTCAGACGGCACTCACTACTAAACCTTCTGTCCAATCTGACAGACTCAAACTTGTTCTAACTTTCCATCCTCACTGCCTGGCGGTAAAGAGAATTCTGTTTCGACATCTACCTATTCTCAACTCTGATCCTGATACCAAAGAGTTCATTCGTGATACACCTTTGGTAGCTTATCGTAGGGATAGGAATTTTAGGGATATTCTTGTACACAGTCGCTTGCGACATTCTAGCCCATCTTACTTTGGTACTAAACCGTGCCAACGCCGGATATGCAAGACCTGTCCGTTTGTACTCCAAACTCAGTCACTTTTCCTAAAGGAAAATTTATCATTAGAGAGTCTTTTACGTGCGAATCCAGAAACCTGATTTATGCTATCATCTGCAAGAGATGTGGCATGACCTATATTGGTGAAACTGGTAGGCGTTTGGCAGACAGGTTTCGTGAGCACTTGAATGACATCTATCAGGACAAACATTTACCGGTGGCCCTTCATTTCAATAGACCGGACCATTCAGGTAATTCCGATATACATGTCACTGCCCTGCGTTCATGTGCCGGTAATGACAAGACTCGCTTTTCTTTGGAGAATCGCCTTATTTTTAAAATGGGCGTTCTAGCTCCCGGCGGTTTAAATATACAACATCATTTTGCATAAATTCTGGTAGCTTTTCTCTTTTTCATTCTTTATTCGTTGTCTTTATGATCTATCTTCTTGTGTTTTTGCTTTGGTTCGTTTCGTATCTTTTTATATCTCTTGTTTTGTCGCTATCGCACGTCACTTCCTTGCGAATTCTGTGACAAGAGACTACCGCTTTCTTCCACGGATTCTTTGCATCGAGCTAAGCTAACTTTAACTAGTTCCACAGTTTTGTTTATTCTTCTTTTTTTTTGTTTCGTTGAATTATTTACTTTCTTGTTTCAGTATTTCTTTTAGATTTTACGGTTTTCTTGTATTGTTATTCATCGTATAGTTTTGTAGTTCCTATATGTAATTTTTGTCTGTCACCTGTTTGTGGCTGACGAAGGGTAAAACCCGAAACGTCCCTTGTCTCATGTGAACTGTTATTTGTAAAACTGATTCAATACCGTTTTATTAGTTTATAAACTTAAAAGCTTTAAGAATCAAGTACATAGGAGAAATAGTAAAAAATCCTGAACAATACCCTTTGGCTCATTATTATATTGGTCTGAGATTATCTAACGTGTGTCGTTTCAAAAACAATCAACCTCATTACTTTGGCACTTTACCACGGTTCTACAAACAATGCATACAAAGCATACAAGAGAACATACCTTTATTACAACAAAATACACGCTCTATTTACAGAAGTCTTATTAGTGTACAGGAGCCTTCATTAGTGAAAAGGATAAAACGTGGGTACAATTATTTCATAACTGATTACCAACCTATTTTTAAGAGCCTACACGAGTTACCACTTGCTCCACCCGCAAAGGAAGTCACTTTTAGATTGTTATATAACATGACACCCATTAGGCAAAGACTTGTCGCACAGTGGAAAATCCTTCCAAAATGCAGATTATGTAATACCAATAAACAGGAGACAGAAGATCATTTGTTTTTTTTACTGTAGTACAGTTACTCCTACAATAGGAATTTTGAAAAGAGAATTGATGGTTTACTTTCCACGTAGTATAGACATGTATAGAGCTATCATGCTGAATTCATTACCAACATGCACACAACAAGTAGAATTGAAACTTTTGACCCTGATAGTGGAATTTAAATATTTAGTCTGGATATGTAGAAACCGCTCGGTGTTCGTAGGGAAACAGTACAACGCCCATTTATTTTCAAAATTATTCTTACAAACAAAACAATGTATCCAACGTTGAAAGGATTGAGGGTTGGGGAGGGAAAGGGGGGAGGGGGAGGGGAGAGGAGAGATAGGGAACTACTTTCAACCCAGAATTGACTGTACACATGTTTAAATAATTACAGCCATGGTTTGGCTTTCTGGATGCAAGTTTTAATGTGTATGTGAGGGGTTTTATTTGGGAACTTTCTTTCAAGTGAGCCAGTGAGTGAGAGTACTCGTGTTTTTTATATGCATTATACAATGTACGGGTTTTGTAAATTGTTATATAAAAAAAAAAAAAAAAAACGGAACGAACGCAGGTATGTACGTGAATGTATATATTGGTATATAGGTGCAGATTCCAGGGTTTTTTTTCTCTTTCTTCATGTTTCTTCTCAAATGGTTTAAAGCATTTCAGAGTGTCTAAACAGTAGCTTAGATGTACATATGAAAGTGTGAGCAAGTGTAAGTTTCTATATATAAAATACTAGGGACTTAACGGGATTTTGATTAGCTATAAACCATATTTATTTATTTTTTTATTCTTTTTAAAATTAAATAAATTTTTTAATTCCTTTGTTTTTTTATTAAATCTATATAAAATCTTAATTATTTATTTTATTTTTTAATTTTTTAAAATATATTCTTGTTCATCCAATTATTCTTTTTTTTTAATCTGACTAAGTAAACCATGGGAATGAGAGTGCGCAAAAGGTTTCATATGTATATACAATGTATTTTTCTTGCATTTCATGTAAAATGTACCTGTTGTTGTAAAATTGAAAGAATGGCAAATAAAAAAAAAAATAAAAAAAAAAGGTGACAGTTATCCAAAAGCAAAAAAAAAAAAAAAAAAAAGGTGACGGGTTACGGGTTGAGATGATGATCACTTCAAGTTATTCTGATGCTTCCAAACGCATTGTTACAAGGAAATTTTCAGATGGAACAAGTGGTATTGCTTCTTTGAGAGGAGCTGACAAATTTAGGATAGAAGTTCTATATCAACTCTATAACTGCCTGATAATCCAGTTACGCAAGAGGTTTGACCCATATGAGCAGATTGCAAAAAGGTTCAAGTTCCTCTCAGAATTGGTGAACAATTCTGAAATTGATGAGGACAGTATTAAACTTATAATATCGTATTACAAAGATGATATTGACCACAAATTAGTAAACGAGTGTTATCAGTTCAAAGAATATTTGCACCTTAGGAAATCCCAGAACACAGAAGAAAACATGCCATCTAAGATACAATGCGCAGAAGTTTTCATCTTATTTGTGAGCAACACCTAATTGAAGTGTTCCCCAATATTACTACTGCGCTTAAAGCTGTACTTGACAATGCCCATCACGAGCTGTGAAGCAGAAAGGAATTTTTCAAACCTATCCTTTATAAAAAAAAAACAAATTTCGGTCTACCATGACTGAAGAGCGCTTAAATTCTTTTTGCATATTGTCTCAAGAAAATGACATTGCAAGGAAGCTCTCATATGACAAAACTGTATGTGAATATGTTGCTAGAAAAACAGAAATAAGAGTATTTTGTAAAATGTGCTTCATGTAGTATGTTCTGGTAAGTTTAACTTTTCCTTCTAAGCACAAATCTCTTATGGATACACATTGTCAGCCTTGTTTTTAAACAAATGTATTAAAATATTTTATATTTTCCTCACTGCTAATTTTCTTATCTTATAATTTTCTTGGGATGTCTTCAACGAACTAATTCTGAATGTAAAATAGTTAAGACTTAAAAAATCACACATACCAAGGTGGATAGTGGTTTAGTGATCTGAACATATGCCTTCCAAGCAAATGTTCTACATTCAACTCCCAGCAGAGTTGTTTCTTTTTCGAAAATTCATTCATTTGTCTTCAGTTTTTATATGTGTGTTGTTGTGGATGTACTATAAAGCTTGAAATTCAGATCAAACTATAAAGCTTGAACTTCAGATCAAACTTCCTCACAAATTTTTTTTGTTTTTTTTTTTAATAAAAGGGGCCCCTCCAAGAGTTCAAGCTTCAGGGCCCCAAAAATGTAGATCCGCCACTGACTACATCAAATACTTCTTACCAAGAACAGATCAAGTGATCATTTTCAGACTGAGAACTAGTCGAGAACTTGTCTCAGTTTCTTCTCAAAGGGTTGAATTAGGACATGCTGCCAAAATGCTCCTGTCGTGGAACCGACATTCTTGGAAAACATGATCTATTGTTCGCTTGCCTTGTTGTCATGCACCCACGTAGTTCTTCCAGGTTTTTAATTTGTTTGACCAGAGGGTAAGAGGATATTGTTTCTCATTTTTAGCCTGAATTAAAAGCATGTAATATAAAGACGGCATCTTGTTTACCCTTTTCCTGCATCATTTTGTCCTTTAAGGTATTGCTTATGTTACAGCAAAACAAAATACAGCTTTAGCAATAGCAGACATATTAAAGAATATTTACAATTATGTAACACTTTTTTGCCACTTTTTATGTCTCGTCTGGGTATCAGTTTCCTTGGCAGGCATCTCCTGTGATATTAGTGATCCATGTAATGTATGCTTTTTGCTTTCAGCTAATCCTGGGAGTGGTCCATATATCCAGTGTTTTATCACGATTAAGAAAATTAAATATGTCACATATTTGTCATATTTGCATGGCGCAGTGGGTTTTTTTAGTTCATAGGCATGAGTGGAAGTTAAGACCGCAGTGACAGAGGTGGAGGTAACATCATGCTCGTGATTGTGGGCGCCAGCTAGTTGCAAGACGAACAGGTCAGTTTTGGAAGTGCACCCTTGCTGGTTTTTACGGAATCTCAAGAAAAATCCATAAATTCCTGTTATGCACCATGGATATGTGGCCTCTCGTGGGATCTGAACTAAAATGGCAGAGAATCTCGGAGCTAGAGATGCGATGTGCAGAACCCACCAGTGAGTGTTATATGCTCTGGCCACCACCAATCCAATTCCAAATCATGGGTTAAATGATATCGTAGTCATTAGTAAATGGCTGGATGGCTGCTGGGTATGCAGTCGTGAACATTAACTGTCTGGGTGGGGCGAGCGGGGTGGAACCAGGCAGATGGACTCCTCATGGGACATCCCTTGCCTTTTTCCTAGTATGGTCTCTCTGGTATGATCGGATATTGTCACCATTTACTTTAATATAGCATGAATAATGACTCAAATCAGAATCATCGCGGGAGCTACGGAGATCGTCCTCTATCGTCGATAAATTTGGCAGTGGATGCAGAAATAGAGGTAGGGAGGAGAAGAGGAGAGATAAAAAGAAGAAGAAGAAGGGTTGGAGTAAGAAAAGAGATATAACTGCATTGAAATATATACGTATCAGGTATTGGAACTGTCGCATCACCAGTCAATGGGTAGCAATTATACAAAGAATCATCTACGATTTTCGAGAATTTAAACATTAATATTTATATCAACTGCCCAAGGTATAGATGTTACACAAATATGCTGCAGCGTGGCAGATGAGGGCAAGCTATTCATGTGAAACGTGATCTCCCCTCATACACTGCGGATAGAGGCTCCAGCATTAGTGAGAATGCGGAATAGCAAGTGATTGCATTGAACATAGGTCGTAAGGAATGACGAGTCTACAGTGTACATGCTCCCGTAGATCATCTTCCTGAAAAGGGTACTTGGGATTTCCTGGAGGCGCTGTGGGAGGAACCTAACAAAAGTTGGCAAATTCATGACATGTTCAATGCTAGGTCTAAGTAGTGGAAGGGAACATCACGGAAAATGGACAGGGTATCGCCTTGAGACCCGATTTACTTTACGCGAACCTTACCATCTTGAATGATCATTTCCTCGTGATCCACTTAGTCTATAAAGCAAAAAAAAAAATATAAATTTTACTTACATGGCCCTTTCTGTTGTTTTCTGTTATACATTTATATATGTTAAGCTAAGAAGGGCCTCTTGGCTTTTGGTGTTTGGGCCCACCTTTAACTAATAAGCAATAGTTTTAAGATTTTTTTTTCACACCCCTTGCATAATTATTTTACCTTATCCACGGGCCCCCAAAAGCTCCGGGCCCCTAGGCTTCAGCCTACTCAGCCTAATAGATAATCTGGTCCAGTGAGTGTGTATATATATATATATATATATATATATATATATATATATATATATATATATATATATATATATATATATATATATATATATATATATATATAATTCTCTAAGAATGTCCTATCCTGTTCTGTCCTGTCCCTGTCCTGTCCTGTCCAACTATATGTTTTCTTGCACATGTGCGCATTTAGCCTGTGCACAAACTGCACGACGCTTAATATAGCGTGCATCTTTTTTCCAACCAAAGTTGCAGTTGTATTTTAAATAGTAAGTAGAAAACACATAGTAAAGTGTCAAACATCTACAATATATTTTTTTGTTATTACAGTCATGCGCCGCATAACGTCCGTTCGGACAACGTGCGACCGCATATACGTCCGCGGTCCCATAAGGTTATAATAGAGTTCAGAAATCCCTATCGGAAAACAGGACGAAGCAGACGTAACCGGACGTAGCGAAAGCCACAGCTTCCCGCACGCAACACGTGTATCTCATGTCTCTTATATACAGTACAAAGCAATTGCTATGCCAGGCGTATAATGGTACAGTACATATATAACCTATAATACAGTACATATGTCTTGATAGTCATAATAAACGCTTATGTTGCAGGCCTATGTATCTACTGTACTGTACTTACTATCGTTATTTTAATGTGAACTTTCGAAAATACATTACCGTGAAGTGCATCATGGCTCCCAAACGCAGCAAAACCAGTTCTAGTGATAGCAGCAGCAAGAGACAAAGGAAAGGTATCGATTTGGAAGTGAAAGAAAAGGTAATTAACATTGTGGTGGTTTTGATGTTATGATTGGTGTTATTGTACTCCTATTGTACTGAGTGAGGTCAGCTGTGAAGGTCCCTGAATATCTAAGGTTAGAGTGAGTTATCAGAGACCTTTCTGCTACCACCTTACAATCTCACTCAGACTTATTCTTGACTAGTATGTCTGATAGCTACGTCTAATGTAAAAAGGGTTATGAACATGTGGTGTGATATTAATTCAATACTTAAACACACACACGCACACACAAACAAACAAATATTTAATTCTATGATCAACTGAACTAACACGTGGGTTAAAATTTTGATAGTTAATACTTTTTTTACAATTTTATTTAGTCCTGAACGAGATATTCTTTTGTTCAAGACTGTCAATTTCAAAATGTAATCAATTTATGGATATATACATATATATATATATATATATATATATATATATATATATATATATATATATATATATATATATATATATATATATATATATATATATACATATATTATATATATATATATATATATATTTATATATTTATATATTTATATATTTATATATTTATATATATATATATATATATATATATATATATATATATGAAATTTTAATTAACTAAAAGGACAATCTGTCCATACACATTATAGAATTTATACTTAAGGTTGTTGATCTTATTTATTCTCACTTTTTTGTTGTTGTTCGTCCATCACAAGTGATGAAGACCACTCTGTTCATCCAATTATTAGGATGTTAGGATAGTCTATGAGTACGAAGGTGACTGATGAGCCCGATGCGGGCCTGGAAGGATCTCGGACAGTGTGGGCAGGGAATGTTTGCTTCATGTAAAGGTTTTATTTCACGATCTTTTCTAGCTTGTCTCCGCTGTTCCGCTGCTGCTCTTCTGGAAGATTCGCATGCCACTGCACCTTTACGAAGAGATGTGCGCCAGGCAGTTCGGTCTTGCGCAGCAGCTTCCCATGTGTCTGGGTTTATGTCAAAGGTTTTTAATGAAGCCTTAAGCGTGTCTTTGAAGCGCTTTTTCTGGCCACCATGGGAGCGTCTACCCTTCTGCATCTCACCATAAAAGAGTATCTTTGGCAGTCGATGGTCTGGCATGCGGACTACATGACCTGCCCAGCGAATCTGTGACTGCATCAGAATAGTATCGATGCTAGGGATACCAGCTCTGTCAAGAACGGCGGTATCTGGGATCTTGTCTTGCCATTTGATGTTCATTATCTTCCTGAGACAGACTGTATGGAAGTGGTTGAGCTTTTTTACGTGGCGCCTGTATACAGTCCATGTTTCACATGCATAAAGCAGCACTGGAAGCACCGCAGCTCTGTATACCTTCAGCTTTGTCTGTAGACTAATGCCACTTCGATGCCAAACGTTGGTGTATAGTCTGCCAAATGTGCTGCTGGCTTTGGAGATCCTGGTGTTCACCTCATCATCAATGACGATGTTCTGGGATAGTGTACTACCAAGGTATGTGAACTTGTTCACAACATTCAGTTTCTCACCATTTACCTTGATGACTGGCTCAGTATAAATTGTGCCAGGAGCTGGTTGGTACATGATTTCTGTTTTCCCCGTGTTGATGGTAAGCCCAAAGTTGGAGCAGGCTTCGGAGAATCTATCAACGCTACGCTGCAGATCAGCCTCTGAGCCAGCACTGAGGGCACAATCGTCAGCAAACAGAAGATCCCTGATGGTGTGTGATTTGACCTTGGTTTTTTGCTTGAAGCCTCCTAAGGTTAAACAATTTTCCATCAATACGATATCTGATGTCGATTCCTGTGTCCCCGTCTCTGAAAGCATCAGTCAGCATAGCAGAAAACATGATACTGAAAAGCGTCGGTGCAAGTACACACCCTTGTTTAACTCCATTTGAGACGGGGAAAGGCTCCGACAGCTCACCGTTTTCCTGAACTCTAGCCTGCATTCCATCATGCAGTTGCTGCACTACTGAGATAAATTTCTTTGGGCAGCCGTATTTTGCCATGATCTTCCATAGACCCTCTCTACTGACCGTGTCGAACGCCTTTGTCAAGTCGATGAAAGCTGTGTACAGGTCACAGTGCTGTTCTTGGCATTTTTCTTGAAGCTGTCTTGCAGCGAACACCATATCGGTGGTTCCACGTTCTTTCCGGAATCCACACTGACTTTCAGGTAGAAGACCTTTGTCAAGATGAGCCGTAAGGCGATTAAGAAGGATTCTGGCAAATATCTTCCCAGCGATTGATAGTAGTGAGATGCCTCGATGATTGTTACAGTCTTGGCGATTACCTTTACGTTTATAAAGATGTATAATTGACGCATCCTTGAGATTGTGTGGGATGGTTTCACTCTGCCACATTTGCTGGAAGATCATGTGAAGTTTCTCTATCAGAACTGTACCGCCATCTTTATAGACCTCAACAGGAATTGAATCGGAGCCGGGGGCCTTTCCACTAGAAAGTTGACGAATCGCTTTTTGAGTCTCCTCCAAAGTCGGTATAACATCTAGTGCTTCATTTATAGGAATTTGGGGCAGTCGGTTGATGGCTTCATCGTTAATAGATGATGGCTGGTTCAGAATATTATTAAAGTGTTCGACCCAGCGTTGGAGAATTTTTTCCTTGTCTGTAATTAGTGTTTTTCCATCTGCATTAAGGAGGGGAAATGATCCTGATGATGTTGGACCATAGACCGCTTTGAGTGCATGGTAAAAATTTTTCAAGTCATGGCTGTCAGCAAAGCCTTGGAGCTCATCTGCTTTATTACTCAGCCATGAATCCCGCATCTGGCGTAGTTTATGTTGGACGATTCTACGCATGTTGTTGAAAGCGTCTTTCTTGGATGTAGATTTTGGATCATTTAAATATGCTTTATGGAGATGGTGTTTCTCAGCCAACATCTTCTTTATATCATCTGAGTTCTCATCAAACCAGTCATTTTGTTTCTTGATGGCGGGACCCAGGACCTCTGTAGCAGTGTTGTAGATCTGCTCGCTTAGGGCTGTCCAATTTGTTTCCGCACTTTGGCCGTCTAACGAGATAGATTTGAGACGGTCTTCTAGGGTGTCAGTGAATGATTGTTTAATTTTTGTCTTCTTTAGTTTGGTAATATCCAGCCTTTTTTGAGTTTTCTTTCCCTGAGGGCGCCTGGCAGGTTGGATACGAATTTTAAGTTTAGACACAATGAGGCGATGATCAGTCCAGCATTCGGCACCACACATGGACTTGGTCACCCGGACATCTTGCCTGTCCTTCTTCCTAACAATTACATAGTCAATTAGGTGCCAATGCTTCGAGCGAGGGTGCATCCAGGAGGTCCTGTTGCGGATAGGAAGTCGAAAAATGGTGTTGGTGACAAGGAGGTTATGTTCTGCGCAAGTCTGGAGGAGAAGAAGTCCATTGCTGTTACAGCGACCCACGCCGTACTTTCCGATAGTGCCATTCCAGGAGATGTTATCTGAGCCTACTCTTGCATTAAAGTCACCAAGAATAATAAGCTTATCTGCTTTGGGAACTGATGCAATGACTGCATGTAGTTCTTCGTAAAACTTATCCTTGACGTCATCCTGGTTTGTCATAGTTGGTGCATACGCGCTAATGATGGTGGCATGTTTCCTTCCATAAAGCAGCGGGATCTTGACCGTCATGAGTCGGTCATTTATTCCCTTTGGGGGCTCTGCTAGCTTGCCAATAATTGCTGTTTTGATTGCAAATCCATCCCCTGCTTCTCGTCTTTCTTCAGTTCCTCTTCCGCTCCAATAGAATGTATAACCTGCACCCTTTTCGCAAAGTTGGCCCTCGCCTGCAAGTCGAGTTTCACTCAGTGCTGCTATGTCAATGTTGTATCTGGCCAGTTCTCTCCCAATCAGGGCAGTTCGCCTCTCGGGTCTGTTTGTGTTAAAGTCTTTGTCGAGTAGAGTGCGCACATTCCATGCGCCTAGAATGAGGGGGAAAAATCTGTCCTTTCTTTTTCTTATGTGTCGCCCGCTGAAGTAGGGTACCCACCAACCGCGGTAAGCTGGTTAGGTAATGGTGGAGCAGGCAATGTTTAGGGCACCTTTTCTAGCCCCTTCCTCATGCCATGGAGGTGAGCAGTGCTTTCCTAAAGAGGGCTGCTCAGTCACTCAGGGGGCTGCCGAATCCCACTGCTGCTCCGATCAGTGGAAGACGACCATATGGCCTGAGCCGCCTGTGTGTAGGTCTGCGACTACGACTGCCAGCGCACCCACGCCTGCCGCTTCGCCGCTCGCCCATCGCCACAGGACTTGTTGTGAGTGGATGGATGAGTGGATGAGTGGATGAAAGAGTGACTTGCGCAGTGATTTGGTTTAAAGTGAGGAAGAGTTGCGCAATTCGTCGACCTCACTCTCTCGCCTGGGTCCATCTTAATCCAGTGGCAAGACAAGTCAAGACGACTGGAGATGAAGTCAGGTGCAGTGGATGACCATGGCTTTCTACGTGCCTCGCCATGCTCCTTACGCTCCACAGCGCGTTGCTGGTAATCGCCGTCATGCCCGTTGAACCAACAGGTGGTTTCTTCCGCGCAGTCTACCGAATCCAGTCTTCGCATGCATGGGTAGGCAGACCCTAACTCACCGAAGGTTTATAACCAGTCGGCTACCCTCACCTAGTTTAGCCGGCCTGTCAAAGCCGTTTCCCGGGGGGTGGCCGCTGTCGCATGCTGACAGCTACGAGGAGCCACAGGTGAGAGCTGAATGCCAGGTTTGGACCAAAGGTGGCCGAGCTGCCCTGAAAAGGGCATGACAGCTCCTTAACCAGAGGTACTACCAATACCTGACATCCCAAACCCCCCTCACTACACTGTTACTGGAGTGCTGGTCGGGATGTGTTCATCACACCCTGTCTTGATTTATACCTATTCTGTTCAAGTTTATGTTCTTTATTGATTTTTATGTCAAACAGTTTGTTTCTACTTTGGTGGCTTGTTGATGAAGAGTTCCGGACCAGGACTGTTGTACTTATCTGACCCGGGACGTTAGTAGACAGTTGAATGTACGGCTCACTGCCACTGACTTGATCTTTCTGCAGTAATCTTGGCCGCAACTTGTACCAAGACTACAAGTCATACACCACGACAGCAACTTCAACAGAACTGCTGGTTATTTGTTCAGGAAGCTGGCACTAGCACAGTGCCAGTACAAACCCTGTAACATGAAAATTGAGGCTTGTCTGAACATAATATCAAATCCACCAATTTTCAATTAATAAGGCATTCAAAATTTAAAAGACTCGGGTCAGCTCTTTCTGACCGACCCAGCACATCCCCATCAATAATGTAACAGTTTGTACCAGTTTTTAATTTCCTCTCCTCTACTGGCTACAACATCTCTACAATTTTCCATGATCTTTTCCACAAAATAGGATAGGTGATATGATCCTTGATGATAGTGTACAAACTCTTTTTGTTCTACACCTCTTGTAGTTTGATAATATGATGGAGCAACACATAGGCTTTGCATAAGTCTACTAATGACTTATGTACTTACAGTCGTAAAATATCTTCATTTCCCTATTCAAACAACACAATTAATAATATAAATAATTGTTAATAATGTCTATCTTACCACAGATTCACAGAATAAACACAGGAACGATGACTGGCACAGATTCAGCACTGCTGCATGCGTGACTAGGAATCTTGTATTGAATTAATATAGTATTTAATTGTTTTACATTACTACATCGTCCGGACACTAGACAGTTTCTTAGGCAAATGGCGTCCAGCCTTCTAAGTTTTTCATATTATAAAATGCGTTGGCCAATGAGAATCTACTTTTAAGCTTTTCAATTTGAATTTTGAAAAATAAAGTCAAAATTACAGCCCAATTTCAAATGTACGTCGGTCACATTTTGGCATTAAAAGTTAAAAACAGACTTGCTTTTTGGCCTAACAAGTCTTCCTCTCACTCACTTCTTGACTTTCCACTGCTAAATATATTTAGTTTTAGGGCCATCCCATAATATCTCTCCCTCTTTCTACCCCCTCTCAATCAGATTACTACCCTTGCTTGCTTCCCCTAACGCGTCCAAAAAGTAACCGTTAGTGAATGCAGGGACGAGCGTCTGTTGGTCTGTCTGCACTAACCAATACAGTATTTTGTCAATAACTTTCTTATTATCTGGGGGATTTTGTATTTTTAAACATATTATTTCTCAGGAGAAGATAAGTTATCAAACTAACTAGTTTTTGGGTCGTATTCCTGGAAATAAAGAATTCCATATATTTTCCATCTGTAGTTTCAATTTCTACTATTACATAAACACGCCATCTCTTTCCCGCTTTTGCGTTTTTCAAAACGAAACAACAAGTCTGTGACGTCATAATATTTTGCAAGAAAGGAGGGCTGGGTGTGTGGTTTCATGCCAAACTGCATGACTATGGAACGAACAATTTTTGGGTGTAGTGGCGTATTTTTTCCTCTGCCGCTACCAATATCGCCCGCATTTGCCTACAATTTTGCGTGTTTCAACCAACTAGTGTCAAAAGGCGCAGTCTAAAAATACATTTTCCTCTCTCCTCCTCCTTCACTCTTTTGGTACGAAACAAGGCTTATTCTGTCAAAATTGTTACCAATATTTCCAAGGACACTGGCAAACGATAGTACCTTTTACACTACGTTTCTGTCTTGCAAATTTCAGCGCGATGACTAGCGTGGGGAAAGAAGACGCGTCACAACCCAACTATTTTTATTTCTACCTTATCTTAACTTTATACTTACAAATAATAATTTTATCGGTGTATCAATGTAATTTTATCACAAACATGACGAAGGTGGAAAACCAGTGAATGCTATAGCTCGTGATTTGGGCATGTCGCACTCGATAGTCACGACGATCCTTAAGAACAATGAAAAAATTCTCCAAGCTGTTAAAGGATCGGCTCCACTGAAAGCTACACACGGCTGTTTGTGCCCTATACCAGAGCGCTCTTTTAGTTTCGGTGACCGGAATTCTGACACCGGGTATAAAATTTTCGTGTACACCGTAAAAGACTATTTAAGTTTTTGGCGGGGAAAATCAGCTGATGTGTGTGTAAAACCAGTAAGCGCATACATGCATACACTAGATGTGAACCAACAAAGAATGAGAAGTCAGTGATCGACTATGCCATTGTTCGGAGAAGCTCATTCAAATATGTCCGAGATGCAAGATTCTGGAGGGGGCCAGAGATTGGAAGTGATCACTACCTGCTAACAATCAAACGAACAACTGAAAGAGTTGTTCAGCCTAGGAACTGCTCAACATCACGCAAGAAACCAAGTAAACGAGCAGGAGAAATGAACATTAGGACCTACAAGCTGAGAGAGCCAGAAATTAAGACCAGATATCAGGGGCTTATTGCTGCAGCGGTGAGCAACACAGAAGAACAACCTGATGACTTGGAAACCCTCTGGATTAAATTCAAGGATATCATAAAGACAGCTGCTGCAGAAGCATGTGGTGAAGTCCGACTTGGGAACCAGAGAAAGAGGACACCTTGGTGGACAGAGGAAGTCAAAGAGAAAATAAGAGAGAAGAAAATGGCATGGAAACAATACTTAGGAGCTAAAAACACAACAGGACAAATGGAAAAATATAGAGAATATGTGACACTCAGAACAGAAGTAAAGAACAAAGTGCTAGCAGCAAAACAGAAGTCCTGGGAAGAATTTGGAGAAAAGCTAGAAAAAGATGCACAAGAAAACCAGAAATTGTTCTATAAGACCCTAAAGAACATGAGGAAGGAAAAACAATGCCCTCTCAAATTTATAAAGGACAAGCAAGGCAAATTGCTTACTGCCCCGAAGGAAGTAATGGAAAGATGGAAAGAATATTTCTCAGAACTCCTTGATGGTGAGCAAGGTCAAACATCAGAAATGATAACCACTAGCACAGAAGAGGAAACCAATGGTGATGAAGATGACATAAAGATGGAAGAACTGAAGGCGGCACTGGAGAAAATCAAGATGGGCAAAGCAGCAGGGCATGATGATATAACACCAGAAATGGTTAAGTACATGGGAGCATCAGGTGACCTGTTACTCCTAAGGGTCCTACAGGCAGCATGGTGCAACAAGACCATACCAAAGGATTGGGAGATCGCCATCGTAACACCAATTTTCAAAAAGGGTGACAACCGACAGTGTGGAAACCATAGAGGCATATCCCTTCTCAGTGTCCCTGGAAAAATCTACTCTAGAATCCTAGAGCAGAGACTCCGACGCCTAGCTGAGCCACAATTGGATGAGGTCCAGTGCGGATTCCGAGCAAACCGAAGTACTCAAGACCTAATCTTCACACTCAGACAGCTGAGTGAAAAGGCCCTTGAGTATAAGAGTGAGATCCATCTTTGTTTCATAGATCTGGAAAAGGCGTTTGACAGGGTCCCTTGGAGCAAACTTTGGGGACTGTTTGGCAAGGAAGAATATTCCAGCACCTCTGATTCATGCTATACAGAGCTTCTACAAGTCTTGCAGAAATTATGTGAGGACAGCAAACCATAAGTCAGAAGAGTTCAGGACCACCACTGGTGTAAGACAAGGTGATATCCTATCACCTTACCTCTTCATACTCCTTATGGACGATGTCATCAAGGCATGTAAGGAGAGAACAAGAAAGTATTCAGTGGGGTACTGGAAGATGAGACAGGTCTATATTTCAGAGCTGGCATTTGCTGATGATGTTGCCCTGATTGCTAAATCAGAGGCACATCTCCAATCCAACCTGCAAGTCTGGAAGGAAGAGCTGGAGAAGAGAGGGATGGTCATAAGCAGCTCTAAAACAAAATCCATGGTGATATCACGAGAAGAAAGAAGACATCAGATTAAGCTGGGAGAACAGGTCCTGGAGCAGGTTGACCACTTTAAATACCTCGGAGCTATTATAGACCGAAAGGGAGGCATCAAAGAAGAGTTGGCCACTCGAAAAGCAGCAGCTGGGAGACTTTTTCAGGCCATAAATCGAGGATTCCTCAGCAAGAGAGAGGTTGGTAAGAAAACGAAGATGGCTGTATACCGCTCCACCTATGTCCCAGTCTTGACATATGGATGCGAGGCATGGGCAATGACTACAACCCATAAAAGCCAGATCCAAACCTCAGAAATGAGGTATCTGAGGAAGGTGGTTGAAGTAACAAGAAGAGACATGGTACGCAACCAGACGATACGTCAAGGCCTAAAATGCCACCCCCTACAGACCCAAGTAGAACAGTCCCAACTAAGATGGTTTGGCCATGTCTGCAGAATGGGAGAAGATCGGCTACCACGACAAGCATGGGAAACAAAGAGCCAAGGATCCAGACCCCGAGGACGACCCAGAGTCCGCTGGGAGGACAACATTAGACAATCTTTGAAGGACCGAGGACTAGAATGGAACCAGGCCAGGAGGAAGACAGCCGATAGAATAGTCTGGCGCTCTCTCTTCCAAACCTCTACACCTCACGGTAGAAGGGGAACGACTAAGTAAGTAAGTAAGACCGGAATTCTGACACCGGGTATAAAATTTTCGTGTACACCGTAAAAGACTATTTAAGTTTTTGGCGGGGAGAATCAGCTGATGTGTGTGTAAAACCAGTAAAATATAAATCATTACACACTCGTTCTGGATAAACACAGCGCTAAAATTCTTTTGTGTACTATAACTTTGTTCTCTGCTCTATTTTTGATTGCATTTTTATTTGTTTGAAATTAGTTTTGACGGAGTTACAGACTTTTGAAAACAGCGTCATCATTTGAGGAAATTCATAAAATAAGTAATCTTTTTATTAATTTAATATCTAAAAATCGGCCCATTCGTTTGAGTTTATAATTATAAAGACTTCTCGAAGGGAAGCTAAAGATTATTTCCACATACTTTTTTTTTTTGGTTTCATATCTTGAGAATGTGTGGTAGTCAGTTTTGTGAGTTTGGCATTACAAGAACAAGCATATTGTCACCAGATTTTATAGCATTTAAATTACTGTAAACGCATTCCTGATACTCACAAATCTTAAATAAGGTTGTAACAAAATAACTTTGTAAAGCACCATCTGTTTTTGCATTTTCATTCATTTATAATGATATTTAGCTACGTATATAAGCGTCAGAAAACATGTAAATCTATAGATAGATTACTTCTACATACTTTGTTCTATCTTTCAAGTCTTGTTAATCTTGTATTTATAATATGAATTTTTTTTTTTTTTAATTGTGTGTGAGATAAGGACTGTTCCATTAGTGTTCTTTGGTAGACAATCCTGTGCACACGACGGCTGCCAAAGAATTCTAAGTAACTGTTTGTATATCTTCTTTCATTCACAGATAAAACATTCTACATCCTGGTGTTAGACTTGATAGTCCCAAATATTCCTCTATCTTTATACATACACAAGTAAACTATACTACATAACAATGAAATGGAACATACTGTTTTGCATTATATGAATTGTGCCAGTGCACTGTGCAGAGCCTGTGGCAAGAGAGCATTAACTTCCAAAACAACACGTTCAATTCAGAAAACGCTGAACTGTTCTAAATTACGTTAATGATCTGTTCTTTGTGTTTGGAATTAACGTATCAGATGATAAACCCACACAGCATTCGACTATATTTTGTAAGAAGTGTTACTTACGAATACAAAATTCAAAAAGGAGGCATAATGAGAAGTGTCTTGAAACAGCCAAGTTACTATCGGAAAACAGTCAGCACATCTGGAAAGACTAAAACCATAATTTAACTATAAGTGAATGTCAACTGTGCAATTGTGTTGCAAAGACATCTTTTGGTGTTTTAAAAACAAAAAGCTGCTCTATCCCCTGTAATGTTCTTTCTGACCCCTCCAAGTCTAGTCAGTCATTTACCTGTAGTCAGGATAGCTCTGTACAGTAGGAGGTTGATGTGCCTGCCCACATTAGTGATGATATTGTTCAACTGGAGGTTGATGTGCCAGCTCACATTAAAGGCGATACCATTATTCATTTGGAGGTGGATAACACTACTCACCCTAGCATGCCAGTTTTTATTGCCACATCTACACCTACCAAGTCAGTTATACATACGACAAGTACATCCACCTCGCCTGTCTTCAAAAGCGACATCACAGTACAACAGTTACTTGCTAAGCCACCTTCACAACCACTAACACAAAAGGAAGAACCCCTATTCACATCCATTGTTAGAAAAAAAAACTAGAAACAGCAAAAAGTAATATCATAAAATGCAAAACCAGAGGACAGCCTATTGTACTACAAAAACTAATTAAACATAGAAGAGAAACATCAGTCACCAGAACGCCAACAAACGTAAGCGATCTCAATTGCTTCACACTGTTAGAAAACATATTGCTGGAACATCAACTGATTCATTAGACCTGCAGCAGGCACATGAACTACAACGCTGTTCAGAAACGTCACGTCAGGAAATTTGCAGGAAAGCAGGTATTGAAAGTAGAGTTAGAATATCCAAAGAATTAGCAATAGCCATGAAGGAAACAGTAGGTCTTACGTGGGCACAGGAGAGAAAACAGAGAAGATTGAAAATTGAAAGACGCGCCAGAGGTATTAAAAATATAACGTCACAATTAAAATTTATAATGGAAACTCATTTGTTACAAATTTCTCCATCTGTGAATGTACAGATTCATCCTATAAAAAAAAGGAAGTGTGAATGATAATTGAGCGAAATTTTGGGACTAGAGCAAATTATGGCAGTTGTTGCTTGAGATTGACAGAATTAACAGAGTGTGGAAATCATTTAATAGATGTATTTTTTAAATACACCTATTTATCTATTAAATTGAACATTTCGTTTTACTCATGACCATACTTATTTTTACATGACCATCGTGATGTATGATTGAGATAATTGTTAGCTCTCATGTTTTTGTGGACAATTGGGTGTGTTATTTTAAGGTAATAAATGTGGACTTGCAATTTAATGTTTCAATAATTAATGTTTGACGCATGAAACCAAAACAAAACTTTGATATCCATTTTCTGCAGGTTTTCTACTTTTGATTTCTGTAATTTGTTATGCATGTTGATTGTGACCGATTTAGTGAAAATTGCATTATAAACAAACCATAACAAAATATAAAAAAAAAACGTAAATTTTACACTATTTCAGACTATTATATCTTCTGTTCTAATTGTGATAAAATGTTTGTTCTTGTTCTAAAATTTACTCTAACATTTCTAGTCTAGCGTTACGCAAAATTAAAGCCGGTATTTATAATAATAAAGTAGCCTAAAAACATTAATTAAGCCCTATCAAAAGTAAAATCCGCCACCTTTTTTCCAGTTAGGAAGTTACCACGTGACCTCTGACACGATAGCTATAAATAGCGCGGTCGGGGGAACAAGGGGAAATAACTAAAAGATCGCTGGCAAACAGCCGTGTACAACGCTGACAAAAATGCTAGAGGGACCTATATCAGATATGGAAAAATTGCTAATGACCTGGATTGAGGACCAAACACAGAAGCGAATCCCTCTCATCACGTTGACGATCACTGCTAAGGCACGAAGCTTGTTCGAAATGCTTAAAGAAAAGCAGAACCAGACTACAATATCGAGTTTAGTTCTAGTTCTGGGTAGTTCAAGCGCTTCAAACAACGTTTTTCACTGCATAATGTGATAGTGAGTGGTGAGTCTGCGAGTGCTGATGCTAAGGCAGCAGAAGATTTTGTCGAAACCCTAGATAAGCTAACTGTAGAGGGATGTTATTTGCCCCAGCAAATTTTTAATATGACGAAACCTCCTCATTCTGGAAACGAATGCCTGAAAGGACCTTTATCCATAAGTCAATTTTTTTTTTTTATTAATGTGTTTGCTACTTTTCTTTGTAGCACGCTCCTTTCAACCATCTACCATGTACATGGAGTTGTTGGTTATATCAGGACGTGTTTCGTTTGTTGTAATATGTTTTTGTTTGTATTTATTTTATATTATATTATCTCTAGTAGGTATTTTCCTTTTGTAGTTTTAGTTCATAATGGTTTTTTTTTTTTTTAATCTAAAATATGCTATTGTCCAATCTGGTATGATTTTAATTTTCACTGGATGTTTTATTTGGTTAATCTGTATGTTTCTGGGGTCATAAGTCAATGCCAGGCTTTAAGGCTTTTAAAGACAGTACATTAGCTGAAATACAGTACTGTATGTGTACAGTATCTTGGAAATTTAGTTAATACAGGTACACTACAGTATCCCATATAACTTTGCTAAGTATAAAGTATGGTGTTTGCACAACGTCCAAATCGCATAACGTCCTATTTCACAGAACGTGTCGTGGACGTTAAGCGGCGCATGAATGTATTTCTAATTTGTCGCTTAATTGTTTCCCTTTGATAGAAAAATAAATTACGTCCCTGCAAAAAACCAGCATTAAATTTTTTCCCATCAAGGTTGCAGTGTGAAAATTAGGTAAAAGTGGTGCGCTTATGACCATTGTACTAAATTGCACGACCCTTGAAATTGCGCGCTTTTCTTGCTAATATTCTTCAGTACCTGTATGCACCATCAACGTAAAAGAAACCGTTTTAAAATAGGTCAATAGATTCAAATACCTAGGCATGTTAATAACATTGCACAGATGATGCATCTCATTAGTCAGTGGAAGTACGAAAGAGAGTTCATCAGTCCTGACTCATAAAAGTGGGTCATGGACAATTAGTAAACAAGTAGAAAAAGCATCACGTTAGAGCCAAGCGATACCCGCCCTTCCTTTCATCGTCGTCAGTTTCCTGTGACATTGGCTTTTGCCATGACAATCAACAAAGCGCAGGGACAATCATTTGATCATGTAGGTGTATGCCGACCAGTGCTTATGGTCAACTTTATGTAGTATCACGAGAGGAAGGAACCCAACCAATCTTACTGTATATATCCAGGACACAGTCTACCAGGGCAAGATTTTAAAAGATACACGAACATTTACAAGAAATGTTGCCATAAAAGATGTATTAGTTAATTAGTCCATTTCCGGTCTGTTATATCAGTATCACTTCTCTCCATGTCATTTAGGAATGTTGCCCCATGGCTTCATATTTAATGTATCCATATAATTTTTACTACAAAGATCTGATGACGGTGACCTGTAATAAAATGACCAAAGTAGAAATAGTGCCGTCTTTAGCACATGTAACAGAAAGAGCACAATATAATTAAAAACCCGTCAATTTTGACGGGTTTCTTACTAGTATATATATATATTTTTAGCGTTGTATGTGCCTTTATTTGTGCCTTTCACCTTCTACAAGTTCACACTGTTTATCACTAATTTCTGGTTTTATTCTCTTTCTCCCACTTCTCGTGATAATTCTTAACAATATTTTGGGTCACATAATTAGTGAGACTAATGGTGCGGTGTTCTTCGCATTCCATGGCTCCAGGTTTAAATTATTATTTTTTTGTGTGTGTGTGACAAATCTATGAAAGCTGCCCGACATATTACAGATTTCTGTGCGTCAAATCTAAGTATTAATAAACCCAATATTGGGGTAAGTTGTAATATGCACATTTTATCATTTTATATTTGCATTTAACGTATAAATTGCTCGTGTATGTATAGTTGCACATGGGGCTGGTAACCTCATAACATAATATAACTTGCCACATAAACCACGACTGCAAGAGCTGGTGACTGCTTCATGCGGGTTTCCTCACAAGGAACCAATAGCAGAGGTGGCCCCAGACTCCATAGGGAGCAGGTAGTCAACTAGATAAGATCATTGTGTGTATATTTATTATATCCACTTTTTAATTCAGTTTTATATGTTTATTTATATATGTATAGAGTATATTTGTCATCTTCCGCTCCCCTAAAACACTTTCATCTGACTCGATGGGTTGAGATTTGATGTTCATGGGCATAGAGCTAAATACTGAGGAAGAGAAAATGGTGGAATGCAGCGGAAATCGTCTGATGTTTATATCAGGAGACATAATACTCAAAAGAGGCATTTGTTTTCTCCGAGTTTGTCGTAGCAATTGCCAGAAGTCGATGCTAGATGCCTACATCAGACGGGCCAAGAGGAAACGTGGAACAGCAACTTTTTCTGGGCATTTACTCCTGCACAGCAGTGAACGCGATCCTGAAAACTACTTGACTCCTGAAGAGAAGGAACAGTCAAAACTCAACTAGAAACCAGCACCCAGTAATCAGCAACAATCTTGGTCACCACATTTCGAGCTAAGTACTGGGTACAGGCTCAGCTCATGAACTCTGTTTTTTTCTAATTATCATATCTTCTCATGAGGATAAAGTTAGCTGTTTTTCCTTTTACAAAAATCAATATTATTCATTTTACTCTTTTAAGCAAATAAATGCTCTCTGTTAAATATGTTTCTTCTTCTTCTTCCTCGTTCGTCCTGAAAAGGACGTTGGTTGCGTTGTGTCGGTTTACGCCGGAGCTGTGATATCTGCCCCTTTCGGCCGACACATCCGACTTCAGCACGGCATTTTTTGGAACCGGGTTTGCCTTCCCTCTTCGATCCCTACTCTCTCAGCCAGACTGCAGTGATGCCGCCTGTTTCCATGACCACCACGTGGAGGTGGAGTAGGGTCTTGGTCAGCTCTGGTTCGCTGACCCTGATGCAAGCAGTCAAGCTATGGGTCGCTGACTGCATTCTCTATTGCTGCATCTTTGGGTCCCAAATATGTTTTATATGCAAATATAAATATAGAGTTGTGTTAATCACTTACTGAGTAAATTTTATGTCTGCACGCGTGTGACTCTTTTTTTAAAAATACATATATACAGAAGCTATAAAATTAATATTTTGCTGAATCACCTTCAGCTCGGAGCTTTTAAAATAGGAGTTTAACATTTTCTGACAGTAGGACCTGAGAATAAAAGTTTATAGCAACTGACATGACTTAGTACTTGCCATATTCTATAAATATCCCTGTCAGACTGAAATAGAAGTATCATTCTTCTATTTATATCTCTGCCAAAAATAATCTTCTGTAAACCCCCCATCCTTTTACTCGAAGTTTGGTCTTTAGTAGACCACTACTGCAGAGCATGGAGACAACCCCCGACAATGGGATTACAGACACTGTTTCTTTGCTTTTTCCTTCTCCAAAGGCGTGTATAATGCGGTTTAAACTATGTGTCTCATATTAATATTTAATGCGGTCTTAAATTCTCTATCAGTCTGTCACGTGTCATTTCTTTCTCCGAGGCCATAACCATTAGTCACATCATTCACTTTTTCTTTCCAACTTTTGCATTGAAGTGTCCAAGTAAAATAGTTTTCTCAGTGAATGTTGTGGCGGGGTGAGAGTTGAGGAGAGGTGATGAGAGTTGACGAGAGGTGAGAGTTGACGAGAGGTGAGAGTTGACGAGAGGTGGTGAGAGTTGACGAGAGGTGGTGAGAGTTGACGAGAGGTGAGAGTTGACGAGAGGTGAGAGTTGACGAGAGGTGAGAGTTGACGAGAGGTGAGAGTTGACGAGAGGTGAGAGTTGACGAGAGATGAGAATTGACGAGAGGTGAGAGTTGACGAGAGACGAGAGTTGACGAGAGGTGAGAGTTGACACGAGGTGAGAGTTGACGAGAGGTCAGAGTTGACGAGAGGTGAGAGTTGACGAGAGGTGAGAAGAACATAACAGATAATGTAATCAAGAAATATTGCCGAGAATGCTGATAACTTCACAGACAAAAGTGACTATTTCAATGGATGATGTTCAAGAAATGACGAAGACGTTTAGTAATTTATTTTCACAATATAAGAGCCACCCAATGCATTTCCATGTTTCTTTGTAACTTTAAATTCCTTTTAAAATTAAAGACTAAGGACTGATTGCTTTTAAATTTAAAAAACAAAAATGATCACTGGCGGTAATAAACGTGGACAGTTTTCTTCCTACGCATCAGTTTAGAGACAAGCGATACTAGACTTCCTGTTATCTTCGGACGTTGTCAGTTACCTGATACTTTAGCTTTTGCCATTACAACAGAAAAAAAAAGCACAGGGACAGCCATTTGATCATTTAGGTGTATATCTGCCAAAAGCAGTCTTTACTCATGGTCAACTTTATATAGCGCTCACGGGAGGAAGGAACCTATACATTTTTCTCACATCATTGTTTTGATGGGTATACGTGCTCGTTGTAATGCAGATCCTTATCCCTAAATGTCGTCTTCTGCCTTGGACCCATCTGTCTATAATTTATTGCCATCCATTGATATTTCTTGTATCTATTTAAAATAGTTTTATATTTTTAATCTATATTATGTATGTCTGTGTCCGGTTTCATAAGTTTCCCGGGTGATACCACTGACCTTTATTCACTACTGTTGTTAATTAATGCATTTAGAGCATCCACGTGTAGTAGATCCTCCATACATTTCAACTCTGTTGGGTATCTACTGGTACTAAAGGGATCTACCTGTATAGTTGAAGAGGGATATGATGGGAGAGTTTTGTCTAGCACTGTCTTTTACATGTAACTCAGTGTCACTTCCTTTCTTCACAGTTCCAAGTGCAGGATTCCTAAAGCCACTTCTACTGCTCTGTTCCATTTTTTATCTCGGTGCACTGACTATTGTACATAATGCTTGGTGCTTAATCCTGTAATTTTGTTACTACAGTAGAACTCCATTTATCCGAACCCCATGGGACCAAGCATCGTTCGGATAATCAAATGTTCGGATAATTGGATTACATAATGTATCGAGTACATGTACACATATTTCTAAAAATAATTAACCATCACAAGGAAAATACACTATAAAACATATTTACTTGTACTGTAATAATAATACCCACACTGTATTAGATCACTGTATCACCAAAATCTTTCATTACAATGCAGTGCATGTACTACTTGTATTAATTTTTTTTGTTAAGAAAGAGAAATGTTTTTAAAACAACATTACAAACGATTCAAAACCAGGCGCAACTTACGTATACATGTACTTGCACAGATGTAACCCACTATTTAAAATAATGAGGAATCCTCTTTTGCACCAAACTGGATAGTCTGTTTTTGGCTGCTAAGTCCCGCATTCTCTTCAACAGCAGAAGCTGTGTAGGACAGCTGTCATCTTCTTGCTCGTACCAAGCCATCGCTGTTTCTAGTGCTATAAAGGCCTCTTCAGGACTTGGTCGACGTTTTGGGTTTTCTTCATAATCTACAAGTACATCATGTACTTCTGAGGAGTCTTCATCATCGGTCACTACATGTATTTGGTTTTCTTTTTGCACAAAAGACAACATTTCTTTCTTCGTCATTCAAAACTGAAAACCAGAATCATTATCATCTTCTAGCCACATGTGTGCATCATCTTTGTCACAGTCCGAAAATCCGGGCATTGCTTGAAACAGTTCCACAACTTCATTTATACAATCATCATTTGTGTCCACTGCAGTAGTTTCATTTCCTCCTTTTTCCCAAGCAATCTATTCCAAGCCTTGTTGAGATTATCTTGTGACAGGGTGGTCCAAGCATCAGCTTACATATAGCAGCAGTCTTTGAGATTAAGCTTTTTTTTTGAAAACGCCACCACACTTTCTTCATCTTCAGCCAACAATAAACGACGCAGGACTTCCTTCTTGTACATCTTTTTAAGCTTTGCTATAACACCCTGATCCATTGGTTGAATCAGTGCTGTTACATTGGGAAGCAGAAAAATTACTTTAAAATTTGCATCAACTGCATTCAATGTATCCGTCTCTGGATGAGATGGTGCATTGTCCAGTAGAAGAATTACTTTTCCAGTTTTCTTTTCTTGTTCTTTCAACCTCTTCACATTTGGGATGAACTGATTTGTATACCAATCAAGAAATATTTCACTATTCATCCAAGCACTCTTCTGTGCTTTGTAGCACAATGGGAGACATGTCACATTCTTTAAACAACGTGTTTTTTTGGCTTTGCCGATCATTAGCACCGGTAAACGATGACTTCCACTGGCATTCGCGGCTACCAAAATTGTTACTCTCTCTTTGCACTTTTTAAACCCAGGGGCAGTTGCTTCGCGCTGAGATGCAAGTGATTTTTGAGGCAATGATTTCGAGTATAAGCCAGTCTCATCGGCATTATACACATCATCGAGTAAATAACCTTCTTCTTCCAAAAAAAGCCAAGAATGTTTCTTTAAAATTTTCAGCGGCAGTTGCATCGCTAGATGAAGATTCCCCTTGAATCTCCAATTCTCGTATGCCATGACGAGATTTAAAGTTTCTTAACCATCCCTGGCTAGCCTTAAAGTCAGGAGGACCGTCAAGTTGACTGTTTAACTGTAGTGCCTTTTCACACAATAGAGAGCCAGAGATAGGTTCCCCTTTGCTTCTTCTTTGCACAAACCATATATACAAAGCCTCTTCCAATTTCAAATCTTTCGCATTTCTCATGGTTTTATGTTTCTTCGACCCATTTTCACTATCCAATTTCGATGCAAAACTCATAATTTTATCCTTGTTACTTTTGATGTCAGAGACGGTAGCTTTCTCAACATTGAAAATCCTCGCAAATGAAGACACAGTTTCACCTTTTCCTAGTCTCTTGATAATTTCTGTTTTCGTTTCAATTGACAAAACATTGCGGTTCCTTTTATATGCTTTAGGCCTACTGGAAGATGCCAGGTCGCACAGAGAAATACGTGTACACCAAAATTATTCTGCTGTAGTAGCAGACACAATTATTTTAAGTTGAACTGTCTGTTTAGCCAGTGTTCTGCCTAGAACTCACACGTACACTGGATTGGTAAACCAGATATTAACGGACTTTATGATCTAACTGACTTCATGTACGTAAGCGACCGTCCATTAGCCCATCTCATTGTCTACAAATTGTTCGCACACATTTGAAGCTTGCCGCATCAAAAGATTCAGAACTGTAGTCTAACGTGACTGGTGGCGTCAGATTTTTTTTTTCTGGAAAAAGTGTTCGGATAATTGGATGTTCGGATAATTGGGGTTCGGATAAATGGAGTTCTACTGTATGTGCTGCGGGGTATTTAGGACAAATTTTAAAAAAACACACAAAAGAGCGTGAACTGTATGTTCAACAATTGGCCAGGAGGGATAGTGCCATAGACAAATAGCAACAATTGAACGCACTGTATATAATTTAAGACACTAAATATCTGATGTATACTCCACCGCAAGTTGATAGGGGTTTTTTTTTTTTCGTAATTCTTTTTTTTTTTTAGTGTATGATTTTGTTACCTACATAACATACTATAAAACATTATCAAATTAGTAATGATCCGCCGGATAGCTAATGAAATCACAAAGTGTCTATTTGAAACCAATGAAGCTGTAAGAAAATCTAAGGTTGACAAAAATCTGGTAACTGCTGAAATAGTTTTTCTACGGGAGGACTAGTCAAGTCAGCTGATCTTACGATGTGGCCAAAGTGTGACTTGTTGTAGGTATTCCTAGTTAGTGTCATTAATGAAAAAATAATCATCAACAATATTGTTAACCAGGACGGCTTGCATGCAATTGTTATAAGGACCTAAGATCAACTATTTTGGATTTTCGATCGATCAGATTTATCATGGTCTTAAAATGGGGTGTCGATCCTTAAATTATGAGTTCGAAATAAAGTCAAATATTGCCCGTGAAATCGTCACCATTAGCCGCAGTATAGTGAAGTTAGATTGAGTATTGAGAAAAAGTGACAGATAAGTATCGGCATTACGGATAAATTGTAATACTGTGTAAAACTGACGTGCTGAGAATTTGCCCTGACTTTAAGTTTTGTTTTTTAATAAAACTGCAATACGGTATTGTAGTTCGAGGGGGTGGGGAACGACCGAAGTAATAAAAACCAATAGCCCATTTTGGAATATTATTATTGTTGCAGATTACCATTTTTTAATGGTTTTTACAGTAATGTTCGTATAACTAACGTTGTCGGACAGACCTGATTTAATCAATATTATTATTGATCTATGAAAATATGTCAATCTTCGAACAACGATTGAAGATGATTTGGTCAACGTCCATGCAAGAAAAACCTCAGGATATGTATGGTCATCACAGCAAGCGAATAACACGCTTTCTGGCTGGGTCGGAGTGCAGCAAGATCTGCACCTAACAGCGTCATATAGCTTCTGTGACGCGCACACACACAAAATATCACAAGAATCACACAGTATTACAAATAAACAACAGGTGCCGCGATATAGCTAAAGGGCTCGTTTGTTAAGGTTGAACAGGGTAGACAACCCAATCAACAACAAGTGATGGTACCAACATGTTTAATCGTCTTAAGACGATGTGAAAGGATACATGATAATGACTAAAAAAACGTAAAGGAACCCGTTACACGCCCATTGAGGCATATTGGGAATATGGTGTTAGGCCCATATTATCTTGACCGTCGGCACACGAGGGGTGAAGTGGTCGGCATCACGCCGGCCGCCTTAACCTTCCCAGAGTTGCTCTGGTACCCATTTGGGGCTGGGTCGACCCAGGAGCCGTTTGTGGCCTAAAAAATTCCCGCCTCATCTGGGGATCGAACCATAGACCACTGCGCTAGGAAGCCAGTGCATTAACCACTATGCTACCGCGGCTCCCATGATAATGACTAGTTCGGCATAAAATGGTGTACTTGTGTTGAATCACTGCAGAAACACTAAGAAAACATGACCAAAGTAACCACTAACATAACATGGTGTTCTTGTGTTGAATCACTGCAGAACCACTAAGAAAACATGACCAAAGTAACCACCAACATAAAATGGTGTACTTGTGTTGAATCTCTGCAGAACCACTAAGAAAACATGACCAAAGTAACCACTAACATAACATGGTGTTCTTGTGTTGAATCACTGCAGAACCACTAAGAAAACATGACCAAAGTAACCACCAACATAAAATGGTGTACTTGTGTTGAATCTCTGCAGAACCACTAAGAAAACATGACCAAAGTAACCACTAACATAACATGGTGTACTTGTGTTGAATCACTGCAGAAACACTAAGAAAACATGACCAAAGTAACCACCAACATAAAATGGTGTACTTGTGTTGAATCACTGCAGAACCACTAAGAAAACATGACCAAAGTAACCACTAACATAACATGGTGTACTTGTGTTGAATCACTGCAGAACCACTAAGAAAACATGACCAAAGTAACCACTAACATAACATGGTGTACTTGTGTTGAATCACTGCAGAAACACTAAGAAAACATGACCAAAGTAACCACTAACATAACATGGTGTTCTTGTGTTGAATCACTGCAGAACCACTAAGAAAACATGACCAAAGTAACCACTAACATAAAATGATGAAAACATAAGAAAATTTTCTCCACTGAACAAAGCATAACATGATGACATGTGATCAGAAAATCAATTTATGAACTGATGAACTGACTTTATGATTGGGAAGGAGTATGTGTTGTAAAATACGCTAGTTGCATGTAATAAGCAAACAGATGGAAGAATAGTCACAGCGTCGTGTATCTTCTTACTGGCCTACAGAAAGCAGTACTGTACTTCAGTTCAGACTGTCCTTTAACACATCTTGAACATTTGTGTACTATTCCCGATGTCCCAAAATTTAAAATTTGCTTTAGTAAACTACCTATCCACTGGTCGCGACTAGTGCCCTGTATATAGAGGCACTGGTCGCGACTAGTGCCCTGTATATAGAGGCACTGGTCGCGACTAGGGCCCTGTATATAGAGGCACTGGTCGCGAGGAAGCTAGGGGACAAGGATAAGAGGAATATGGGAGGAGAAAGAAAATGGTCACTTGTGGAAATTAGAACCAGTGGGCAGGATTCCTGGCTGCTGATTCTGACATGTTATAAGCCGTAGACGCAAAACCGCCCGCGCGATGTCGTTACGGTATTTGTGCCGCCAGTTGAGATTTTCTGTTTTGACTGGAAGCAGAAGACAGTTTCCGTGCGTTTTGACTGAGATTTCGGTTTGTTAAAGAGTTCATCCATAGTCACAGTTTTTGGTGTGCGTTTTTTTTGAGGAACCCTCATCTTGGTTGCTGATTTAAAAAGTGCAAATCTAACACCTGCTCACCAAGTCGATGTGAGATAATCGTGCATAGTTTAAAGAGAAAGTATAGCATTTATTTCTGAATGAAAACGTTTATCTGTCTGGGGAATACATAACACATGCGTAATTCTTGAGGGCTCGTTTTCTTATCCTTTTTTTTAACGTCCTTGGATACAAAATTACTTTTCACCTTACTTGTTATTCCAGATGTTGTGTATGTGACATAATCTAAGAATACTTTGCATAACAAACTCAGATATACTCGTTACAAATTCACTTGGCTAAACAGCGTTCAACAAGTGTCAGGCATCAACAAGTGTCAGGCAAGTAAGATGCTGTTTCTTTTCTTTTTTGTAAGCTTTGCTATACCCTTTGTTTCTTTCTTCCATCGTTCTTTTTCTCTTCTGTCGATCTCTTCTTTCCTTCTGCTGCTTCTACCACTTTTTGCCTCTAAGTCTTATTGCTGCACTGTCTGATAGACATTTTTATCGTATTCCAACCAACAGCCTCATTGTCTTACTAGAACTATTTAAGAACACAGCTGATGTCACGTGCCTCTACGTGATTATCTACATTAACAAAGCGCCATATATATATATATATATATATAGTGTTATATATATAG